>JAMPIV010018176.1:292500-296767 GCA_024509875.1 Oreohelix idahoensis
CTATCTCAAGGGAGTTTTCATAAGATATTTCAGAATTCAAGAACAATGCTGCGTTGGGCAGGGCAATTGTTTACTTATATCTAATCCACCGCCTTTTATTAAGAATTTAGCAATTATTAATTTCAGCTCGTTCAAGCCCCCACCCTGATTTACTCAGTGGAATTCTTCTTATTATGGTATAGCTCTGTTTAGAGTGTATTTAATAAATTGACTGAGACAAACATGCAGTACATTCAAAATGATTAAACCGACGTTAAATTTGTGTATTTACAAATAGCAGATTTAATAATCAACTAAGTTTTAACAGTTTAAAAAATTGAATAATCTTTAACGTAAAATACTCATCATCGTATGATGGTACGGTGTTTTATGTAAGAAGTCACTTGGCAGCTTTTATGTTTGACTTAGCTGCAAATGGTAGTTTCTTCTCCAGCTGGGTTTTTGGGTTCTGTACAGATAGGTCACTGGAGTTCTCCCGTCTCTGTCAAGCTTAAGGGGCTCCACTACAATGAAAACTGGATTTTACGTACAAAATATCGATTTTTTACTTTTGAGCTTATTTTATTAAATAATCATCGAGGAATCGATTAAGCAAGGTTTTATAACATAACAAATGCATTTGATGTATCAAAAAGCATATTGTCGGCACTACCCCCATGCTATGATTTTCAAATTTGTGCCGAAAATGCACGATTTCTCTCTAAAACTATCTAACAGAGGAGTCTCAAATTTGGCATGCATGTAGTACACATCTATATCTTTAAAGTAACACATCTGCATTTTTGATATTTTGGTATATTTCTTTTATAAATTTTTAAAAAATATTTTAAAAAATATTTTTTCACACAAATATAGTTTTTTTTTTAAATCATTAAAAATAGAATTTTTAAACTTATCAAAATAATCATGAGTAGTACACATCTATATCTTTAAAGTAACACATCTGCATTTTTGATATTTTGGTAATTTTCTTTTATAAATTTTTAAAAATATTTTTTCATACAAATATGGTTTTTTTTTAATAAAAATCATTAAAAATAGAATTTTAAACTTATCAAAATTATCATGAGTAAAATTGTTTTAATTGTCAGTCACAACATGTGGGTGCAATTTGATAAAGTTTGGTCAATGGGAAACAAGATTTTTGCTCTTGAAAATTGGTGAAAAACCCAATATAGCGGTTGTTTTGTTTTTTTTGGTTACCATGGTAGAAGGACAGAAGAAAAATTAGGCAAGACGAAGGCGAGAGGAGGAGCTGCAGGAAGCTGAAGGAGGTGCAGCATATAGTGCTGGACAATTTTAAACACATTCAGCCCCCCAGAATGGAGTATATTGGACAAGACAAGTCACTCGGTGACTAAAATGCATTTTTCTCAAAACTAACATTTTATTAACAAAAAGTGTTATTTTTTTACAAACTATCTAATAGATCAGTCTGAAATTTGGCATGCATGTAGGACACATATATACCTTTAAATTGACAAGGGCTTTTTTTGATATTTTGGTAATTTGCTTTGATACATTTTTTTAAATTTTTTTTTTCACTGTTTTTCATACAAATATAGTGTATTTAAAAAGAAAATCATTAAAAATAGAATTTTAAACTTATCTAAAAAAGCCTATGGCAACTTGTTTTAATTGTCAGTCACAACATGTATGTGCAATTTGATAAAGTTTGGTCAATGGGAAACATAAGTTTTTAGCTCTCGAAAATTTGTGAAAATCCAAAATGGCGGATGTTTTTATTTGGTTACCATGTAGAAGGAAAGAAGAAAAATTAGGCAAGATAAAGGAAAGAGGAGGAGCTGCAGGAAGCTGAAGGAGGTGCAGCATATAGTGCTGGACAATTTTAAACACATTCAGCCCCCCAGAATGGAGTATATTGGACAAGACAAATCACTCGGTGACTAAAATGCATTTTTCTCAAAACTAACATTTTATTAACAAAAAATGTTATTTTTTACAAACTATCTAATAGATCAGTCTGAAATTTGGCATGCATGTAGGACACATATATACCTTTAAATTGACAAGGGCTTTTTTTGATATTTTGGTAATTTGCTTTGATATATTTTTTTTAATATTTTTTTTTCACTGTTTTTCATACAAATATAGTGTATTTTTTTTAAAAATTATTAAAAATAGAATTTTAAACTTATCAAAAAAAGCCTATGACAAATTGTTTTAATTGTCAGTCACAACATCATCATCATCAGTTGCCATCTCCACAACGGAGGTTGGCTGTAATGCATCTCCAACGTCTTCTGTCTCTTGTCTTGGTGGTACACTCTGATAGACTCTTTCCCGTCCATCTCTTGATGTTATCTTCCCACTTATAGCGCTGTCTTCCCCTTGCACGTTTACCTTCAACTCTCCCTTCTGTTATGGTCTTCTGCAAGGTCACAACATGTGTGTGCAATTCGATAAAGTTTGGTCAATGGGAAACATAAGTTTTTAGCTCTCGAAAATTTGTGAAAATCCAAAATGGCGGATGTTTTTTTTTTGGTTACCATGGTAACCACATTTTTTTAACAAAATAAACTGTAGAATTTGGTTCATGACATACACTGTGTCTATTGAGCACATAAAAAGTTTGAAAATGTTAATAGAACAAAAGTTAGTTTTCACTGTAGTCCAGCACGTTCCAAGTAAGATCAGGGAGTAACTGCAAAGCTGGTCCCACGTTTCTAAGACCCTCTGATGATGGTGTCTAAGCTCGACGTCAGTCCACTTATACCCTCACTTTGTTCCAGAGATTAGTACCTTCAACTGATACCACCAACATGCATGGTAAAAGAAGAGAAACGAATACACTCTTAGTATTGAGTTTCCCGACACATACATATGGGTCCCCATCTTCCTATTCCACCATCCCATCTACCTCACACTATGCCCTCCATGAGAATTAAGCTTAATCCCTCGAGAGAAAACTTTCTTTACATTTAAATTGAATAGCGTTATATTTACTTTACATTCAAATGAAAAGGTTAATAGTATAGATAGAATATGTTTACATTTACATCTACACTGGTTGAAAAGCTTGAAAGTTTAATTAATTTTAAAGTGAATATGTTTACACAGACATTTACACTGGTTTGAAACTGTAAATATTATAATTAGAATGTACATCATTTCTTTCATCATTCCCTCCCTGCTCCATATGGAACTTGGGACTACTTATGCTTTTAGTTCTTTTTATGAAACTAGCGATAAAGCAGTCACCAGCCCTTGCAGTGGTGGTTCATGAAATCATCATTCTATATGCTGAGGTTGCCAGCCTCACATGATTTGGACATCCAATAGCAATTTTCACATATTAATATTCACATGGCAATATATACGAGTACATATTAGTTCACATGTTAGTAATGTAAAATATAGAATGTAAAATGTATAACTTACCCCAATCTTGGTTCACGGACTGTTTGCTCATAGGAATAAAGTAAAGCACTAGCAGATACTTTTTTACACGTTTCTGTGGTGTTGTTATATTAACAATGAATTCCCACTATGACTCCGTGTTTTCAGTTTCCTCAGATCCCGGTTTTCCTTGTTAAAATGGTTTTCCTGGGCTCTTTAAGTCCTTCAAGATGTTCCACAAAGTCTGGTCTTATATATATATATGAAATCTGATTCTAAATCTGGCAGTCTGATGGTATTCTTGGCACGAGTGAATTTTCACAGTGAACTAAACTTGCAAAAAGTGTCCGATTATATTGCAAGTTTTCCCCCGCATGTATTGGTGACGATGCTAAGCAGAGAGCCAATCGTTTCAAACATGAGTGTTTTGTAGGGTAATTCAAAATATTTCCACGTAGGAAAAATTCTGCGCGTAATGCAGTGGTCATCTCTCCCATATATGGCAACAAAACATCCGATTGCCTTCTCTGCAAATGCCCACAAATACATCATCTTACTATTATCTCAAGTAATATGTTCGTAATAAGTAGGGCAGGAAACGATTATGTCATTCCTGTGCGCTGACAAATAGGTTCTCTCCCCGTAGTGGCTATCAAACTTTCAGCGTATTACCATCTTAGCGAAGAACGCACCCTGGCCTTATCAGCGATTAAACAACTGCGTTGGGCGATTTTAGTGTTAATCTGTAGTCTCATGTCGGCTACACCCGAGATTAACCAACATGGTTGTCGGTTAATATTGCATCACCTGTCTACTCTCTCAGCAGGAATGGTCAGGTAAACAGACAAGACGAATTATGGTGAGAGAAGTGTAAGATTGTTTGAAAATACAAATTATCTGCTACATA
>JAMPIV010018177.1:0-87500 GCA_024509875.1 Oreohelix idahoensis
GCGTAGAACTCATAAGTACAGATAATATATCTTTTTCATCATTTAGGCAATTTTAGACTGTGAATTAAAAGTTATCTGAACTTTTAATTGACAAGAAGAAGAAAATGTGGTGAATAGGACAAATCTTTAATAGCTTTAATAGGCAATCCTTGTTCTGGAATCCCCATGTAAAAGTAAAGAAGCAGAGATAGCAGAAAAAAGACCACGGAGAAGAAAACTGGAGACAGAATGGATAAATGATTAGGAAGACATTGAAAATCTGGAGCTGTCAGCAGGGGACATGAGAACTAGGCATAAGTTTGTTGAAGACCTATGCTTCTTGGGACTGGAAGGTGATGATGGGGAGCGATGAGTGTTGATAATATTAGGGAAGACATTGGAAGATGTGGACTGTCAGCATGGGACAGGCGAATGTCGTATACGGAAGGTTAATTGTTCTAATTGACCCATCTGAGTAGAGTGGATGTCGACAGATATGCGAGAAGGTATAGAATATAGATTTTTCACAGGTGGTAGATTGAGGGAAAGATATGTCTCTGTAGTGATTAGGTTGTCTCCTCCAGCCTATCCGTACGACTGTACTTTGTTGCAAGACAGCTTTTACCTCACTATCAAGAATAGATAAGTTTCTCTACACACATACACAGCTATGTGACAACAAGACACACAAACGTGAAAGAAACTACGGATAAATAGGTATGGGTCTGACCAACACACAAAGGTAAGTTTCTTTGTAGTTTATTATCATTTAAACTTGACAACATCAAAATATCTAAAGGAAAAAGATCAAAGAGTCATTTACAATGCATATGACATAAAGCAGAAAAAAAATGTACCCTCCCCGAATGGAGAAAAAAACCCTAAAAAAATTATTAACCCAAAGGTTGAAGGTTAGCACTATATTACAGAATGGACAGTAGTGGTACTCATGAGACACAGTAAAATTAAACTTTATTATTTTTAGACAAATCAGATATATGGATAGTTTTTCCCCGCAAACAAGAAAAATACTTGCACACTCTTTCAAGTAGTGGCCACTCTTACCTAATTGCCTGGTTTGGTAAGTTCTGAAATAATCCCTTGGTAATGAATTAGTCCATGAATATATTATCTATTTTCACTTAATATTCTGTCACCTCCAGTTGTCACAGATCCAAATTGGGCCCCAGTCCATCCCCAGAAATTAGCTAGTGAGGTGAACGCCTAACATGGTTTCTCCTCCCTGGGATATGAGTTACTACAAAATAGTTGAAACTGTGAGAGTTCTTGAGGTTCACTCATTTTAACGGAAAAAATACTTCACAGTATTGGGAAACATCTGGATGCTTAAAATAATGTTCATATGAATGATGATGGTTCTTCTATCAGCCAACTCAGTGTTTAAAAGCGCCGATTCTGCACAGCATAGGTATTTAGAGAGGTATACTCCCCTTTAATTACGACTGGCAGGAGACGGAATAAAAGAATGTCCACTGCGTGGCTGATACAAATATACATCTGGGTTTGGTAAGTCCAATGTTACAAATGTACTGTACTCCAATTCTCTCTGGCAAGTGGCCTAAAATTTTACAAATGTACTTTTCGGTGACACACAAGCCAAGAAAAGGAGAAATAAAAAACCAGAAAAAGACCACTGGCAGCCCTTGTGATCAGGCCAGAAAATTCAGAAATGAAAAATCTCCACGAACACTAGTACAACGATATTCCAACAAGAAAGACTGGTTCTAGGACTGTGCTAGACTATTCAAATTTCTGACTGACAACTGATGATGGAGTTAAGAAAAGAACAGTATATATATATATCATTGAATTTCTCTGATCTCTAAATGCGTTGTATTCGCGCTCATGTCAGATCCAAAATTCAGAAGCTAGGCGTATCTAGATAAAAGACCTCGTGTCGGTCGATCAAAGTTTCTTGTCTGGAGTTTTGACCGACATCAAAAGACTTTCTTTTCGGCAAACGGGTTACCTTGTAGAATGCCAGCTTCTCAAGATCAAAGCCCCCAGGAGAGTTCTAGTTTCCCCTGAGTCAAACTTCAAAAGGGGTCTGTGTTTCGTCTCTCTCAAGCTGCTTGCCTGTCTGAGATGTATTGTGATTGACAGATGAGCTTCGCTTGAGTGGACGAGGTAAACATATCCTGATTTGCTTTCCTGTTATGACTGACAGGTCACGCAGTTTGTAAACATTTCGTTAGCTCATGTTTTAAACAAACAGGCTGGACGAGAGAGTAAGCTGGTGTAAATAAAGACAGAATGTATAATGCAGGGTTTTAGCTAGCAAATCACAGAGCAGCTATGAGGTTTCAATAGGCTGTTAGATACTATAGACTCTTTTTTTCATTACACGTTTACAGTGAACTTGGCATAAGTTTGTTGAAGACCTATGCATTTTTGGGGACTCGGAATGGTGATGGCGATGAAGTGTTGATAATGATTAATAGACAGTGGAAGATCTGGAGCTGTCAGCATGGGACAGATGAGAACTAGGCATAAGTTTGTTGAAGACCTATGCTTTTTGGGGACTGGAAGGGTGATGGCGATGAAGGGTTGATAATGATTTGGAAGATCTGGAGCTATCAGCATGGGACAGGTGAACTAGGCACAAGTTTGTAAAAGATCCCTACTTTTTGGGGACTGGAAGGGAGGTGGTGATGAAGTGTTGATAATGATTAGGAAGGACATGGGAAGATCTGAGCTATCAGCATGGGACAGGTGAACTAGGCACAAGTTTGTTGAAGACCTATGCTTTTTGGGGACTGGAAGGGTGATGGCGATGAAGTGTTGCTAATGATTAGGTACAGTTGTATAGACAGTCAATTCTTATTGTGTACGGCGTGAGAAAAGAAAAATTGAGAGATTCTGGTAAATTAGTCAATGAAGCTCAAAGAGAAGAAGAGGAAGACGGAGAGAAGTGCCTCGATATAGTAATCTAATGGCAGGAGATTGAAGCCACATTTGTGTAAATGATTAACGACGCCAGAGACCTTGGTAAAGACAGAGCGTCAATGGGCATGACACTATGAAAGGAGACTATACAGATTGCTACAACATGAGTAAATCTAATCATCAAATGTGTCCCACTGTCAGAAAAGTATTTCGAGGGCCATTTTATCTTATTGACACTCTTTTTTCGGAAAGGGAGGAGAACGAGTTGGGTCGTGACTCCAAAGTATCAGCCTCCAGTTATTTTTTCCTCCACCTACAACGGGGAATTTAAACCACCCTACCTTGCTTGCGACTTCCAAATTCATTCCTAGTTTATCCAACTTGCCAACTTGAGGCAGTAATGAAAGTAACAGTGTTGTATATAAATTAAATTACTGTCCTTCTGTAGTCCTACCCAACCTACATTGAACGGAGTAGCATATGGCAACAACCCACTTCTGTCAAGGAGAAACTGTTTGGAGATGTCAGGAGTAGTATATCATGCACGTTTCGATTAGGATTGTGCAGGGTGAGCGTGACTTCTATATAGTAAAATATACCAATCGATAGTGCAGGATGAGCGTGACTTTTATATAGTAAAATACTCCGATCAATAATGTTGGCGTTGTTTAGTAAGTAGGATGTATTGTGTATGACTCAGCAGTGTGTTGTTATGTTTCTTTATTCATACAACATTTATACAACATATATATATATATGAGATGATGGCACGTGACAGGAGGACTTGGCATGTGTTTGTTGAAGGCCTATGCTCCTTTGGGAGTGGAGGGTTATGAATGAATGTATATATATATATATATATATATATATATATATATATATATATATATATATATATATATATATATATATATATATAAATATAATATATATATATATATATATATATATATATACACATACACACACAACATACATGCAATATATATTTATAACAACATAGATAAGTATATTTGTGTAGTTGTCGTAACATTGTCGTCGTGTACCTGTCTTTTTATGTAAAGATAGGACAGAGAATTTCTGTGTTGGGTATACGTGTAGATTGCTGAATTGTGCGTCTTGAAACCGACATTTTTTCCCCCGCGTGAGTGTTGCGTGTTGAGGACATCCAAAAAAAGTGTGTTTATCTAGTGTGTTGTGTTGTTTACTGAGCCCTTTAGTGGTAGTCTTGTCATAACTACCGAAGCAGTGGTAAGTTTTGCTACATAGACCCTCCTCGCGTATTCTAATTTGAAAAGACCGGGTGTTCGTTTGTCGTATAACTTTTTGTCGCGACATTTCTGGCAGTCAAACACGAGCTTACCCTCAGTAGTAATAAACTCGGATCGATGTTCGGCGCAGACTTCGGCGGGGAACCATCGATCGTATATGGTATAAAATTCCTGGCGCAGGTGAGGTCTAATGGCATCGCTAGAGTCTGCGTGGATAGAGCGAGATATAAACTATCCGTATCAGTCTTGCATAACTGAAAGTCGGCTCTGTCTACAAACCTATCTAGGCAATTGTAATAAAACTCGAGCATTCGCAGTTTAGTGTACTGGTAGGTGAAAAACCCTATCTGCGCAGGTAGGTCCCAACTAATTTTCTTTTTAACCATCTCTACTTCCGTTACTAAACTCATCTTTTTAAAATGGGGACAGTTTATTAATTTAGACGTCCCCTCCCTGGTCGTGTACGATACCTCTACGTGCTTCGCTTTATTGGTCAACGTCTTGTCGTAAGCCGCGTTCCCTAACAATTTCATAGTTTCACTAGTCATTGAGTGAATATCGTCTATATCCCATTGTCGGCGTGCGTCGGAAACGGTATCCCCAAATTGTTTAAAGCAAGTCGCAGGCGTATACTCAATCACCTGGTATATATGCGTGACTTCTAAGCCCTTGGACAGATACCAGCGAAGCAGAGGCGTCGCCAACAAAATTTTGTGCCTCACATAACTACCGATCAATGTTCGTCTAGGGGTAGTCAGGAGTTAATTTTTTTCCGCATAATCGCGCATGAAAGGGCCAATATCATCCCTACCCACGTTACCGTTCTTAAATATCGGCGTCATTTCCGAAAAATGCGCCTTTAGGGAGTCGGGTACTCGTATGTCACATTCGACTAACCAAAATAAGGTCTCGTCGTTAATGGCGGCGATAATTTTTTGTTCCGTTAGCGGATATCTACATTTGGTATACGATGGTTTCAGGCTCGGGAATGTCTCGCTCAGAAAACGACAGATTGATCAATCAGCTCATTTGAGTCGCTGCCACTCGCATTCCCACATTTCTACCAGGTTGACACCACATTCGGTCTTCAAGTAACCACCAATTTCCCACGTCCTTTCATACAACTCAATCAAGGGTTTCTTATTGACGGGGTTGATATCACGACCGCTGGTTAGTGGACAGTTAGGATGATCGTGGAAAAGACAGCCATGAAACTGATAGACTGTGCGAGAATCTTTGTCCCAGCCATCGACTCTAATGCGCCTATGTCCCAAAGCCATTTCGCGACCATTGAACTGTGTTTTCAAAGACACATTATTTTTGTGTGATACCCAAGTCACCCAGGCGCGACTCTGGAGTGTGTATTTATTGACTTTATGGGCCCTGAAGCCATCCTCCTTTTTTCTTCTAATGGGAAAATCAGTGGGCATTTTCTGCATTAGCGCCCACAAATAAAGCGCGTTGGCCTCATAACTCTTAATGCTCTGAACCCCTTTAGTCTGATCGTCTCTAATGTGCGTTTTGTCTTTTTCGTGAAACCTTTGAAATATTATCGACGGACCCACAACTATATTTTGCCTTAGAGTGTCATGTAAATCTTGCTCCCGTGTCGAACATAAAGAAAAAGGTATATTTGACGGTAGGGTACTAAAGAGGTATTTTAAGGTTACCCCATGAACTGAAATGGTGTCTTTAAACATGTCTAGGCCTAGGTTCGAGTAAAACTAACTTGTTGTTCTAACGCAGTTAAGAACGGAACCACGTCTTTATTATTATACCACTCCAGAAAATCGCGCAGAGTGGCCATGTGATTATCGACCCAGACCTTTTGACATTCAGCGTACTCGGCAGTAGAAATATTACAATTTTTTAGGGATGAAAAAAATACCTTGTGTGGTGGTAACCGGGTTTCATTTAACTTGTTTAAATCTGTGAGGTACTCATTACAGAAAACCACTTTAGTTTCTTTAACCATATAGGCTGCGAGGTACTTGCTATAACTGAAACATTGAGCTAGGTAATTGATTATATCTAAAATATTTAACTGCGGGGTAGCGATACACATAACGTTATTATTTCTTTTTACTAAATATTTAAAGGGTTCGTCTCGGTCTATGAAATACTTTATTAGGTATGGTTTTATAAAATTTATGTCATATTTCCCCGAGTTGAAACCTATAACAGGGAGCTCTCGCAAATACTCATCGAGTCTGGTGACGTGTCCCTCCAAATCGCCGAGCTGGGTATACACCTCATCAAAACGCTCACGTAAGATTGCATAAGCGGCCTCGGCGATTCGGGTCAGATGATCAAGTATCCTATTGACCAAGACTTAAGGATCGCCTGTTGTGATAAAACAGACAGGCGCTTCCAGCCCGGGGACATTAGAAGCTATCAAACAAGACAGAGGCACATGTTTCAACAAAAAGGTAGTTACGCTTCCCCCCCCCCCCGCGGGTAAATCGTTGTTAGCGAAAAAACATTCATAATCAAATGTCGCCCGATATGGATACACGAAGTTCGTATCGACATTTATACCGTGCGAGGCGATTGATTCCCAAATTGTTTCCGCTGGGGTATAAACCCCACCCTTAAATATTTCTACTCTTTTATCACCGATACACGTTTTCTCGTGCCTTTCCATAAATCTATAAATCTTCCATAACTTCCCACACTTCGAACACGAAAAAGCGTTACTCGCCGCATCTATATCTACTATGTACATGAAATGACTTTTATACGTTAATAGCCGCAACGTCTCTTTATAAAGATTACTGCCTCTGGGTTTTGGGGAAAGGGTTTGTGGGTCATCAAATTCGAAGATGTCTATATTTACACCAAACCATTTTTCTAACACAGGTAATTGGGGCAAACTCACACCGGGAAAATCGATTAGTGTCTCTATGCCCTGCTGTAATTGCCATTGATTTAGGAGATGACGCGTAGGTTTTTCTAACGTCGGTAACGGGAGCCCCTCTAAATGCCGCTAAACATCTGAAAAAATAAAAGTTATCTTAAAAGCATTTTGCGCTCGAGTCGTATTGTAATATATTAATGGCTTTGTTAGATGTAATGTATGTTGGAATATGCTGTAAACAACAACCTATCGGGTATTCTTGTATGTGGTAAATGTAGAATGATGTGGCTGGTATTGACTCGACATAATATTTTGTATTGGGTCTGTTTAATTGCGGGTTATTAAGAGCGTCACTGTCGTGTAAGTTTGAGACAAACGTGTTGAAATCTGTAATATTATTAAATAGATGAGGTGTGTCCAAGACACATGCGTTATTGTGTGACGCGTGATAGAAGCGGAGTTCATTCATTTCTCGGTGCCTAAGAATGGTGTAGTGACTTTAATTAATCTTGAAGCGTTTAGTTTGCTTGTTAAAGAGGGGTGTAAGAAGGGAAAACCAATCTATTGGTTGTGTGGTGTCTGGTCTATGGAAAAATGTGAATGTGGACAAGTATTTGTTGATGTTGGTGTGTGTGTGTGTTTATTGCTGACCAGTTGTCTGTGTAGATCTGTCTAACGTCAGACGGTATGTCTCGTAAACTGTCATTCTCAGAGGTCAGGCGAGGCTTTATATTAGGCCCTCGGTGGCTGGTCCTTGGGCGTTTGACTGAGGTTGAAGACGAGGGGATTTCCTGGACGGCAGCGGATGAAGGTCCCTTTGTTGAAGATGATGAAGAGGGAGCTCCTGATGAGGGTGTCTGCGGATAGTGTTGAGATGATGTGAAGGGAATTGTTGACGAGGGTCCCGTTGTTGAAAATGCTGTGAAGGGCGCTCCTGACGATGATGGATTCCGCATAGTCACAGAGGAGTGTTGTTGATGTATATGGTACCGCAACCTGGTGCCTTGAGTAAAGGTTTTATCACAATTAGTACAGATAAACCGAGGTAGTGAGTGCACGGTATTGATGTGCTGTAAGTAGTTATCGCGGCGATTGAACCGCTTCCCGCATCGAACACACACGAGATTAGTTAAAGGTAACATTGATGCTTCAATGCGAGTAATTGAGACGGGTCGGTGCTCATTCTCTGTATGGCGTTTAAGATTAGCAACTAGTGTGAATACTTCACCACACAGAGAACACTCGTGTCTTTGTCGCCCGTGAGCGTATCTAAATGTCGGGTGAGATTACGTGCCCGGGTGAAAACCCGACCACACTCCAAACAAGTATGTCGGCGTCTCTCTGGTTGAGGCGAATCCATCTGTGAAAGAGAATAAAAACCACTATAAGAATTTAGACTTCAAAACATAACAATAACACCGAATACATATTGCAAAACTAATCGAAGTCTAGTTAGTAAGCTATCAACCAGACACGCTTTGTTTTTCACTGGAATGGTTAACTAAAAACCAGACTTATTGACAAACTGACAGATAGGTAGCCAGGCATATACACAGATACCTAGGCAGGCAGACTGAGAGACTAAAATTCTCACCTACCGCTATGTAGATACACGAATAGAGAGACAGACACACCAGTCGGCAGACGGACGGACAAACTTACAGACTGACACACACACACACACCACGACACACCTACAGATAGTTATAAAAAGCATTATTTTACGTACCTTTTTGTGATACGATTCTGAGACAATGGGAGATCTTTTGCGTTGTTATCGTGTAAAAGCCAGTCAGAACGGTTCTGGTGTGAAAATTGTTGGAGGTCTGAGACAATAGGTTTTTTGTGATGTTAAATACAGAAATATCCTCATCGACTCGTCGCTTCCCGGCTGGGTGTGATAGCATGGAATCGCGATTCCAGACAATGCCAAGCGATGACTCATATTGATTTGCCCTCATAACCCAGTTTTCTATTGATTTGCCGCCACAAACAAGTTTTCTATTTTGTTTCTAGTGTAATTATTGCCATACGCGAAGTTTTTAACGTGACACGTAAATTATCAGTGTCCCCTAGTGAACTTACCAAGTAATCATACACAATTATGAATTTTTCAGCGGTCGACAATTATTACAAACAGTAGCTAGGTAAAAAAATTTAAACGGTCGAGATCGATTTTTTCTTATAATTTGTTGAGAATTGTTGTTGTTTCGTGTAAAAGTATCGACTTGCTGGTAACTGTCCTTAATTGGTGGGTTATTATAGAGCTATGTCTGTTCTCGATATATAGGTCAGGCTTAATTGCGACCCACCTGGGGTCGTGGCCTACATATCGACCCAAATATGTCTCATCAACAGACAAGGTTGTCTCTCTCTCTTTCTCTCTCTCTATGTATATCTAAATATAAATATATACAACTAGTTGATACACGAAAACAAAGCCAAACAGAGCTTACATTTTTTAAGACAAAAAAAAAAAGGAAGAGCGCGTGTTCAATCGATAATTTCATGGGCGTTGTCACAAAATCTGTTAACTTCTTTTCGCTTGGATGAACCGAGTGAGTAACGAACCAATTTTAGAATGCGTTGGTCATTGCAGGAGTTCTTACATTGGGTAGTTGAAAAACAATATTATCAACCAGAGTTGAAGGCGTTGGTCGTTGTGGGGATTCTCACATTGGGTAGTTGAAAGCAACATAATACCGGTTTATGAGTGTATCTAGCATTTCTAGCCATGGACCCCAGGTGGCAACACCCTTTTACAGCGCTTATTGCGTGACTGACCAGTAGCGGAAAAACTGTCTTTGTACGTCAGTTTTTACATCTAGGCGAGTTGGTGGTCCCTACCCCAGACGAAGTTATATGGTGTTATGGAGAATGGCAGCCAATGTATCAAACCATGAAGGGTATTCAATTTATTGAAGGCCTACCGGGCGTGGAACAGTGGTCAGGTGATAAGAAACGACTGCTCGTTATAGATGATCTGATGGCCGAAACGGATGCTAGGGTCACCAAGTTGTTTACGAAAGGTGTTCGACCTTTGCCAGGCCGTTATAAAAACAGCGTCACCCGACCTCATAGGAACACTCTGCGAATGCTGTCAAGACGTATTAAAAGGCAACGTTCCACTTACACAGGGTCAGAAGAGGCGCATGCGTCGTTACAAAACCACCCTGACAGCGCTCACCCAAAAGAAATTGTCGCTCAGACGGCAGAAACAATTTTTACAAAAGGGTGGTTTCAAAGGCTCTTTGTTGGGACCTATACTAAGCGTGTTAAAAGTGTCTTAGGTGTGTAGAAAGATGGCAAAGAAAATGATTTTGATGGACCATCGTTTGTTACAGGCTCAGAAATCTTATACAACCCCAGAGGCTCTAAGAGATAACCTAGGAGATTTGGACAGTCAAATGCAACGAGTCTTGGACCGAGAAGATTTACATGTGGGCGACAAAGCTAGATTATATCAGCGAACCCTACGGCGGTATCTGACTCGACTGGAACCGTACAGTCACATGCCTCTAGGTGTAGTGGACATCAAACAACCAACACAACTACCCTCCATTGACCAGGCAGGTTCACCAACTGTACTTAAAGACGAGGTCACGGACAAAATTCTTCAGTCGCCGACCGAACAAGGCACACCCGGTACGAGTAAGCGAGAGAAGGTGGCTCACAACGAATCGCGAAACGCATCGTCGTCGTATTCGCTCAGAAGAAGGAAAAATACTAAAAATCCAAAGTGGGAAGCATGGCCAAAAGAGTGAATAAGATTTTAAAACGCCATTACTACGAGCCGAAGCTACCAGGGTGCTGTGGAGGCGCGGGTGCCCTGCAGCGTAGTCCCAAACTTACTCGTAAACAAATCGAAGGTTGGTTAAGCCATCAGGATACGTACACCTTACACAAACTGGTGCGCAGAAAATTTTAAAAACGCGCGACCGTCGCGGGTTGTATCGATCAACAGTTCCAGGCTGATCTAATAGACTTGCGAGGTTTAAGAAAATTCAACGATGGATTTTCCTATCTAGCGACGTGTATCGATGTGTTTAGTAAATTTGAGTGGGCGGTTCCTCTAAAAACAAAAACTGGGAAAGCCTTAGTAGAAGCGGTGAAGATAATTTTTAATAGTCGCAAACCGATACATTTTCAAACAGACAAAGGCAGTGAATTCATCAACAAGACATTCTTAAAGTTCTTTAAAAAAGAGGGTGTACATTTCTTCACTACGGAGAATGAAGATATCAAGGCAGCTATAGTGGAAAGATTTAATCGGACCCTCAAAGAAAAAATGTGGCGTTACTTTACCAAAACCAACAGGCTTAGATACGTCGACGTGATAAAGCAACTGATCCGCAGCTACAATTATTCGTTTCATCGGAGTATTCGGATGGCACCCTCGCAAGTTAACCCGGCCAATCAAGAAGAGGTGTGGCATACGTTGTGTTCGACCGCTGACGTCACCGGAAGAAAAGTCTATTTTAAAGAAGGTGATCGCGTGCGGATCGCTCAAGCCAGACAGACTTTTAAAAAGGGGTTATTTTAACGTACTAGAGGACGAACTATGGATACATTACTTCCCAAACAACGACGAGGGAAAAACGCCTATAATATTTACGTTACCCGCCGGTCTATTCAATTCACCCGACACGCTTATCGATAAATTGAATC
This sequence comes from Oreohelix idahoensis, assembly GCA_024509875.1. NCBI lineage: Eukaryota > Metazoa > Mollusca > Gastropoda > Stylommatophora > Oreohelicidae > Oreohelix > Oreohelix idahoensis. The sequence continues at coordinate 11,683 of JAMPIV010018177.1, forward strand.
GGTTGCTTTTAGGCACGGATGTGAATGAAAAAGCGCAAATTAGAATCCATTTTAACAATAATAAGGCCACCTTGACGCTGTATGAAACGGGGGCGGAAGTTAGAATGAGCGAGACATTGAAAAACATGTAAGGGTTGCCCTCATCGATCGTAACAGGCGCCGACCCAATACTACGAGGAGAGACTGAAGTACAAATGGATAGTGACCTGAAAAATGTGTACGTGTACTTCGACCTCGTAGCGGCGAGACCGGTTGGGGATGCGTCGGTCCCTTTATTACGAATTGTCACTATTTTGGACAGAACTACCGCTTCGATTTTTAGGATTTACGACAAACCGCACTACGTACCCCTGAGTCGTTTTTCGTTTGACACCGTGGAAATACTTTTAACTAATGACCACGGTAAGACTATCCCATTCACTAGCGGAGCTTCGGTGCTGACGCTACATTTCCGAACTCACAGACGGTTTGATTTCGAATAGAAAAAAAAATGGTTAGACACGTACCAATACGACCAAACCCCAAAATGTACGAGGAGTTTTACTGCAATCAAGCCGGACATGGGATGCCAGTGTTTATCGGAGGTAGAAGTCAAAGAGGACATGGCTTAGGGAGTTTTTTTTAGCGGGCTCGGTTGCATGGTTCTCCCGTGGTTAAAAACGGGGGGCAAAGCTTTACTCAGAGAAGGGGTTGGCACCGGTCTACAGGTCGCGAGTGATGCGTTAGCCGGAAGAAACGTTGGAGAATCATTTCGTGAACGAGCCAGAGAATCTGGTCAGCGTTTATTACAGGGAGCGGTTGCTCACCACTAACCAATCGGGTAGCAGTATTAGAAGAAAAAGAACAAGAAAGGCGAGGGCTGCCCCACCTGGCGAACCGAAAAGAATAAAACGAACTACCGGAGCTCGCCCTTCTCATTCCCAGAAGAACAAGCAACGGTACTCTGATATATTTGAATGATGTCGCTTATTCACCCCAACTCGTGCGAGTGTCTTCACAGCGGTCTAGATTTGTTTAGCGTGCCACCAACACAAACAGCCGTAGAAGAGGGTCAATTTGTGGCGATACATCCGTTGGCCGCCTTAGAACCCGGAGCCCCTGTGGAGTTTGTAATATCGGGGAACGGCGAAGAATATCTAGATTTGTTCAATACTTTTCTGCACGTGCGCGTCAAAATCACGTTAACCAATGGCGATAAATTACCCCTGATGCGGATGTGGCACCGGTCAACTATTACATGCACAGTTTATTCTCCCAAGTCAACGTTTCCCTGAACGACACGCTGATTACACCCAGCGAGAACACCTATCCTTATAGAGCTTACATGGAAGCTACGTTGAATTACGGGGAGGAAGCCAAGTGAGGTCATATGACAGCGGCTCTGTTTTACAAAGTCCCACCAAGCGCTATTGAGGACACACAGGGTGATAGTAACAACGGACTAAGGTTACATCAAAATATAGCTGCTGGTTCTCAGGACATCGATATGATGGGTCGGTTACACGCCAATATTTTCGCGCAAGATCACTATTGTTAAACGGTGTGACCATTAAAATGAAACTCATGCCGTCTAAAGATGCATTCAAAGTGCTAAGATTTGACCACGCTGGTGGTTATAAATCAATTATAACTTATGTGGCCCTGGTTGTACGGAAAGCCAAATTAAATCCGGCAATCTCTCTAGCGCACGAGAAAGCCTTGTTGCGAGGTAATGCCAAGTACCCTTTGAAACGAGTTGTGTTAAACACTTTCTCTATTCCTAAAGGGATGCTATCACACATGCAGGGTAATCTATTTCTCAGTCAAACCCCAACACGGACAGTGATTGGCATAATCACTTCGACCGCTTTTAACGGTTCGTACACGTCTAACCCGTTCAATTTCACTAATTTTGGTCTGATATTTTTAAATGCCAGCGCAGATGGAAGAACAGTTAGTGGCAAGCCTTTGTCAATGGATTATGATCTCAAACAGTATGTGAGAGCCTTATTTGGCACTAATCTAGCAATGGGGCTGATTGGCAAAGACGCCGGCAATGATCTTGAATATAGACATTTTAAGAATGGTTACGCATTATACGCATTTCTTCTTCTTCCTCCTCGTTCGTCCTGAAAAGGACGTTGGTTGCGTTGTGTCTGTTTACGCCGGAGTTGTGATATCTGCACCTTTCGGTCGACACATCCGACTTCAGCACGGCATTTTTTGGGACCGGGTTTGCCTTCCCTCTGCGATCCCTACTCTCTCAGCCAGACTGCAGTGATGCAGCCTGTTTCCAGGACCACCACGTGGAGGTGGAGTAGGGTCTTGGTCAGCTCTGGTTCGCTGACCCTGATGCAAGCAGTGAAGATATGGGTCGCTGACTGCATTCTCTATTGCTGCATCTTTGGGTCCCTTATGCGCATTTGACCTCACCCTCAGTCTACTGGACGCTGACCAGTTCGAGATGGCTAAGTCGGGACCTCTCTCAATAGAACTTAAATTCTCCGCGATCACACCTGAACCATTACAGGTCATCGTCTACGCCGAGCAAGACTCGATATTGGAAATATCGATCTCGCACCAAGTTTTGACAGACTACACCGCTTAAACAATGAATACTCACAAGATCCGTGCCATCCTCCTGTCTGACATATTTGTTAATTGGACTGGGGTCGTTACAGTTTTAGCTCGCGACCAATTACCTCGACGTATCGATCCGACCAAGACGGCTGTTTTCGTCATCAACACTGACCATAGCTATCGACTTAGTGACCACTGGGTCGCTCTATATTATAATGGATGTGGAACTTTTGATTTATTTTGTACCACCACCACCGAAGAAGAAAAGAGCTACAAAGTTTCTGAAAATAGAGATTTAGATTGACATTTCATCGGGGAAATCAATAAAACTATTATAGTACAGACTCGCCAAGTAATCCGAAACGACTGTGCTCGGACTCTGAGAGCTCCTAGTCGTATGGCAGGCACAACCGTAGTAGTGAGGTTAGACGTCAGCAACCCTATCCTACATCAGTTATTCCATAGACAAGCCCCCCAGACGCTAACGATGTGTTTTTTTTAATCAATAAAAATATAAAATGTATTTAGACTAGTGTTTTTTCTTTAACGTATATATGTATATATATTGTATATGTTGTCTACCTGTTGTAAAATATATATTGTATAAATGTTGTCTACATGTTGTAAAATATATATTGTATATATGTATGTTGTATATATATTGTATGAATAAAGAAACATAACAACACTTAAAAAAAATTCTACTTACTAACCTTGGAGCCGCGCTAGCGTAGTGGTTACAACACCGCTCTGGCGACCGGGTGATACAGGATCAAACCCGGGCGACGGCATTTGAGGATTTTTCGTCGACCGGGATTTGGACTGGATTAACTCGAGACCTGGCGAGGACATTTGAAGGAGTGTCGTCGACCAGGGACTGGCGGCTCCTGAGCCGACCCAGCTGCAATGGGTACCTCCGAAATCGGCGAGTATTTGCCTGAATGGCGAGGGACACCTGTCTCTGTACAAGAAATAAAGGGATACTCACGTAAAATCAATGTCAGGTTAGACATAAAATAATAACCTGAGATTTCGCCTCGAGTATTAGCGGGCGAACGCAAAAAAAAAAAAAAAAAAAAAAAAAAAAAAACTTACTAACCAACGCCGCCATTATCGATCGGAGTATTTTACTATATAAAAGTCACGCTCATCCTGCACAATCCTAATCGAAACGTGCATGATATAGTACTGTCAGGAACCTTGAGATGACTACTGCCTTTATTAGAGTCATTAATGTGGAAGTCTGAAGGCGAACGAGGAAGAAGAAGAAATTACTGTCCTGCATTTCATAGCCCTCTGCAGCTGTTCCACAACCACAAGCTTTTCCTACAGTTTTGCAAGTCATTTTAGTGCCCTTATTCTTGCCTGTCAGTTCAGGCCCAATTTTTTTCTTCTGTATTAGACCACTTGTGTCAATGTATGATCTACTGAGATAGATAATGATGGTTATGAACGTCGGGCCTTCTGAAAATAGGAAATTGAACACATAGCTGATTCCGGATAACAGAGACAGTAGGGAAACGATTGACATGATTGCCAATGGCAATAGGCATGGTTTCATCACCTTTCAACTCCCTAAGGAGAATAGAATCTTTAACAAACTTATGCCAAGTCTTCCTGTCCCATGCCATTAGATCAGTCTGTCCATGTCGTCTTCACCCCCTTCATGTCTGTCTCCAGTTCTCTTCTCCATGTGTTCTTTGATCATCCTCTACTTTCTCTTACCCTGGGGATTCCAGAACAAGGATTGTCTGGTAATGCTAACAACAGGTTTCTTCAGTTTGTGTTCTATCCATCTCCAGCGCCTTCTTCTCATCTCTTGTTCCATCGGCACTTGTCTAATTCTTGTCATCAGTTCACATTAACGATTTTGTTATAGGTTTCGTCCACAAATGACCTCACGCAGTCAAAGGGAAGATGGGTCTAAAATTTTGTGACGACGTGTTACGATAGGGGGATGGAGGTGTTGAAAAACGTGACGTCACACATACAATACCAGTGAGACTCGCTTCTTCTATAAATGGTGTCGGAACAAGATGGATTTTGTAACCTTCGTCCTCATAGTCTACTTTTACCAACAATAGTTAACAACGCCCTAGTGGACGACCTATTATAATCTCAGGGGGAATATCGGATAATTGTTATAACCTTTAACTGGTTTAAATTGTTTTTAATTATACATTTCTTTTTTAAAACGATGTTGATCTGAAAGCAAGTGGATTTCTAGTTGGTTCAATGGTGGAGCATTTTTCTTTGCAGTGGGAAAATGGTAACGAAGAGAAATCATTCATTGATAACAACTTCAGTTTTTAGCCCTTGAATTTTTGTGGATTTTCTTTCAGGTTTAAAATTATTTCATGAAACTTTCAGGTAAGAAGTAAAGTTATTGACGTGTTTACTTTACATTTAATTTTTATTTATTGTTTGAAATGAAAGGAACGAACGAACGAACTTTATTTTCAAAGGGTTAAAAATTGGGCACGCAGGCCCGTCTGACATTCTGCCCTTCCTCTCTCTCTCATCATGTATACTTCTTCGTTCGTCCTGAAAAGGACGTTGGTTGCGTTGTGTCCGTTTACAGCGGAGCTGCGATATTTGCGCCTTTCGGCCGACACGTCCGACTTCAGCACGGCATTTTTGGGACCAGGTTAGCCTTCCCTCTTCGATCCCTACTCACTCAGCCAGACTGCAGTGATGCAGCCTGTTTCCAGGACCACCACTTGGAGGTGGAGTAGGGTCTTGGTCAGCTCTGGTTCGCTGACCCTGACGCAAATCATGTATACTGTATCCTTTCATTCTCACATTTACTTTAAGCATTATTAAGGCATGATAAAAAGGAAGCCAAAATGAGCGATATTTTAAAATAGGTTCAGCAATATTTGGTCAGCAAAACAGTTATTATAAAAGCCTGATTAAATTAAACACTATTATACTGAAGATTTAAAAAAAAATCTACACTAGGTAACTAATTTACATTCGATTACATTCTTTCTTTTCAGTGTTAACAAAAAAAAAAAAAAAAAAAACTGGGAGGAAAAGGGAAGGATAAGATTTTTTGACGTCTCATAAGGGGGAAGGGGATGGGGGTCTGAGTTTTTGTGACGCAATGTGACAAAGGGGATTTAAAATGGCAAAAATTGCTTGACGTCATGTGTGAACGATCCCATTTCACTTCGATCGTTCTGTTCTACTCAAACATCCATTTATGAAAGTCTGTAACTATTGTGGGATTTTTTTTTTCGTTCTCCATATTTCAGAGCCCAACAATAGAACAGACTTCACATTAAATTGGAAAATGTTTATGTTTTTGTTGGACCTGACTCTTTTTAACTCCATACATTTCTCAATGCAATGAAAGCTTCTCTAGCCTTTTGTATTCTTATTTCGACATCATTGTCTGCCCCTCCAACTGTGTCTATATTGCTGCCTTGTATATGTTTGATTCTACATCTTGAAGTGGTGTTTCTTTCAGTACAATCTTGTTATAGCTTCTTGCATTTATTCTCACCATCTTAGTATTCTCCGTGTGTATTTTCAGACCAACTTGCTGTGATCTCTCATCGAGTATTTGCATTTTGTCTTGCATCTGATAACGATTATGGGACAGAAGTGCCAGGTCGTCGGCAACATCTAGATCATCAAGTTGTCTAGTCATAGTCTACTGGATTCCATTTCTGTTGGCTGAGGTCGATGTTTTCGTAACCCAATCTACAACCAATAGGAAGAGAATTGGCGCCAAGAGGCGTCCTTATCGTACTCCAGTTCGTATTCCAAACGGCTCTGTAAGCTGTCATTCATGAAGAACTCTGCACGCCAATGATTCGTAAGTTTTCTTTAGTTAATAATCTTCAGGCTGACTCAATAATGTCTCATCAATTTCCAAAGTTATTCTGTGTACAGTGTCAAATTTCTTTTCTTAACCCAACAAATTAATAAAAAGGTGAGTTCCATTTCAGACTTTGTTTGACTATTATTCTGTACAGAACTATTACTTTATCATATCTTTAAAAAAAAAAACGAAAAAAACCCACAGCAAACAATTAGGCCTAATTAAAATGTATTGTATGAGAGGGATACAGCAGTAAGACCAAATTCTCATAAGCGGTACGCAATTACTGTTAGTTTTGGAAGCACTGTTACATTCCCACTGGTAAATTCTGTTCCAACTATACAGCTGAGGTTCAAGCTCTAGAGCAAGCTGCAAATATGATTTATAACACCAACTCTGACTGCCACCAGGTAGTCATCCTCACAGATGCACTGTCTGTCCTGCAAGCTCTCAAGGGTGGTAAACTCCCGCATCTGAGAAATGAACTAAACAGAGGTAGCTGCCAAAAAGAGAACCATACTTCAGTGGGTACCATCTCATTGTGGTGTACCCGGAAATGAAAAGGCAGATAAACTTGCAAAAAAGGGAGGAGAATGTGAACAAGAAGATAATGAAGTCACATACTTTGAGAAAAAGAGAGCTATCCAGACTATCAGAAGAGAACAGAACCAACCCAAAGACGACTATCACACTCTCGACCGGCAGAGACAGATAACTATTTTTCGACTCAGGACAGGGCATAACAAACTGAATAAACACATGCACAAGCTACGATTGTCTGCTTCACCACTGTGCACATGTGGATTAAACGAACAAACGGCTGAGCATGTTCTACAGGACTGTCCTCTGTATGACCAGTTAAGAAAGATATACTGGCCCAATGACTCAACACTAAACTCAAAGCTATATGGAGTTAAAGAGGAACTTCAAACAACAGTCGAATTCATCATGAGAACTCGTCTGACGGTGTAATCATCAAAGATGCGATCGCAAGAAGAAGAAGAAGGAAGCACTGCCCTATGGAATAATGTAGCTTAGTTATATACATTTGTGCTTTACTCTACTTTACTTGTACTGAGTGGAGTGGGGAGATGATGCTATATTTTTATATCGGAAATCAAAATTATTATCTTGGATTAACTATACTATAAATAAGAATCTTCAACTCAAATGTGAAGTCAGTCCTATTGTATGGCTCTGAGACATGGAGAACAACAAAGACAACAACCAAAAAGCTACAGACTTTCATAAATGGGAGCTTGCGTAGAATAGAGGGATTACAATGGTATGACAAGGTTACTAACGTGGAACTGATGACAAGAACTAGACAAGTGCCAGTGGAACAAGAGGTGAGAAGACGACGATAGCGATGGATAGGACAAACGCTGAGGAAACCTGTTGATAGCATTACAAGACAGTCCTTGTACTGGAATCCCCAGGGCAAGAGAGGCAGAGGTAGACCAAGAAGCACATGGAGAAGAGAGATGGAAACAGAGGTGAAAATGATGAGGAGAACGTGGAAAGAACTTGAGATGATGGCACGTGACAGGCGGACTTGGCATGTGTTTGTTGAAGGCCTATGCTTAAGGTGACCATATTTTCAAAACCCTAATCCGGGACAAAATAGTAGATTTGACCTATTTCAATGCAAAAAATCGGGACAAAAGGGTAAAGAAAAGGTCAAAAGTCGGGACACGTCCCGGAAAAATCAAGTTGATGTCAATTTAAAATAATATACAATTTATATATATACTGAAGCACATTAAAAACGCACCACTATTATATATACTGATGCCGAGAAGCTGGCAAAAAAAAAGTGTGGGAATGGATTTTCCCCGTGTTTGCCATGAGGTAGAGAGCGAATGGCTGCTGGAATGGAAAGTGCAAGATTCAACCCATGGGTGTGTGTACAGACTACATGAAAACGATGAAAGTTACACGTGCAACACGATTCTCAACAGCTATGACCCTGAAAATGTGTACGCGTTGTGGCAGTATACTCGGTATAAAAAGGCCGTTGAGACAAAACACCCAGTACATGTGCTTGAAATGCCACGACTATCTGAAAACGACCGCCAACGAGCCATTGGTATGTTGGAGACCGGAATGAGCTCGCGGGCCATTGCCAGAAGGATGAATTGCCACCACAGCACTATTGTACGTCTCAATGAACGTTACGGAACCACTGGCAGTGCCCGGGATAGACTTCGGAGTGGCCAACCACGAGTTACTACCCCTGCGCAAGATCGTCATATTGTGCTGAGATACCTAAGGAATTGACTCTCCCGGCAAGTCAAACAGCAAGAGCAATAGTGGGTAGACATGGGCAAGTCTCTCGAATGACAGTCATACGACGACTCAGAGATACAGGCCTTACTGCAAGACGACCTTATGTTGGGCCAAACTTGACTCACAGACATCGTTAGCAGCGCCTGCAATGGGCAGAGCAACATATCAGATGGACTAGACTGCAGTGGAATGCTGTCCTATTCACAGACGAGAACAGATTCAACATATCCTTTGCAGATGGACGTATGCGGATTTAGCGACGGTGTGAAGAGCGCTTTGCAGATTGCTGTGTCAACCGATTTCGAGGTGGCAGTATTCACATTTGGGGAGGATTCAGTTTTCACCATCGCTTGCCTCTTCACGTCTTCCGTGGAAATGTTAATGCTGTGACATATCGAGATGAGGTTCTGGATGCACCAGTTGCTCCTGCGTTCACAATTTATCCAGACTTGCAGCTTCTCTAGCAGGATAACGCACGTGCATTTTTTTGTATTTTTGGTTTTCTCCCTTGCCTGCACAGAATGCAATGAATTTCATAACAATCAAATGTACAAATTAATGACCAGCATGGATTCATAGGAAAATGAATAAAGATTCCAAATATGTAAACTTGTACACACTTACATTTACATTTCACACTCTGTTCCTGGATTATACAGGTGGTGCGTTTTTAATGTGCTTCAGTATACATTTGAATAACATATATTTTACTGTATAAGTTTAACTACTTAAACTAATAAGAGAGAAAAACATCAATAATCCTTACTTAAGGTGAAGCTGAGTTACTGTACTTTTCAGATGAGTGGATTTTTTATCAATAGGTCCTTCTTTGCAAGCAGCATCTTAAAAAACTCGACACATGTTTCCTCACAGTTCACTTTGGTTGTCAACATAGCTTTCAAAGCTTCAACACCTAGCTGTGTATTATCACTTGCCCATAAGCTGTTCATCAAAGAAAACACTCTTTCTGTGGCAACATTTGTTCCAGTAGACAGGAAAAAAACTCTGCCAACTTCAAAATATTTGAAAATGTCCTCACATTATTGAATTTTTGAAGTGGGGAAACCATTTCAATCCAACGTGTTGTGGTGGCAATGTATTTTTTGGCACCCCATTCACTAATTTTCTGAGAAGTAACAAACTGCTTCATATAGACATATTCGTCATAAATTTCAGTTTCTGTAAAGTGGGCTGAAGGTAATGTTTGTAAAATCACTAGTGATGATGATATCTCAATATCTGCCCAAATTGGTATTCTGTTCATCGTTACCCAGCTGTAAGGATTTTCTAGGTCTTGAAAATGGTGTTTGCAGCCCATTTATTCAAATAATTGAAAGCTGTTTCATGTTAGAACGAAGAAACGCTAGCATGAAACTTTTTTTCACATCCTCCGGTGTTTTCCAGCTTTTCAAGGATTAGCTTAACTCTTGATGGCAAGCCAAACATTCTTCCAGTTTGACTTCAAAATAATTTTTCAACCTGTTGATGCTGTCAATGACTTTTCAAACACAGTGAACCGTCTGTCCCTCTATTTTTTTGCACTGTTTCGTGGAATGGAGAGGCCTGACTGTGAACAAAAACAAGCCATGCCTCAGATAGAGGATTTTCAAAGAATGTCTGTCTTAAAAACTGGGCATCTGTCTTGAGATTGAAAATATGATTTTAGAGGCAGGAACATCTGAAGAACCCTTTCAACAGCAGAGCAAGCCACCTAGTCTGAGCATAACCTAAGATCATCTGGAAGTCTGTTTCCACAAACTGGCAAAACTCCTTGAGTCTTTCAACTCGTACTGTGTATGATTTGAAGAGTAGATAAATTTTTAGCAATAATCAGCTCGACATCAACAGGCAGTACATCTGCAGCTGTTCGAACAGTGTTGTGGAAAATATGACCTGCACACCCAACTCCTATAAGACCATGTCCAAGGTTTTCTTGCAGTTTTTTGAAAACATTGTTCTGTCCTTTCCTTTCAGCACCTCCAAAATTGGAATTTGTGTTGTCTGCGCATAGTCCAACTACTTTCCTTTTTTAAACCATTTTCAGTTATGCAGTCATTAAGAAAAACTACTTACAATATCAGATAATTCTTTTTCACCTGGCAATGACTTTAACTCTAATATTTTAATTTTCACTCCATTACTGTGATCAAAGTATCTGACAATCAAAGCAAAAATCTTGAATTCTTTGTGGTTGGATGCATCTGTCAGCACAGAAATAAATGTAGACTTTTCTAGGTCACACCATAACTCATTTAGAATATGGGGTGCCAAGACATTTCGAATAATGGCTTCTGTTTTCGTACGTGCACATGCAAATTTTGGCTCTAAAGTAACCTGAAGTATTTTTGAGGTGCAATCCATAGACCTGAATGTATGGTTGGGTAGCCCGGTGTGGTATTCAATGGCGCCTTCTATAGCTGCTAATTTCTTTTCTTGGTCATCCTTTTTATCAGCTCTGAAGAAAGTGGTTAACGACGAGCTTGATGCAGCTGTAACGACGGCTCTCTTATGTTTCTCACTGCTTATGTGGTTCTTAATATCACCACGTCCACTATGGCTTATCGAAAACCCGGAGGCACATATATTGCATCGTACATTGAAGTTTGATGTACTCTTTTTAATAAACGGATATTCCTTTTGTAAATATTCATTGAAACTGCATTTACGCTTTGGTACCATTTTCTTACAACAATAACAAAATATGCACAAATAGTTCACCGTTTAAATTAAATAAACGTATACCGTACGCAAAATCTTGGTACTTTACCACTACCTAACATTTCAAATAACTGCGAATATCACATTGGAACTACAAAACTAATTCGCTGTCCTGACAACCTTTTGTGCTGTTTCGGCGCCAGTTCATTAATAATTAAAAATTCCCTCAAGTCAGCCACGAAATAACAATTTTTTTTTAATCTGTGAGATTTATGGCAAATTCGTCCAAAACCGGGACAAATTGGCGTCCCGGATTGCATCGAAAAAAAGTCGGGACAAATTATCAAAAATGGTCGAAAACCGGGACTGTCCCGGAAAAACCGGGACGTCTGGTCACCTTACCTATGCTCCTTTGGGAGTGGAGGGTTATGAATGATGAATGAACTATACTATAATAATAATAATAATAATAGCCCCTTCAGTCATAACTGACTATGGGAATGCGCCCCTGAGGTGACAGACTGAGCTGCTTATTTTCCTGGTGCTCCTTTCGACGTTTTCTCCTCACCTCTGCTTCTTGTGTGAGCCTCTCTTCGCCCAATCTGAGGTGGCGCCGTAAATAGCATCGCCACTTAGTGCGATCGGCAGCTTCACCCTCCCATGTTGCTGGATCCATGTCCAGTGCCCTCATATCTCTCTTGCACACATCTTTGAACCTCAGCTGTGGTCGCCCAACTGTTCTCTTGCCATCTGCTAATTGTCCGTAGAAGATATCTTTTGGGATGCGACCATCTTCCCTGCGGCGAACATGGCCAAGCCCGCGAAGTCTGCGCTGTCTAAGAAGCGTATACATACTTTGAAGGCCAGCACGTGACAACACCTCGACATTTGTCACTTTATCTTTCCACGAGATGCCGAGGATGCGGCGTAGACACCGCAAATGGAAGGTAAATTGAAGACCTTCTTTCTTGCTTAACAAATAGTCACAAAGAATGTACTCGAAATCCCCCTTGTTTTCTGCTTCGTCTACAAATTGTAACGCTTTCACGTTGATAGTAAAGCTTACTGTATTATTACCCGCCTTCTTCAATGAAACGTGTGCTGTATTTCTTGGAAAAAACATTGAGAGGCCCTGCGTAATGACCTAAATTAATCCTAACATTAATTATATTACGTTACCAAAACGAACGAACAGATGGACAAAAGGATAGCGAGAGGGGAGGGCTGAAAATCAGGAACGCATGCAACACGCGACGCGCGATATACAAATGCTGGCATCACGCGTGTAAGTCTACAAGCACTAACTTTTTCAGACGGACAGTGATAAAATACACTACCCTTTCCCAGAGTTAGGTTTATAAATCATAACAGACTCTTATTAGAAAAGATAACAATAGATGGGTTTACGTTTGAACACATAACAGTACCCAGACAGCACATCTTCGAAACAGGAGGTAGAAGAAATTGCATATTTTGAACGCAACCACGTAGCTCCTTTAAATTAGTATTTTTGGGTTCCTTAGGGCTTGCTGACAAATAATATGTAAAACGTTACGCAAATAGTCCAGGAATTAATAAATTATACCCAAAATAAAATATTGGGGGTGCCTGACAGCATAAAATCATTTCTGCTCATAAGATTTTTTTTTTAACGTGTTTGAAAAAAATTTACGTTACAGAAATAGCCTACCATGTAAACTCCAAATTGATTGGAGCGCAACAAATGAAAGCCTAACCACGATTGGTCGGGCTATAAATACTATCTTGGTTGTTAGGGGAGACGGGAAAAGATAACATTTTTTCAAACACTTGTCGAAACGTGGCTCATTGGCCAGTCTCGCTGATATACACACTTGGGAGCGTTAGTTCGAGACCACTTGTTTAAAGAAGCTTGATAAAGCATCAGTGCGTTGAAGCCAGCTCATATTTGTGTAAAATAAAAGCCTGGAACATAAGCAGATAGGAATTTGTGCCAGTTTGTGCCAGAATTCATTGCTAATCAACGTATCTGTGTTATTCGTATGAATTGTGGGACAGTGGTCTTGATGGTACTGAGCAGCATCTGGTCAGAGATTTGCTGAATCCAGTGTCGGACAGCATACTCCTTGGTCCTTTTAGCTATCAGTGAGGTGTCTCCAGAGCCCAGAAGAGAATTCGAGCAGAGGAGTCCTCTCCTGCCGCCATCACTCAAGATAAGCAGAGTTGGCCAGCTGAGCTCAACATTATGTCCCCTCATCTTGAAATAACTTTATAAAAATACCATTCAGAGGGGAATTTACTTGTCTTAAAATCAGGAACTGTGAACATCTCCAATAATAGTCCCTAAAGACAAACTATTGAAGTCATGATGACCAATACCAACAGAGCTTGAACAAAACAAAACCAGTATTACCTCATTTTACTACTACACAACTGACACACATAGAACATTTGTACTAATATATGTCACTACAATATTCATATTAAATACATTCTGTACATAACTTGTAATTTAAATTGATTGTGATTCCTGGTTCCCTTGTAGTTGAATCAGGACACATATTCATTCATGCCAGTAATGAATACATATTGTTATTTGAAAGTTTATCAGTGACTCTTTTAAGATATCTTTGTAGAGTGTTATATGTATGTGAGTGTCACAGTGTTGTCAAGAGTAGTGGATTAAATTAAATTGTTTATCTGTCTGTTGTTGTGACTTACACTTCACCATACTCATACCCTAGACACATAACGTAGCATCACACTATTCCAGAATAATTCTGACTGAGATATATAGATATGTGGTAGCAAGTAAGGTTATATATATAATATACTACTCTTATTAGATATATATATACCTTCACAGCTGATCTCAGTCAGTACACTAAGTCCCTTATAAATATTTATAACATCCCACTTCACCACATATATTGGGGTCTCGCTCTTGGGATTTTGAATCTTTCCCTATTAAAAATATTGGGGGTAATTCACTTCAGGGAATATAAGAATTAAAAGGTATCCTTGGGTGGAATTAAATAAGGTTGAGCTCACGGTGCCTGTGTTGTCCATTAGATATATAGTTAGAAATTGAATTGTTGGGTAGACATTATAAAAATTTACCTGATAGACAATGGCGGACCTGGCCAAATTTCGATCTGCTGCGGTTCAGACTGCAAAAGAGTTAGGATTAGATGGGCAAGTTATGGTTGCCTATGTCACAACGGAATGTGACAAATTTATTGAACGCGAAGAAAGAAGATTAGAAAAAGAAGCCGAAAGAAGGTTAGAGGCTGAGACTAAGAGGTTGCAAGCTGAGGCTGAGACTAAGAGGTTGCAGATTGAGGCTGACAAAGAGGCTAAGAAATTGGAAGCAGAAGAGAAGAAATTAGCTGCAGAAAGGGAAGCCGAGGAAAGAAGACAGGCTGCAGAAAGGGAAGAGAGGAAATTAGCTGCAGAGAGGGAAGCAGAAAAGGAGGAGAAAAGATTACAAAGGGAACATGAATTACGACTAAGGGAGTTTGAGTTTCAAGGCCATGCTCCTGAAAATGGTGCCAGCCCCTTTGCCTCTGATGCTACGGTTACTCAAGGAGCCTCAATCTCAGCTATGAACTTTCATTTAGATCATTTTGTTGAGAAAGACGATGATATTGAGAGCTATATAAATAGGTACGAACTATTAGCTACCACGTATGGGTTAGAGAGAGAAAGGTGGAGCTTAAAGTTATCTCAGGGACTTCGTGGGGCAGCTTATGAAGTTTTTGCAAAAATGAGCAGAGGTGATCAGGAAAATTATGACATGCTAAAGCAGGCTCTTTTGTTAAGGTATGAAAAGAATGCAGAGTTTTACAGGAAAAAATTTAGGAATGCTAAACTACTGTCAGGTGAAACCTATCACCAGTTCTCTGCACGAATCGAGACATACTTGGAGAAATGGACTTCTCTGGGGAAAACCCAAGATCTTAAGGAAATGGTCCTTATAGAGCAACTAAGAGAGTCCATGGCTCCAGACCTGAGAAAGTTTCTCATGGAACAAGGTGCAGAGAGGCTGGGTGAGTTGCTAAATGTTGCTGAAAGGTATCAAGCAGCTCAAGCAGAGGTAACAGGTAATAAAAAGAAACAGGTGGACAACTTTAGGGCACCACAGAACTTTAATAAATTTGATCCTAAGGATCAAAATAAAGGTAAGCACCAATTTGATAGGCCACGGTATGACAATAAAAATAAATTCCCACAATTCGATGAAAGGAAATATGATGAAAGAAAATCTTTCAACCAAGGAAAAAGGTGGTGTAAAAATTGTCAGATGGACAATCATGACACTGACCGTTGCAGAAGGAAACCTGTGTATATGGCAACCCTTCAGGTCAGGTCGACCTCAAGACAGGAGGAGGATATTATGTTAGATACCACTCCAGAAGAGATGAGGAAGGCACAGGCTGGGGATAAAACACTCAAGCCTTGTTCCAGAAAATTGTCAACTTGTCATACAACTCCAGGCAAGGGAGATTTTTACATGAAAAACAAGTTGATGTATAGGAAGACTGGAGCTAGATCCAAAGGTCAGGGACAGCTGGTTCTTCCAAAAAAGATACAGGACAGAATTAATAAGCAGCCTACATGTGAAACCAGATGGGGACCATGAGAAGATAGGTACCATCATTCAAAAGGTGGCTCACAATTATTATTGGCCCAAAGCAAGATGGGACATTGAGAATTTTGTAGAAAGGTGTAGCATAGCACATGAGGGAACACCCACAAGTGGGAACATGGATCAGGACCTGGACACGCCCCGGGGCAAAATTAGGCCTGACAATAAAAAGAAAAAATAGATTTGATAAAGTGGACCAAATGGAATGGGAAGCCCCTTTTCACGGACAAGCTTCACTTAACTGTTTTACAATGGCCACTATGCGGAGAGTGCAAAAGGATGTCTTACCCCAGGATAAGCCGAAAATCCCTCAATCGGACTTAAACAAACTGGAGGAAGAGGATGTAGAGAGGAAATCTCTCATCAAGAATTTTAAGAGGGGAG
Organism: Oreohelix idahoensis; assembly: GCA_024509875.1. Classification (NCBI taxonomy): domain Eukaryota; kingdom Metazoa; phylum Mollusca; class Gastropoda; order Stylommatophora; family Oreohelicidae; genus Oreohelix; species Oreohelix idahoensis. Next base: position 28,029 of record JAMPIV010018177.1, read on the forward strand.
AAAGCCCCAAAAGAAAAATTGGTAGCGGTCGTTTTGTGAATGAAAATTCTGGGAGGAAAAATCATCACTATAAAGCTTCAAGTGGAAGAGACCATACCGGTGCATGGACAAATAGGTCCACACAATTAAAGGTCCATATGTAGCTTTGTTAAGAACGTGGACTGATGAAAAGGCAGAGGAAAACATTACATCTTCATACCAATATGTGAATGAGCTGACCACTCGGTTGAAAACTGGCTGGAAACTTGCCAATGAAAATTTGAAACAAGCCAGGAAGAAACATGCTGCCTATTATAACAGGAAGGCGAAAGACAGAAATTTGGCTGTGGGAGAGAAGGTACTGCTTCTTTTGCCCGGGAGTCAGAATAAGTTACAAATTGGATGGCAGGGTCCATATACAGTTCTAGAGAAGGTGTCTAGAACAAATTATAAGATAGATAAGAAGGGGAAAGAAAAAATCTATCATGTGAATCTCCTGAAGAAATATTTGGAAAGAGAACATCAGGAAGAGACACACTTGTTGACCTTGTCCATCGCCATGGAGATGAAAAAGGAACCACTTTCATCATTTGAATATCCATTACACCCCTGTGAGACAGCAGCACAGGTGAAAATCAGTACACATTTAACGAAAACTCAGAAAGAGAGAGTGCAACAGGTTCTAAATAATCATGCAGAGGTGTTAACAGACCGACCAGGGCATACAAACCTATTGGAATATGATATGAAACTCATAGACTCCACACCTGTCTGTATGAAACCATATTCGATTCCGTTTGCTAAGGAAAAAGCTTTGAAGGAAGAGATAGACTATCTATTGAAGGAAGGAATTATTTCGCACAGTGAGTCTTCGTATAGTTCCGGGGTGGTACTCTTAAGGAAGCCCTCTGGAGAACATAGACTCTGTATAGATTACAGGAGACTGAATGCTATTACAGAAGGACAGGTGGATCCATTGCCGGATACAAATCAGCTGTTTGCCAGACTAAATAAAGCTAAATATTTCTCAAAAGTGGATCTGAGTAAAGGATACTATCAGATTCCAGTAAAGCCTGAGGTTAGACCATACCTAGCTTTTAGTACCTCAGAAGGACACTATGAGTTTAATAGATTGCCATTTGGATTGAAGAATGCGCCTAGTGTCTTCTCTAGAATGATGAGAAAATTATTGGATCCTCTGAATAATCCCTGTATAACAAATTTTATGGATGATATCCTTATAGCAACAGAAACATTTGAGGAACACATTGACTCTCTGAACATGCTGTTTGATCGACTTAGGGAGGCAAATTTAACAGCCCGACCAACCAAATGTTGCGTTGGATGTAAAGAATTGGAATTTTTGGGACACACAGTTTATCAGGGAAACATGACCCCTGACCCAAAGAATTTAGAGAAACTACAGAAAGCCCCGAGACCACAAACCAAGAAGGACGTGAGATCCTTTGTCTCATTATGTGGTTTCTACCAGAAGTATATCAAGAACTTTAATTCCATATGTGCACCGTTAACTGAATTGACACGTAAAGGACTTCCAGATCGCATTACATGGACACCACAATGTGAAATGACTTACCAAGAATTGAAGGAAAAGCTCACAAGTAAACCCATTTTGAAATTACCTGACTTAAGTCAAGAATTCATAGTAAGGACGGATGCAAGTAATATTGGGCTAGGTGCAACTTTACTACAGAAATCAGATGCATTGGATGGGGAATTAAGCCCAGTGGCATATGCTAGCAGAAAGTTGAATAAAGCTGAAATCAACTACTCAACTAGCGAAAAAGAATGTCTTGCAGTAATATGGGCAATAAAGAAATTCAATATTTATCTATATGGGAAGGCATTTAAGTTGCAAACTGACCACAAACCTTTATCGTTTTTAGCACAGGCTAAGCATGAGAACTCTAGGTTACTCCGATGGTCTTTGCTTCTGGCTCCATATAATTTTAGCATTGAATATATATCTGGAAAAACCAATCTGGGAGCGGATTTTTTAAGCCGCCATCCGTGTGATGAGAATCACCGTAAACCCCAGAAATAATAATAAATTTCTCTATGTGTATATAGAATAAAGGACTGACATATAATGTCTGTTTTAAGAGGGGAGGTGTCATGAAATATTCTAATCCACATATATAAATTATTAGGTAAATATGAAGCCTAACAAATAAAATTAATAAAGAGAAGAGCAATGGTAAAATAACAGTGCTGTCACAAAGAATGTACTCGAAATCCCCCTTGTTTTCTGCTTCGTCTACAAATTGTAACGCTTTCACGTTGATAGTAAAGCTTACTGTATTATTACCCGCCTTCTTCAATGAAACGTGTGCTGTATTTCTTGGAAAAAACATTGAGAGGCCCTGCGTAATGACCTAAATTAATCCTAACATTAATTATATTACGTTACCAAAACGAACGAACAGATGGACAAAAGGAGCGAGAGGGGAGGGCTGAAAATCAGGAACGCATGCAACACGCGACGCGCGATATACAAATGCTGGCATCACGCGTGTAAGTCTACAAGCACTAACTTTTTCAGACGGACAGTGATAAAATACACTACCCTTTCCCAGAGTTAGGTTTATAAATCATAACAGACTCTTATTAGAAAAGATAACAATAGATGGGTTTACGTTTGAACACATAACAGTACCCAGACAGCACATCTTCGAAACAGGAGGTAGAAGAAATTGCATATTTTGAACGCAACCACGTAGCTCCTTTAAATTAGTATTTTTGGGTTCCTTAGGGCTTGCTGACAAATAATATGTAAAACGTTACGCAAATAGTCCAGGAATTAATAAATTATACCCAAAATAAAATATTGGGGGTGCCTGACAGCATAAAATCATTTCTGCTCATAAGATTTTTTTTTAACGTGTTTGAAAAAAATTTACGTTACAGAAATAGCCTACCATGTAAACTCCAAATTGATTGGAGCGCAACAAATGAAAGCCTAACCACGATTGGTCGGGCTATAAATACTATCTTGGTTGTTAGGGGAGACGGGAAAAGATAACATTTTTTCAAACACTTGTCGAAACGTGGCTCATTGGCCAGTCTCGCTGATATACACACTTGGGAGCGTTAGTTCGAGACCACTTGTTTAAAGAAGCTTGATAAAGCATCAGTGCGTTGAAGCCAGCTCATATTTGTGTAAAATAAAAGCCTGGAACATAAGCAGATAGGAATTTGTGCCAGTTTGTGCCAGAATTCATTGCTAATCAACGTATCTGTGTTATTCGTATGAATTGTGGGACAGTGGTCTTGATGGTACTGAGCAGCATCTGGTCAGAGATTTGCTGAATCCAGTGTCGGACAGCATACTCCTTGGTCCTTTTAGCTATCAGTGAGGTGTCTCCAGAGCCCAGAAGAGAATTCGAGCAGAGGAGTCCTCTCCTGCCGCCATCACTCAAGATAAGCAGAGTTGGCCAGCTGAGCTCAACATTATGTCCCCTCATCTTGAAATAACTTTATAAAAATACCATTCAGAGGGGAATTTACTTGTCTTAAAATCAGGAACTGTGAACATCTCCAATAATAGTCCCTAAAGACAAACTATTGAAGTCATGATGACCAATACCAACAGAGCTTGAACAAAACAAAACCAGTATTACCTCATTTTACTACTACACAACTGACACACATAGAACATTTGTACTAATATATGTCACTTCACCATACTCATACCCTAGACACATAACGTAGCATCACACTATTCCAGAATAATTCTGACTGAGATATATAGATATGTGGTAGCAAGTAAGGTTATATATATAATATACTACTCTTATTAGATATATATATACCTTCACAGCTGATCTCAGTCAGTACACTAAGTCCCTTATAAATATTTATAACATCCCACTTCACCACACTTAGCATAGGTCGTCCAGGTCTCGCTGTCATATAGGAGTGTGCTGGTGACGCAGGCATTATATACCGCAGCTTTGGTCTTCATTGTGAGTTTAGAGTTTCCCCAAACACGCGATGTGAGGCGGGCAAAGGTAGCTGCAGCTTTGCCAATGCGGCTGTTGATTTCTGTATCCAGTGAGAGTTTGTCATTGATGGTAGACCCTAGGTATGTGAAGTGGTGCACCACTGCCAATTCATAGTTATCGATAGTGATAACTGGTGCAGCACCCACATCCTGACTCAGCACATTCTTTTTCTTTAGACTTATTGTGAGGCCAAAGTCCTTGCATGCTTTAGTGAAGCGATTCATCAAGCTCAGAAGCCCCTGTTGACTTTGAGTGACGACTGCAGCATCATCAGCGAACAACAAGTCTCTTATAGTGATCTCTGAATGCATGTTTAATAGGATTAAGGCAAAGAAGATTCCGAAAAGGGTGGGAGCCAGAACGCAGCCTTGATTAACGCCACTTCGTATATCAAAGGGCTGTGACGTGCTTCCAGCATATTGGACTGTTCCCTTCTATAAAGGCGATATATAGTGGTCTTTTCTGCTCTCTTGATTTTTCCTGAAGCTGGCGGAGAGAGAAGATCATGTCTGTTGTTGATCTGCCAGCTCGGAATCCACACTGTGACTCTGGATATATGCGCTCAGCTAACTTGTGTAGTCGCATTAAGATGACTTTGGCAAAAACCTTACCAACAATACTAAGAAGAGAGATGCCTCTGTAGTTATTGCAATCACTTCTGTCTCCTTTATTTTTTTATACAGTGTTACAATCTTGGCATCTCGCATGTCTTGAGGAATAGTTGTCTCTTCCCAGCACTGGCACAGCATCCTATGCAGGGGATGTAATAGCGTGCTCTTACAGCATTTGATTAAATCAGGAGGAATCCCATCACTGCCTGGTGCTTTGCCAGAGGCCAAGCTATCAATGGCCTTGCTGAGTTCCTCTAATGTTGGTTCGGCATCCAGCTCCTCCATAGTTGGCAGACCGTTGACACCATCAAGGGCTGCAGGCGTAACGGTATTGTCTCTAGCGTAAAGCTCAGAGTAGTGCTCGACCCACCTCTCCATCTGCTTACCCTTATCGGTTAGCTTCTCTCCGCTGATGGTTTTTAGCGGTGCCGTCTTACTTTTATGGGGGCCAAGTGCTTTCTTTATACCGTCATACATTTGTCTAATGTTGCCTGTTTGCGCTGCGATCTGGATGCTCTCACTGAGCTGGAGCCAGTAGTCATTTGCACAGCGTCGAGCAGTTTGTTGAACTATACTATATATCCTAATTATAACCCATCAAGGGTTGAACGGAATATTTTTCCTTGAAAAATAACATAAAAAGCCTAGTTATATTGCAGGTATACCCACCCCAGAATATAATCTGGCTTAGGGGGTATATATTTTGGCCCTGTTTGAATAATACCCGGAGGATAAAGTAATCTATACGAGACTACAATATAACTTACTTACTTACTTAGTCGTTCCCCTTCTACCGTGAGGTGTAGAGGTTTGGAAGAGAGAGCGCCAGACCATTCTATCAGCTGTCCTCCTCCCGGCCCGGCTCCACCCCAGCCCTCGGTCCCCCAAAGATTGTCTAATGCTGTCCTCCCAGCGGACTCTGGGTCGTCCTGGAGGTCTGGATCCCTGGCTCTTTGTTTCCCATGCTTGTCGTGGCAGCCGATCCCCTCCCACTCTGCAGACATGGCCAAACCATCCTAGTTGGGACTAACTACAATATAAACCAGGAGTTATTCTGATTTAGGTTAAATTATACCCGGGTTAAGTCTGTTTATCCACTTTTAGTATGTTCTAAGAACTAAAAGAAGAGGAAAACTGAAATATATTGTGACAACAAGTACAACTGAAGAAAAAGAGATAGACCTAGACTAGATGACGACAACGAGGAAAGATGCTGGGCAGTTTAACATCGTGTCACGTAAACAATTCAACAACAAAACTGATAAACAGCACTGGGGACATGAATGAAGTTCTTGAGATACATGATCACCTATGCCACCGGCACGGTACTTGACGATGAAGAAGAAGATAGATTGGTAGGGTGGCTAATCTGGCATGTTACACCGGCTAAGCATGCATTGTGCATCGGTCATTTCCTTCTGAATGACCTCGGCCCATTTTTTAACAGTGACCAGCACTGACTTTCTCTTTCGTAAATTATGCCATGGAACTGTGGACAACAGAAGTTATTATTACAGGTAAAGTATCTTGTGAAATCCAGTGTTGCTATTGCAGCCAACATTTCTTTGCTTGCACTAATTAGGCTATAAAACACACATATTATGTTGCTAAGTAGGATAGGCTACTGAATGTCAACAAAACAATAATATAGGCCTAGAGCATTTCCTACTAAATGTCAGAACTATTTTGTCCCCGGCGAAGGCCTTGTGGCCGTAACGGATGTAATTTTCTTGGTCTTTTGCCCTAGTAAACGTATTAGGGGATCTATATATTTTTGTTTACCCCACCCGAGCTATGAACAACAGAGGCATGCAATTCATCCATAACAATAGAACTGGTGTTGAGAACAGACCGACCTAGGGAACTACACAGTAGGGCCTATAGTCAAACGATATTTAACAAGCATAAACATATCTTTGGTGAAGTTATAATAATAGTTTAAAGAAAGGACTAATACAAATCTAGTGATATATATTCCTAATGTCAAATTAAGAGTTAATTTAATATTAACCTACATATTAAGACGCTATAATATCCTAATTATAACCCACCAGGGGTTGAACAATATTTTTCTTCATGATGAAAAAAGTCAAGTATCAGGATATCTGCATATAAGAATATAGGCCTACTTATTATTATTTGTGTATTGAAATAAAATATAGGGCCTGTTATAAATGTTTTTGACATGTATGAACTAGTGTAATCTGTAAAAAGTAGTCCTATTTCATGAATGCTTTACAAAATTTAATTAATTCATCATTTTTTTAAGTTAAGAAAGAAAACAACCCTGCTCAGTACCACATAATTGTTTTTTCGCTTATAATATTTTCAAATTATTGTTATTTTCTGACTGACAACATCAATATTATCTCTAACAAGTGCTAATTTAAAAGAAATCTCTCAGTATTGCAAAATAATGCATTTGGACACGACAAAATGACTTGTACTTTGCTTAACATTCATAGTTTTGTAACAGTTTATTCCAGTTGTTGGAACCACTTAGATTTAATTGTGTTGTGTATATTTAATTAAACAATACAGCACATTGTCATTTATTTAGTCAGTGAAAACAAAAATATTGAATGTAGGCTACTTTAACTTTCATGTTATATTTTTCTTAAAACATTCAGTAATCCACATCTCCTGCTGTTTTGTCAATGCTCGTTGCTTTTTTTCCCCTCAGAGCTACACGTTCACTGGCTTGGCTTTCTGCCCCATGATATTTTCAATGAGTCTTTTGTTGCAGTTTTTGTTTTGTAAATCTTTTTAAGAAGAAACACATATACAGATATATACATATGTATGCACACATACATTCACACTTGTAATTTTTCAGTGCTAGTGATAATCAAGGGAAAGATATTGAAAGAAGTGGATAGAATTATATTATGTATCTGTTTGTTTTCACCCAGCTTTCTTCAGAGATTGCTGCATAACAGTTTTAGTCTCAACTTGTTACAAAAATATAAAAATGTTTGAAAATGCTTTATAAAGTATGGACATTGGAATGTTGTAAATTTCCCAGATAAATGAGGCAAGATAAAGCTGCCAACAGCAAGAGAGCTACGTGAACATAAAATGTGAAAGTTTTTGCTAAAAATATTTTCTAAATTAATAATAAGGGTAAAAAAAAAAAAAAAACTACAAAACACACATAAAACAGAAAGAAACATATGCCAGGAATATACTAACCTCTGACACATTCTCAGATTCTCTTTGACATTATATGGAGTCCATTTGTTGCTAAGTTCAGCTACTCTGGAATTTGCCTTACAGAACCAAAACTTAAAGGAGAACAAAAACTTCTAGCTTCTGAGAGAGGAATCCCTCCATGGATGAGACGACAAGCATTTATCATCTCAGTCATTGCGTTGAATTCAGAGACCTCTGCTGATATAATTCTTTATATAAGTTGGGTTATGTTTTTTAACTCGCTGTTGTCAATTGTTAAAGAAATGTTTGGAACAGGAGATTGCAAAGGCACAAACTTTAACCGTACTTTAGAGTATGAGATTAGTATTCCAAGAAATTTTATGAACGAGTATTTTGAAGATTTTGATTTTAACACTCGCATGAGCTTCTGGACTGTTCATACAGCTATTTGTATATTGTGTATTGCTTATAACTGCTTAGCAACAACACTTACTTATGTTTTTGTAACCATAATGTTTGCCTGTAGTGGCCACACACAAATTCAGTTACAAGTAATGACAAAGTTTAGGCTAGCGTATCCATATATTATGGATGGTTTAGGAGAAGTCACAGTGTTAGGGATTCTAATTGTTATGGATATTTTGATAAGTGCAAGTTTATTTTTATCTGCCTTTAACAGTGATAGTTCACTTGTGCTGGTCTGCATGACCTACTGTAACACCTTTGCTGCGGTAATGGAGTTTCATGTTCGTGTGTGGCTCCCTCTCAGAAATGAACGTTTTCTGATAAAGTGCATGCGTTCTGCAACCAAAGAGGAGCTGATGGCACATAACGATGTATGTGCAATCTGTCTTGTCAACATGACATCTGCCAGAGTGACTGTTTGCCAGCATATTTTCCATGGAAAGTGTTTGCGATTATCACTGAAGAACAATGCTCAGTGTCCCATGTGTAAATCAGCATTGGTTCCTACTTTTGGACATGCAAATGCTTTATTGTGGTGAGTATGGTGCAGGACATGCTTGCCTATGTGCATCTTGGGGCCTGTTATTTGGGAGCACATAGTATGCCCACTATGCTGTAACATGCATGTTGTAAATGTGACTAAAGAAATTTGTGTATGAGGCTGCAACCTCATCATGTAAAACAAATTGTGACAGAAACCAGCACTGCAAGAGCACTTGAAGTTCTCCATAATGAAACATCTTTTACAAGTTACCAACTTCACTAGTAGCCCATGATATTCTTAACATTCTTCTGAAAAACCACATCTCTGTGACCTCTAGGTATTTAGATGAAAACTAGCACAGCAGGATTTAGATGAAAACTAGCAGAGCAGGATTTAGATGAAAACTAGCAGAGCAGGATTTAGATGAAAACTAGCAGAGCAGGATTTAGATGAAAACTAGCAGAGCAGGATTTAGATGAAAACTAGCAGAGCATGATATAGATGAAAACTAGCAGAGCAGGATTTAGATAATAACTAGCAGAGCAGGATTTAGATCAAAACTAGCAGGACATGATATAGATCAGCGGTTTTCAACCTTTTTGAGTCCATGGCTCCCCTGACCAACTACATTCTTTCTGCGGCTCCCCTGTGGGATAACTGGTAAAAACTCTAACAATGTTTTGATATTTAGCCAAATTTTTTTTTTAGCAGGAGAGCTTTGCCGCGGATGAGGGCTTCTAGGCCATTGTTACAGCCCGACATTGAACGAGCACCATCGGTACACACATCAACACAATGAGCCCAGTCTATTTTATTTTCCCCATTAAGTTGTCCACAATTTCAAATAAATCTTTGCCTGTAGTACCTGCATTTATGTCCTTACAAAAAAGATCTTCCACCATTTCATTTTTTTTCATCAACAAACTGCACATAACAGATTAAATGAGCATCTTTATTGCTATCAGTGGCCTCATCAAGCTGCAAAGCAAAGTCCTTCCCCCTCATTTTTTCTATAATCTGTTCATTAAGATCTTCTAAATCTTGAATTCGACGGCTGATTGTACTGTCCGACAAAGGAATGGGCAAAAGCTGTTTTCCCATGGACTCTCCAACCATAATGGGACACCATATCAATAGCACATGGTAAAACGAGTTCTTCTGCAATCGTATGGAGTTTCTTACATTTTGCTACCTGGTATGCTACCTTGTAGGACGCTAAAAGAGCTTTACTCGAGATTGTTGCCTGCTTAGAAAATGCTGATTTTTGTTCTTTCATTTGACTCAGCTTTCTAGAGAAATATTCTCTTGGTTTGCCCACGTCATTCTTATGAACACTTTCTAAATGGCGCTTCAATTTGCTAGGCAGCATACATTCGATAGAGAGCACTTTGAAACTCTAAACACACTGTGGACGCTCTTCATTGTTCACAAGACTGCACGTGAAACCAAAATCTAAGTAACCTTCGTCGTATTTTCTATACTTACGTTTCCTTTCCTCATTACCACTTTCCTTGTCATCCACAACAAGTTCTCGCTTTTTACTAACACTTGCCAAATTATAAAATCTTTCCATAGTTTATATCAAACTCACAACACAATCAAAAACGTTTGAAAACAGAAAATCACCGTGTTACCTACAATGGTCGCGCGAAGAGAATGCGAGGAAAGTTGATAGGCGGGTTGGGGGAGCGGGACTTCAAAGGCTGGCAAACACCAAAAATGAAATTTCCCACAGCTCTGTGTTTTCTTCACAGCTAAATACGACAAAAATCCACGCCCACCCACGGCGCCCCTGACCGTCAGTCATGGCGCCCCAGCGCACAGGTTGAAAACCACTGATATAGATGAAAACTAGCAGGATAGGATTTAGATCAAAACTAGCAGTACAGGGTTTAGATCAAAACTAGCAGAGCAGATGAAAACTAGCAGGACATGATATAGATGAAAACTAGCAGAGCAGGATTTAGATGAAAACTAGCAGAGCAGGATTTAGATGATAACAAGCAGGACAGGATTTAGATGAAAATTAGCAGAGCAGGATTTAGATGATAACTAGCAGGACAGGATTTAGATGACAACTAATGGAAGGTGTCAGGATAAGTGATAGACATTTGATTGAACTGACTGGAGAACTGTTGGGTTTATAGAAGTAACCTGAATGTTTTGTTTTGCTGGAAAGGAAAAAAAAAAAAGAAGAAAAGTGATCATTCTTAAGTGGAAACTTTCATTCACATGTCCAGTAACAACAAACTGGTATTATCTTGGCACAAAAATAGATGACTGTAACAAGAAGGTGGAGGCTCCAGAGGGATGATAATATTGACTGTAACAAATGGTGCCACCACTGTAGCAAAGTGGTTTACCCCTGTCCCAATGGTGATGGTGTGGTACCAGGAGGATGTAGTGGTGGTATACTATGTTTGCTGATGATGGCAAATTAGTAGGTCGGGCTTATACAGATGGCCGACAAAAGGTGTGTGGGTGATAGATACCAATGCGTGCGAACAAATCTTTTAGATGAATTTCACTAGTGTCAAAACACTTCATTTACCGTCCAAAGAATTTCTGAAGTTGTACCGTACTTCAAGGTTCCGGGGCGGGTTGGTTGATTCTCCGCAGTAGTCCTGGGTTCAGAAAATTGAGCCCCCTAAATCACTGGAAACCACCACTGTTGCAATATAGGCTCCAGGGGGATGATTAGTTTAAACAGCATCAGCAGGGTTCAAATGTTACGGGATAGATTTCGTAAGCATCCTACTGTATAATATTTGGTGTATAAATTGTCCCAGTCTTGACATATGGATGCGAGTCATGGGCAATGATTACAACCCATAAAAGCCAGATCCAAACCTCAGAAATGAGGTATCTGAGGAAGGTGGTTGAAGTAACAAGAAGAGACATGGTACGCAACCAGACGATACGTCAAGGCCTTAAATCCTACCCCCTGCAGACCCAAGTAGAAATATGTTTGGCCATGTCTGCAGAATGGGAGAAGATCGGATACCACGACAAGCATGGGAAACAAAGAGCCAAGGATCCAGACCCCGAGGACGACCCAGAGTCCGCTGGGAGGACAACATTAGACAATCTTTGAAGGACCGAGGACTAGAATGGAACCAGGCCAGGAGGAAGACAGCTGATAGGATAGTCTGGCGCTCTCTCTTAGAATGGAACCAGGCCAGGAGGAAGACAGCTGATAGGATAGTCTGGCGCTCTCTCTTCCAAACCTCTACACCTCACGGTAGAAGGGGAACAACTAAGCAAGTAAGTACACCAATACCTCGACTTTCGTCGCTTCGACTTTCGTCGCTTCGCTCTTTCGTCGGTTTTCAATTCTAACCACGTTTCCAAATTTCGTCGCTCGCTTCGCTCTTTCGTCGCATTTGGTCACAACTGCGCGTCATCTTGATTCTTTCGTCGTTCAGTCTTTGAACAGAAATCGTTCGGTGTGCACTGTTTTTTTAAGTTGTCCTCATTGAATCTCTTATATTTGTCATTAAACATATTAATACTACTTATTTTTGTGATTAAAATAACAAAACTATTCATACTATATATTATTTTTGTGATTATACTGTAAACAGTTCATAGTTATTTTAGTGATAACAGTCTAATGACAGTGTTCATATTGTGATTATAAGACACGTGTACAGTTTTCATACTGTACTTTTTTGTGTGATTAGGCCTTATACAGTACTACCGTACTTATTTTTGTGCTTTAATATATTCATAATGGGTCCTAAGTGTAGTGACAAAGTTAAAAGAACCCATAAGGTTCTCAATTTGCAAGAAAAGCTTAAGCTAATCAAGCTTAATGAACAAGGCATCTTAAATGCTGAAATAGGCCGCAGGCTAGGTGTACCAAGCACTACAGTTAGCACAATTGTAAAGAACAGAGCTAAAGTGTTAGAGGAAATTAAAAACGCTACGCCAGTGCATACCAAACTTATTAGAAAGAGGCACAATTTAGTTGGTGAGATGGAGAAAGTGTTAAATGTGTGGATTGAAGACCAAGTCAGCCACAACATTCCTCTAAGCCAAGATCTTATCCAGGCTAAAGCACAAACTTTATTTAATGCAATGAAGGCTGAACAAGGAGAGACATCAGCTGAAGAGACATTTGGAGCTAGCAGGGGCTTGTTTGAGAAATTTAAGAAAAGGTCACATTTGCATAATATAGCAGTGAAGGGAGAATCAGCTGCGCAGATGCTGCAGGAGCTTTTCAAGTGAAGCTTGAAACAATTATAGAAGCAGTTGGCTACACAAAGCAGCAGATCTTCAACGTAGAATAAATTTCGACAGAAGTTCAAAAGTAAATAGTGGGCTAGAACACCAAATAGCCTGTTACAGAGAACTTCTTAGGGAAAGGAAGAAGACATCAATGAGGTCAACGTCTTTGCTTTCCTTTTTCAAGACGCAACCGCCACAACCAACTTCAGTCACCCCTCCCTCTAACCCTTCAGATTCCGAGCCATCAACATCAGCCCCAGCGCCAGTTAGATCTCCTTCAAAGTGCCCTTCTCCTAAAAGAATTAGGTTGAAATCCTCCAGTTCTGAAGATGAGCCTCCTCAATTTTCTCCATCTGGTTTTCTAAGTCTAGAATCCCCCTAAATTACCAACATTCAAAACTGTACATACTGTATATATTCATCGTCTACTTGCTCAAGAATGATTTTAAGGTAAGATGGTATTTACGTATTTTTTATTTTTTACTGTATTTTCTTTACTCTTATGTTTACTTCTGTTTATCTAGGTGTTGCACGCATTCGCAAGTGTTATATAGTTAGTTATTTACGTTTTTTGGTGGCCCTAATGCATTTGTAAGCTAAATAAAGGCTATGCTTCGACTTTCGTCGATTTTCGACTTTCGTCATAGCTCTGGTCCCTAACCTGTCGAAAGAGTGAGGTATTGGTGTAAGTATAAATTGGATTGACACTCAAGACAGTACGTACGCAAATGAATAACTTGACAGAAGTCTGGGTCACAGTTCCATAATATAATATTGACAGGTTAGACCTGGACATCAGTAACAATAGTACAAAATACTTGCATAATTAGAATATGTAGTACAGTCATCCTTACGTACTGGTAACAACTGCATTCAATGTAAGTGCGGCATTCACTCTTCGCACATATATCTCTATGGTATGTATTCAATGTAAGTGCGGCATTCACTCCTCGCACATATATCTCTATGGTCTGTATTCAATGTAAGTGCGGCATTCACTCCTCGCACATATATCTCTATCTCTGGTCTAATCACCAGGCATCCAAGTTCCTCCAGAACTTAACAGCGCGGGAAAACTACAACACGCTTATAGTGTCGATACACACAAGCTTTCTATCAAAGCTCCTATTAGGCTTCCAAACACTGGAACAGCCAGGGTCTTATAACGTAGACCTCCTATTGGTGCGGGAAAGCACACAACGCGCATTCAAACAATAACATATAATGGTCTTACCACAGACCTCCTTCTGACACGGGAAAATGATGTGTCTTTTAATCCATCCACTTCCAAGTGCGGGACAGAACACAACGCGCTGGTAAATAACAATATATAAAGGCCTTGTAAATACACCTTACGCAGAACATCATCGCGTCACATTCCATATATCATAATCAAAATCACAGACACTATTCACCTACTCTAGAAAACACCGACCGTCTCCCACGACGGATGGCCACAGACTCCCCTTAACATCTCAGTATACTTCTCTGACAAGTATGCTAACTCCATTCACTTCGCATGCTTTTCTCATGTCCATAAACTTCGATTCACACATGAACGCCCCTGAGTAATCTTCAACCATGCTCTACGTGCTTCTAACAGTGAACTTTTAAATGTAACATTCCAAACTTGCATACTTCAATAATAATACACTCTACCCACATACACGTCATATATCTCATGACATTAACCTACTTACCAACAAACACCAGCCCTGTACACAAAAATCCTTAACACCTAACTCTAACTTAGAATATGACTTAACAGATCACACCGACCCCCGGGGAAAAAAAAACCTTTTCTGTTCCTAGATGTGAAATATTTTATTACCACAAAGTCTTGAACTATTTTTGGATGGTGAATAAATATTACACACATAAAGATATGTTTCAGGCACTTGTGAGAAATAAACAAGTTTATTTATTATCAGGGGAGCCGCGCTGGTGTGATGGCTTCGGCGTTGTACTGGCGACCAGGTGTTCATGGTTCAAACCCGGGCGTCGGCGTTTGAAGAAATGTTTACGGCCGGAAATTTGACTGAATAGCCTGAACGGCTCCTGTGATAAACCCTCTGTGGATGGGAAGGAGTGAAGCTCCTGACCGGGTTGGAAGGAAAGTCCTCAGGTTCTCCAGCCTCGCAATGACATGTCATTGGGCCGAAGGGCTGAAAGCCCAAGTGCCGCTGGTTAAGGAAAAAAAAAAAAAAAAAAAAAAAAAAAAAATTTATTATCAGATGAGGAACTGTATTGTATCTAACTGTTTTGTAGCTTTTTATTTAAAATAATGTATCCACTTTTGTTGTTTTTGTGTACAGTACATGATGAGGAAGATTGGCACCACAACATCTATTGTAATCTGCCTCTGGGAGTTTTAAACTGACATATCTAAACTTTAAAAAAAAAAGAAAACTCAGTTTCAGCAGTGTTTATTACCTGTACTCCTCACAAACCTGAATACTTTAATTATTTTTAAACAAATACCAAATCCATTAATAATTTTCTTCCAGCTTTCATACATGTGAAATGTTGTTACTAATGTATTTTGCTATGTTTTCATATTGTGTGAAAATTCCTGTCCAATGGAAATGTGAAGTAACCAGTTACTAAATTGACTAATATTCTGTACATCATTTGACCCAAAAAAAAAGTTTCCTCTTTCATTGGCCAGTCGCTGTGGATGAAAATTTTGATTGAAGTGTGTGAAGATCCTGGTGTTAAATAAACATTACATTATAGATTTTGACTGTGTACAGATTGCTGTTGTTCAGAAAAATACTGGCCTGGATGTGTGACAGAAATTGCAGATGTGTGTTCAAATATGCTGGTTTTCTTTTATCATATCAAGACGTCTTACAGTGTAGTTGTGACACAAATGCTATTTAAGGAGGTTTAGAAGGTACTTACAGGATGGGAAGTAATGGGACCCACTAGGCTAATTCTGGCAACACTTAAAAATGCAACAAAAAAAGAAGCAGAATAAAGATTTAAATAAAGAAATTTAAATAGTTCAGTCATGTGCACCAACTAATGACAAAGATTCTATGAAAGAAGATTCCTGGACCAGACTTCAAAAAATCATGGATAAAAAGAGAACTGAAGACATTACAATCTTGATGTGTGATCTGAAGGCAAAGATAGGAATAGACAATTGTGGCTATTAGATCATAGGAAAATATTGAGTTGAGACAATGAACAAAAGTGGCAAAATATACATGAACTTCTGTGCTTCAACTTGTTATTGGAGGAAGCATGTTTTCACATAAAAGAATGCATAAAACAACTTGGATGTCACCAAACCACATGACAGGAAATATCATGTGCATAAACAAGTAGTTCAGGTCATCGTTGCATGGCATAAAAGTATAAAGAGAAGTGGCATTAGACTGCTTTTGCCAAAATAAAGCTGAAACCCAGAACACATACAGCAACACAATAGCTATATGTAGCACTTAAATGTGCAATATCTCAGAAATCAAGAAACCTAAATTGTCACGATATCCAGTTAGTACCAAGTTCTTCAGTTGCTAGAAGATGAAGCAGAGTATTGACCACAGTTAGAGAATATATGTCATGAGGCATGTGGAGCAGTTCTTTAAAAAAGGGAACCAGCCTTGTTGAGCATGTCTTTTGTTGCTGCTTAGTTCCCATGTGGTCTCCCACTTCCCTTCTAAAGTATGTTTGACTCAGCTCTTGGTCTCGGATCTCCATAATCCTACTCAGTTTGTACTTACTCAACCAGTTTTACTGCTTGGTCTTGTAATTCATTACCAGCAATTCATATGTGGACTAGTACCCAGGCAGTTCTCACATTGCTCCCTTTGTTAACTACAGATGTATTGGTTAGCATTAATTTTTCTTTGATGTATGATCATTCATGCCTGGTCACATTAATTCATGTCAGTGTTCGAATGCAGGAATGCCAGCGAAACTTCCTGACGTGGTAGGGAGGGGGAAGTTATTTGTAACTATCTCTTGCAGCACCATTTTGGCCATAAAGATGAAAGCACCTTCTGTGTTACTCTCATTTTTGTTGATTTCCGGCTTTGTGTTGGTACTCCTGCTTAGCATTCTGAGGGAGCTAACTGACCATCATAACTCTTGGATCCGTCTACTGATGACTGTAACTGTGGCACTGATAAAATGATGCCTTTTATTTTATTGATGTAAACATAACCATTTTCTGTTTCTCAGTGTGAATATGTTAATATGAGGATGGCGAAGTTAGTTCGCCAAAACTGGCAAGTCCCAAGTCGAGTTGAGCTGCTTATATTGTGGTGACTTAAGTCCGATTTGAGTTTTAATCCATCGACTTGAGTTGACAACACTGGATACTGGTAGCAACGTGACAGTCAAAATAAAATGTCAATTAGCACTTTATACAAAACACCATAATATATCCAGAATCTGTAACATGAATAACAGCGTGATGCTATTTTGTTATTTGAATTCGGTTTCAGATTCAGGCTTTTAATGTACATTTTTGCTGAGAGGACAACGGCATGGATATCTTATTTCATCTAGCAGATTCCTGGCTCGTATCTTCACGTTCTCTACATTGAATCTTGTCTTTGCATCTTGCTTTTAAATTTCAGACTTCTGTCACTTCATACTGTAAACCTAATTTCCATTGCGATTTTATTTTTCATGCATTTATTCAACTGCTTGAGGAAAGGCAGCTCAAATTTGAACTTAAATGGTAAAATAAATAACTTTGAGAAGAGTTCATGAGACTTCCGTGACGGGTTACAAGAACCTCATCACTCAACAAAGAGGCCATTCTATGAGAATATTTTTGTGCAAGAACCATTTTCAGTTATAAATTGATCATCAAACTTGAAATCTCTATATTTTAGTTTGACTAACCTCCACCAATTGGCATATAATTAAAGACGGACATCTCACATGGAAAATATGAAATTAATATGCCATATTCATATCTGAGGGTTAAGTGGTACTGGATATTAATCATTTTATCATTCTCTTTGCAGTCAAATTTCTTAATTTTTATCTTGGGGGAGGGGAGAGTACTTCTGTTATGAGTACGGTATGTAGAAAGAAGTTAAAAAGTGAGTACAATTGTAGTAACAGTTTATTAATTAATATTTTTATAGTAAATGCAGTTATACAACTCTAGTATTATCAGTTAATGTTTTTTTAAAAGTAAATGCAATTATGCATTAACAGTTTCAGTTTATCAGTTAATGTTTTTGCAGTAAAAATAGTCAAGGAGTTGTAGTATCAGTTTAAGAGTTAATGTTCTTGTAGTAAATGCAATTTCACAATTGAAGTATAGGTTTATCAGTAAATATTTTTGTACAGAATGCAGTTGTAGCATCAGTTTGTAAGGTAATGTTTATGTAGTAGATGCAGTTATACAATTGTAGTAGCAGCAGTTATTGTACTAACTGCAGGTGCACATAAATGAACTGAGCAGTTTAATAATCCAATATGTCAACTTGTTATGTAGCAAAGGTTGTTGGGAAGTGGGAAGTATTAATTAAAGCCAGGGTAACTAGGAGCTCATTGACCATGCTGAAGAAAGATAGCCCAAAATAAGAACTGGTTGCAAGCAACAACAAATCTTTCACACACAAAAAAACGAACAAACAAAAAAAACCCACACAAACCAAACAAAGGAGTTATTAATATACGAACTCTTTTTCTCAGACAGATGAACACATATTCACTTGAATGTTTTTGGTAGTGAAATGCAGTAAACACAAAAGCAAAAACAGGTATTAATATTTATTAATTACACAGACCATGGAATTTATTAGGTGATGCACTTTGCAATTTATGGATTTAACATCTTCAAAAGAAAACAAAAAAGGAAATTAAACAAGTCGAATGTCATCGAAAGACAAATTCAGTCCCCGAGATAAGTTTTGCTGGGCACCTGAATTTCTTCTTTATTTCTTTTCTGCTTTACTTGGGCTCTGTAATAGTCTAGGTTCCAGAGCTGCAACCTTGTGTCCTCCTCTCACCAGGCTTGAATACAAAGAGCCTTTTAAAAAGTGTGCTTTCTACAAATGTGAGAATATATATATATATATATACGTGTGTTGACATGCTTGTGTTAAATAACATGTAAAGTAGTCACACATGAAAAAATGTTTATATTTATGATAAACTTTACAGAATTCAAATGATTGTAAAAACTATTAATAATACTTATTTCAGTAAATTTTTAATTGTAATTCAAGTGAGTCAGTATTAAATAATGGCTGTCCCCCACATGTTGCAACAAATGAGATAAATTAGCCTTCATTTTGGAAGCAGTAATTCTTCCCATCTGCAGTGATTGAAAAGTCACTCTATTTTTAAAATTGTAAATCCATACTTGTATCTATTAGATATACATGAAACAAATGTCAAAACAATGAGCAATAACTGCCATTTGACTAATAAGTTTGATTTATTTCCAGAAACAAAATAAGTTTTATTTATTTCCTGAAACAAAATAAGTTTTATTTATTTCCAGAAACAAAATATTAAGTTTTATTTATTTCCAGAAACAAAATAAATTGAAATCTAAAATGGCTACAAAATTCACCTTGCATGAGAGAGCAACAATTGATGCCTGCTATGAGGTCTGGGTGTCACTTGTTGAAGTGGAGCGGTGGTGGAGGAGGCAGAACTAAAAAATAAAGCTTATCAATCAAATGACATTTATTATCTTTTTTTTTTACACTAGGGCTTCCAGAACAAGGACTGTCTGGTAATGCTATCAGCAGGTTTGCTCAGTGAATGGCCTTTAGTTATACAAGGCAAAATTATGAAACTAAAGTGCACATGAATTGATAGACAATACTATCTGCTATCTGACAGCATCTGTTATGGTAAACAGTGTTAAACTGTGTCCTACATGACAAAAATATTAATGTATAAAGAGATTGTTATAATTAAGGGAGTGTTATTTATTAATTAAAAAGTGTAATGCACAAGTAACAAATTAATGAAAGTACCTGATGATTTTTCAGGTGGTTAATAATTGAGGTTCACAATGTATTGGATCTTGATCTGTTTGGTAAATGTATCTCTGAGAAACTAACAGGAAGCCCATCTGCTGGATGTGGCACAGGAAGATACTTCATGGAGACAGAGCCATTCACTAGACGCCATGTACAGGAGCGAACAATCTCAACAACAAATACATGCAGAAACATCTTTGCAAACTCCTTTCCTACACATGACCTAGATCCGCCTCCGAAGGGGAGATAATGAAATTTCTCATTCTGGTATTTGTGGTGGATCCAACGATCTGGGTCAAATTTTTCTCCTTCAAAAAAAATGTCCGTGGTCTCTTGGGTTTCTCTGATGCTGTAGGCTACTGTCCATCCAGCAGGGATCTGATAACCCTGTTAAAAATATAAACAGATGAGTTATTTAAGCACAAATTAAGCTACAGATGTGGTAACTTCTAACAATACTGTATATTAGGTTATTTAAAGTAACTGACAAATCATATGAAGAAATCTTACATAGATTTTATATCAAAACACACACCAGAATCACATAAGCTGACACACTGTCCTTATTGAGAAATGTCCATGGAAAAAAAAAAGGATTGGAGTTGCCAGTATAACATGATTACAAAAAAATACATAATAAAACGAGGAAATCCAGCATCCTGGGAGGATGAAGCTGCTGATGGTACCAGGTGGCGATGCTCTCTACAGCGCCAACTCAGATTGGGTAAAAAGAAACTCTCACAACAAACAAAGAGAACAGAAAACGCTGAAAGGAACACCAGAGGAAAAAAAAGCAACTGAGGTCTGTTCATCTCAGGGGTGCATTCCGATCCCATAGTCAGTTATGACTGAAGGGGCTATTATTATTATTATTACAGTATTATAAAACATGAGGAATTATCTTATATCACGTGCCTGGAAAATGCATCATGAATACAACCTATTCAAATAGGACAGCCTGACTGAATATCTTACTTACTTACTTTGTCGTTCCTCTTCTACCGTGAGGTGTAGAGGTTTGTAAGAGAGAGCGCCATACTATTCTATCGGCTGTCTTTCTCTTGGCTTGGTTCCATTCTAGTCCTTGGTCCTTCAAAGATTGTCTAATGTTGTCCTCCCAGCGAACTTTGGGTCGTCCTGGAGGTCTGAATATCACAAGCTGATAATACCTAGCTCTTTTAAGTATGATATTAATTACACTTACTAGAGCAGTGAAGAAAGGGGAATAGTCTGTCCCCGTGTTCCCCCCCCCCCCCCCCCCCCCTCCCCCCCCCCCCATAAAGCTAGACCCCCCTCCACCTCATAAAGCTAGACAGAGTATGATGAACACTATGGTAGTTTCTGTTATTCTTCTTCTTTTAACTTTCATCTTTCAACTACCCCAAGGAGCAAAATGCAACAAACAATTTATGCCAAGTCTTATGCCATCAGCTCAAGGTCTTTCCATTTCTTATTCATCAATTTCATGTCTGACACCAGATCTCTTTGATCTTCCTCTGTCTCTCTTACCCTGGCGATTGTACAACAAGGACTGCCTGGAAACGCTATCAACATGTTTTCTCAATGTGTGTCCAATCAATCTCCAGCATCATCATCTCATCTCTTGTTCCACTGGTGCATGTCTAGTTCTTAGTTCCTGCTTTAGGTTACCTTTTACTAGAGACTCAACAAGCACTTAAATAAATTAAACCCCCTCACATCAGCCTAATTACAGCAACTGTGCCCATCCAGACAGTTCAATAGGTGCTGCTGACATGCCCAGGGCTCTCCACAGAAAGAAGAAAGCTATTTCAGGGCTCCCCCAGCAATCAAACACTATAAAGAACGACTCAACTGCTACAGAACACATCCAAATTCTTAGCTTGACGCAGGCTGATGGAAGAATAACAAGCTCAGCAGCCTAGTTAAACAACAACACTTATAAGATTCTCCATAGATACTCTCTGGAACACTGCTATCACAATTTCAACTCGCCCCCAGACACACACAAAAGTGTACACACATAAACATCCACACACACTTAAGCAGTGAGAAATTACAAACTTGTTCCTTACATTCAATGTAAATGACTTGAGCACAGTTCTGAAAGCTCCCCCAACTGGTGGAGACAGGCGAAGAACCTCTTTGATGACAGCTGCCACATATCCCAGATTTCCGAGATTTTCCAGAGTCAAGTCTCCCTGTTTACTCTGAGTCAACCCATGCTCCCCCAGTTCTTCTTGAATCTTTTGGACAACATCACTTAAAAATAAATAAAAATTGTGGTTTTTAATTTAAAAAAAAAGTGGAACTGGTTGTAATTTGTTGGATAATTCCTGAGAAAAAGTAAATTAGAACGTGATAACAAGGGTAAATATTGAGGGAAGATGGGTTAGAGAAAGAGAGGGAAAATATTATATAGTATGATAGCATGGTATGATGGGAGATGTTCCCAAAAGAACTCACAGCCATCAATAGACACTTGGTTCTAAAGAGAAATGATCACTTTCATCACTCAGCAATGCATTACATGGAGATTGATAGATGGATGGATGGATTGATTGATAATTAGATTAGCTTAGATGGAAAGATGTATGTGAGGGTGTGGCTGGATAGATAGATGGTAGAAGTGCAGATGGCTGTATGAATATCTGGATAGACAGATAACAGATGGATGGGCAGGCATGCAGATAGATAGACAATGGATGGATGTTGTAATATTTTGTTGCAATTTGCTGACCTTTTACATCTCCTTATCTATAATTTTATTTACTATATTCTATTTGAGAACATTTTGGGAGGGTACCTGTGGAATAATGCTCATGTGGTACCTCCAAGGAGACCAAGAAAGAACACGACCACCTGTCCCATCAGGCATATTGTAACAGGCAACTAATGTAAGGCTGAGTATGGGGCTAGTGAACGTATCAATTAAAACATGTAGCCACAGAACAGAAATCCCCATTTCAAGAGGACATGAACTACTTTGGTGCAAGTATCCTGCACAGGGGCCAACTACAGTGGTTACCCCATGCTCCCTAGGAAGCAAAAGGGAACATTAATTCATTCACACATATTCATTCATAACCCTCCACTCCCAAAGGAGCATAGGCCTTCAACAAACACATGCCAAGTCCTCCTGTCCCGTGCCATCATCTCAAGTTCTTTCCATGTTCTCCTCATCATTTTCACCTCTGTTTCCAACTCTCTTCTCCATGTACTTCTTGGTCTTCCTCTGCCTCTCTTGCCCTGGGGGTTCCAGAACAAGGACTGCCTTGTAATGCTATCAACAGGTTTCCTCAGTGTGTGTCCTATCCATCGCCATCGTCTTCTTCTCATCTCTTGTTCCACTGGCACTTGTCTAGTTCTTGTCATCAGTTCCACGTTGGTAACCTTGTTATACCATTTTAATCCCTCTATTCTACGCAAGCACCCATTTATGAAAGTCTGTAGCTTTTTGGTTGTTGTCTTTGTTGTTCTCCATGTCTCAGAGCCATACAATAGGACTGACTTCACATTTGAGTTGAAGATTCTTATTTTCGTGTTGGATCCGATTTCTCTTGATCTCCATATATTTCCCAATGCAATGAAAGCTCCTCTTGCCTTTTGTATTCTTATTTTGATATCGCTGTCTGTCCCTCCAACTTTGTCTATATTACTGCCAAGATATGTGTATGATTCTACATCTTGAATTGGTGTTTCTTCAAGTTCAACCCTGTTATCATTACCTGCATTTATTCTCATTATTTTTGTCTTTTCCCTGTGTATTTTCAGACCCAATTGCTGTGACCTCTCATCGAGTGTTTTCAATTTGTCCTGCATCTGATTACGGTTATGGGACAGAAGAGCCAAGTCATCAGCAAAATCCAGATCATCCAACTGCTTAGTCAGAGTCCACTGGATTCCATTTCTGTTGTGTGTTGTCGATGATCTCATAACCCAATCTATTGCCAGCAAGAAAAGAAATGGAGACAAGAGGCATCCCTGTCGCACTCCTGTTCTTATCCCAAACGGTTCTGTAAGCTGTCCTTCATGAAGAACTCTGCATGTCATGTCTTCATATGTTTTCTTTATTAAATTAATGATCTTCAGGGGAACTCCATAATGCCTCATCAATTTCCAAAGTGATTCTCTGTCTACACTGTCAAATGCCTTTTCGTAGTCCACAAATCCGATGTATAGTGGTGAATTCCATTCCAGACTTTGTTCAACTATTATTCTCAAAGTGGCTATCTGGTCTGTACATGATCTGTTTTGTCGAAAACCTGCTTGTTCATCTCTCAGTTTCTTGTCTATGGACTCTTTTAATCTCTCAAGGATAATCCTGTTTAATACTTTTCCTGGCACTGATAGTAACATTATTCTTCTATAATTTGTGCACTCTTGTAAATTTCCCTTCTTAGGCAACTTAACCAGATATCCTTCCTTCCATTCTGCTGGTATCTCTTCCTTTTCCCAGACTTTACCAAGTAATTTATATAACATCTCTGTAGCTGTGTCGATATCTGCTTTGATGGCCTCTGCTGGAATGCCATCAGGTCCAGACGCTTTTCCCTCTCTTAGAAGCTTTATGGCTTTCTTTATTTCTTCCTTCGTTGGTCTTTCACCGTTAATTTGTAGCTCTTCTTCTGCTGGCTGGATGTCCGGCGGGTTTTGTGGAGCTGGTCTATTGAGAAGGTCCCCAAAATATTCTGTCCACCTCTTCATTTGCTCTTGTATATTGCTGAGCAGTTTCCCATTCTTGTCTTTTATGAATCAACTTGTTTGCTTGTATTTCCCTGTTAGCTTCTTTGTGCTGCTATACAGTTCTCTCATATTTCTTTTGGCTGCAGCATCTTCTGCCTCTCTTGCCAACTCCTCAATATACTTTCTCTTGTCTCTTTTGATACTTCTTTTTACTTCTTTGTTTGCTTCTGTGTACACTTCTTGAGCCTTGGCTTTGGAGCTTCTAGTTTTGCTTGTGTTTAACTCTGCTTTCTTGTTTTTTCTGTCTTTTATCTTATTGATGGTTTCTGTTGTTATCCATGCTTTTTGTTGTCTTTCCCTTTTCCCCAGTATTTCTTCACATGTCTCCTTCCATACTGTTTTGACCTGCTGCCAATAGTCTTCTGTATTCTCTACATCTTCCAGCTGTTGGAGCACTTGGAATTTGTTGGATACTGTGACCGCAAATTTGTCTCTTGTTTCTTGATTTCTTAGCTGTCCTACATTAAACTGTTGTCTATAATTTTGCATTGTTGCATATCTCTTGAGTTTCATTTTTACTTTGGCTATCAGAAGATGGTGATCTGATGCCACATCTGCTCCTCTATATACCTTTACATCCTGCAATGATGATCTAAACTTCTTGTTTATGCATATATGATCAATCTGATTTTCTGTTCTATGGTCTGGTGATATCCATGTTGCCTTGTGTATTCTCTTATGTGGAAACATGCTTCCTCCTATAGCCAGTTGATATGAAGCACAGAAGTTTGCGAATAGCTCTCCATTTTCATTCATTACTCCTAGCCCATGTTTTCCCATGACTTCTTCAAATCCAGTGTTGACTGTACCTATCTTTGCATTCATGTCACCCATCAAAATTGTGATGTCTCTTCTTTTTACTTTATCCATAATTTCCTGTAGTTTAGTATAAAATGCTTCTTTCACAGACTCTTCTTTGTCATTAGTTGGTGCATAACATTGGATGACATTTACATGAATTTTCTTTTTAGCTGTTTTGAAAGAAGCTGTTATTATTCTGGGTCCAACAGCTTCCCATTCAATTAGTGCTTTCTGTGCTTCTTTAGATAACATAAGAGCTACCCCTTCACTGTGGTGTGAACTTTCGTCTTCATGTCCTGAGGACAGCACCAATTCACCTGTGATGAGTTTCTTCCTGTCTACCCCCTTCCACTTTGTTTCACACATTCCCAGAACCTCGATTTTGTATTCCCTCATTTCTGCTGCTACTTGCGCCACTTTCCCTTGTTCGTTTAATGTCCGAACATTCCAGGTGCCAAATCTGGAAGTTCTCCTAGAAGAAAGAAGGTTAGTCAGCAACACAGACTCCTTTCGGCTTTCTCTGTGTTGCATCATACGCCTCCTCGCGAGAGGACCTTCCCCTGTCTTGGATGGCTGTGTTTTATTTTCTTTGTTTGACTTGTCCATATTTGTTGAAGTTTTTTGTGGTTTAAATTTTTTTACAGGATGGTGTAACCGGCCCCATGCCCAACCCTCCTTAGTCGCTTTTTACGACATGCTTGGTAGGGGACAGTGTTACTATTCTTTGCTCCCCTTTCGGGCCCCGGTAACACACGGATTCACACATATATCTGTGAAAAAATCTACATTTGACAAGGACATTTGCTAAAAGGTTGAGAGCTACTGTTTTATATTATACAAAGTAAGACACTCTTCCTATCATCCACATTTACTACCAGCCCTCTGTACAATAAGCCAACCTACTAACTTTGAAATGCTGTTAACCCAATGTTAAATGTAAAGCAACATTAAATCCTGTTTCCTTCTTCTGCGTTCGTCCTGAAAAGGACGTTTGTTACGCTGTGTCACTGTTTACAGCAAAGCTGCGATATCTGCGCCTTTCGGCCCGACACATCCGTTTTCGGCATGGCATTTTTGGGACCGGGTTAGCCTTCCCTCTTCGATCCCTACTCTCTCAGCCAGACTGCAGTGATGCAGCCTGTTTCCAAGACCACCACTTGGAGGTGGAGTAGGGTCTTGGTCAGCTCTGGTTCGCGGACCCTGACGCAAGCAGTCAAGCTATGGGTCACTTACTGCATTCCTCACTTTTGATGCACCTTTGGTCCCCTGTTTCCAGTAACTCCTTTCTTGTCACTATCATCATACAGTGCGTTGAGTGGCAGAGTGGGTACAGCACTTGCCTCTCAATGCAAAGTTACTAGGCTCAAAACCTGGTAGCACCATGCTCTGGTCTACCTAGCTGTAAATAGGTACATGACTCACTTCTTCCGGGTAGGAGCGGCAGGGCATTTTATGTCAAAATAGGACAAAAATTGGGATTAGTCTATGTTCTGTGCTTTTCGTATGACAAAAACCATTGATTTCTCAGAAGTTTTATGTTACTTATTTTCTGGTTACTTGCTTAATTCTTAGTCAATCAATGATACATGTGGCACAAATACTTTCCACAGGATAATAAAACATTTTTAGATCCGATTTCTGATATCTTATCAAAATTTTGATTTACATCAAATAATACTGTACAATTTTGAAAAATGTGTTACTATTTTTAGATATTAAAAGATCTATATCTCAGAATCTTCTAAAGTTACCAAAAATCTAATCTGACAAAAGGTTTAAAATACAACAATCAGCTTCCTTTTCAACTTTGGTGCTTATAACTCTGTAGGGAATTGAAATAAAGTATTAGATGAATGAAGTAGAAGAAATAAAGGATTAAAATCCTTTATGTCTGCCATTTCCATGGCAACCAGTAGCATTATACCACCAAATGCGTTGGTATGAATAACTATTTATGTTGTAAGTTAACCCTGGGCATTTGTATTGAAATCCTGTAGTTGTTTATGAAAACAGCATTTCACTGTAGCTTCACCCCTTAAGTTAGGGAAGGCAAAGGCAGAGAGGAAGAGAACTGGTCACCTCACCTCATAAAACTGAGACCTAGTATAGTGAAGTCTCTAACACTTCACCCCCTACAGCAATATCTGCTACATTTTCCTTTGGTTTTATTTTTGTGTGTGTAAAACTATCATGCAGAATATAAGAATAATCTATAACACACCTGTATTTGCTCAGGTAAATGAGAATAGATGTGGCAGCACTAGCAGTTGTTGCATGTCCAGCAAACAGAAGTTCCAGACAGAGGTCCTTGATCTGATGCTGGCTTAAAGAACCTTCTCCTTGGTCTTGCAGTAACCTTGACATGGCATCTTTGAGGTCAGGCTTGGATGAATGCTCATTTAAACTCATTTTCTGTCTCTTTCGTTCAAGACATTCCTCAATTTTCTGTAACAACACTTTTCGAGCCGCCATACCCTAAATAAATAAACAATTTAAAAACATTATAATTACAAGGAAAATAAAAATAAAATTAATAACGAATGACTCCAATAATTAGCATGAAGAAAAAAAGAATTATTTTGATAATAGTATTCAGATGGTCGCAAAGATGAGCCGCTCAGCAGCATGGTAGGCCTTAAATGGCCGGGGAAGCCAGGAGCTGAATTTAACACTAAGCCCCCAACAGTGCAAGAGGTAGAAAGCATTGTCCAGAAAGCTCGGTGCAAGTCAGCTCCAGGTACTAATGGTGTTCCATATGTGGTGTATAAAAGATGCCCTGAGGTTCTCAAACGACTGCTCCGTTTACTGAAGAATGCGTGGAAAACCCAACTCGTAAGCAAGGAATGGAGAAAGGCAAACGGAGTTTACATCCCGAAGGAACAAAATTCCACAGACATCAGTCAGTTCAGGCCAATCTCACTACTCAATGTGGAAGGGAAGATATTCTTCTCAGTAATGGCGAAAAGACTCACTACATACCTCCTGGCAAATGCGTACATTGACACTACCATTCAGAAAGGAGGTATCCCAGGTACACCAGGATGTCTAAAGCATGCCGCAATGATCTGGGAAGCAATCCAAAAGGCAAAGTCTGACAGAACAAACCTCCATGTAATCTGGTTGGATCTAGCGAATGCTTATGGATCCGTTCCACACCAGATGTTGTGGCATGCCCTAGAAATGTATCATGTTCCACAAGAGATTGCAGCAATGCTGAAGCTGTATTTCGCAGGGTTTTCTGTCAGATTTTCAACCAGAGAGTACACAACGAAGTGGATTGGCCTTGAAGTTGGAATTGCAATGGGATGTACCATCTCTCCAATACTATTCGTGATGGCTATGCAGGTAATCCTCAATGCGGCTGAAGGAATGGCTATAGGCCCAAAGCTCGGTGGAATGTGTCACATGCCACCGCTCAAAGCATTCATGGATGACACAACAATTCTGACATCAGATGAACATCAGGCCTGGAGGATGTTAGCACGCCTGGATGAACTAGTCAGCTGGTGCAGAATGAGCTTCAAACCCAAGAAGTCGAGAAGCCTATCAGTCAGGAAAGGGAAGATAGCAGAGGTCATATTCACGGTTTCTAGCCAAAGAATCCCTACTGTCATTGAGGAACCTGTTAAAAGTCTTGGCAGGGTGTACGATGCCTCTTTAAAAGACTCGAAGGCAGTGCAACAGACAATAGAAATGGCAGACAGAGGACTACAGATCATAGACCAAAGCAGACTCCTGGGAAAGTTCAAACTGTGGTGCCTCCAGTTCATGTTGATACCGAAGTTGCTGTGGCCACTGCTAATATATGAAATAAGCACAAGTACAGTGGAAGCTATAGAGAATGATGAATCCACAGGCGCCTCATTGGAATCGACCAGACCCGTTACACGGACTTCGAGCTCTGAACAACGGCTGGAGTTTCCATGTGCCTGTGGTAGGGAATTCTCTACTCAGAGAGGAATGAAAATCCACAGAACGAAAAAGGGGTGTGGGAGGTCATCAGGGGGAGATCAACAGCGCTCTGTCTCGACGGATAAGACGTTAGAAGAACGCAGCCAGGAGTCAATCCACAGTGCTGAGTACATTCAAATTGATCTGCCTGATGATGATCTCACACACTTCTTGGACGGGAAGCGAGATGCAATCAAGTTTCCACCCGCCAGTGCAAAAGGGCTTTGGGAACAGCTGGCAAAAGAGTTGGATAACAACCTGAAGCAGATAACTTTGGAGAAGAAGCTGGAAATCTTCGGAGACATAATATATCTGCACTGTCGCAGAGTGTTCGGAGTGAGGGAGGCAAGGGAAAGTAACCCACCACGAAAAAGCAGAAGACAAATTAAAATAGAAGAAATCAGAAAACAGAAGAAGCATGCCCGAAAACTGTTCAAAAACGCAGTTGCCGCAGAGAAGGAAGGGTTACGACAGGTTTGGGAGCACCTGAAAGGCCAACATAATGCCCTTTGTAGAGCAGAAAGGTTGTGCAGGAAGAAAAGGAAGACTCGAATGGATAGGGAAAGATTCTTCAGGGAGCCCTTCAAGTTTGCCAAAGAACTGTTTGAGCAGCCACGGTCGGGTACGCTAAACATCAGGAAAGAAGACCTGGAAGAACACCTTGGAATGACATATTCAGATGGTCGCAAAGATGAGCCGCTCAGCAGCATGGCAGGCCTTAAATGGCCGAGTAAGCCAGGAGTTGAATTTAACACCAAGCCCCCAACGGTGCAAGAGGTAGAAAGCATTGTCCAGAAAGCTCGATGCAAGTCATCTCCAGGTCCTAATGGTGTTCCATATGTGGTGTATAAGAGATGCCCTGAGGTGCTCAAACGACTGCTTCGTTTACTGAAGAGTGCGTGGAAAACCCAGCTTGTAAGCAAGGAATGGAGAAAGGCGAACGGAGTCTACATCCCGAAGGAGCAAAATTCCACAGACATCAGTCAGTTCAGGCCAATCTCACTACTCAATGTGGAAGGGAAGATATTCTTCTCAGTGATGGCGAAAAGACTCACTACATACCTCCTGGCAAATGGGTACATTGACACTACCATTCAGAAAGGAGGTATCCCAGGTACACCAGGATGTCCAGAGCATGCCATAATGATATGGGAAGCAATCCAAAAGGCAAAGTCTGACAGAACAAACCTCCATGTAATCTGGTTGGATTTAGCGAATGCTTATGGATCCGTTCCACACCAGATGTTGTGGCAGGCCCTAGAAATGTATCGTGTTCCACAAGAGATTGCAGCAATGCTGAAGCTGTATTTCGCAGGGTTTGCTGTCAGATTTTCAACCAGAGAGTACACAACGAAGTGGATTGGCCTTGAAGTTGGAATTGCGATGGGATGTACCATCTCTCCGATACTATTCGTGATGGCTATGCAGGTAATCCTCAATGCGGCTGAAGGAATGGCTATAGGTCCAAAGCTCGGTGGAATGTGTCTCATGCCACCGCTCAAAGCATTCATGGATG
The DNA here is from genome assembly GCA_024509875.1 of Oreohelix idahoensis. NCBI lineage: Eukaryota > Metazoa > Mollusca > Gastropoda > Stylommatophora > Oreohelicidae > Oreohelix > Oreohelix idahoensis. The sequence goes on from JAMPIV010018177.1 coordinate 58,940, forward strand.
ACACAACAATTCTGACATCAGATGAACATCAGGCCCGGAGGATGTTAGCACGCCTGGATGAACTAGTCAGCTGGTGCAGAATGAGCTTCAAACCCAAGAAGTCGAGAAGCCTATCAGTCAGGAAAGGGAAGATAGCAGAGGTCATATTCACGGTTTCCAACCAAAGAATCCCTACTGTCATTGAGGAACCTGTTAAAAGTCTTGGCAGGGTGTACGATGCCTCATTAAAAGACTCAAAGGCAGTGCAACAGACAATAGAAATGTCAGACAGAGGGCTACAGATCATAGACCAAAGCAGACTCCTGGGGAAGTTCAAACTGTGGTGCCTCCAGTTCATGTTGATACCAAAGTTGCTGTGGCCACTGCTTATATATGAAATAAGCACAAGTACAGTGGAAGCCATAGAGAAGAAGGTCAACAAGTTCATGAGAAAATGGCTAGGAGTACCACCAGGTCTGTCAGATGTAGCACTGTACTGCAAAAAGTCAAAACTTCTGCTTCCTTTCAAGTCAGTTGTTGAAGAGTACAAAGTTGGAAAGGCAAGGCTTGCAATGATGCTACGCGAGTCAGCTGATGACGTGGTTAAGTCCATTCAGCCCACACTGAAAACGGGAAGGAAGTGGAAAGTGGAAGAAGCTGTTGATGCTGCCCAAGAGTCACTCAAACTGAGGGAGGTAATCGGAAACACACAAACGAATAGACGGGGATTTGGTCATGGAGACATCCGCTGGTGGTCCAAGGCATCAAGCAGGGAGCGCAGAGACATGGTAGTTCAGGAGATACGAGAAGCTGAGAATGATAAGAGGTTGCAAAAAGCAGTGCAGCAGGTCCAACAAGGCCAATGGACTACATGGGAAGGAGCCCTGCAGAGGTCCTTGACATGGAATGATATATGGCATATGGCACCTCTTAGGCTCAGCTTCGTTGTCAGATCACTGTATGACCTGCTGCCGTCGGCCACCAACCTTGTGAAATGGGGAAAGTCGGATGATGAGCAGTGCCCCCTGTGCCAGGGGAGGCAGACACTTGAACACGTGCTCTCAGCGTGTAAGGTGTCATTAGGGCAAGGGCGATACACTTGGCGCCATAACAAAGTGCTAAATGAGCTTGCTGCGACAATAGATCTGGCAAGAATGAAGGCGAATAGCAAAGTCCGGCCAGACACCGCAAACACATACTTTCTGAGGGCAGGAAAGTCAGCACACCCCAAACCGAATAAACCTGGTAGCAGTTTACCATCTCTTCTTGATTGTGCAAATGATTGGGAGATGGCGGTAGACCTACCTGGACGAGGGGCATATCCAGAGAGTATCAGAAAATCGCGGAGACGGCCGGATATAGTGCTTCATTCTGCAGCAACGCTTCAGGTCATACTGATTGAACTGACAGTGCCATTTGAATCCAGATTAGATGAGCAACATTCGTTCAAAGTGGCCAAGTATAGTGATCTGGCCGCGGATCTGAGACACGATGGGTTCACTGCAAGGAACATGGCTGTTGAAGTGGGCGCAAGAGGGCTTGTGGCTGCATCAGTGTATGATCTATTGAAACTGTTGGGGCTGAGGGGACAGTCGAGAACAAGGGCCCTGAAGAGGCTTAGTGAAACTGCCGAAAAGGCATCAGGCTGGCTGTGGAACAACCGCAATGGGGAATGGAGATCGTAACAATAAACGCTGCGGTACAGAAAACACCAGGAATTTTTCTAAGTCCACAATACGCTGAGGTTTGTGGTGGACTAGTGAACGGGCTGCGACTCAGGGGCGACAAGCGGTGTATACTATAAGGGGTGTCAGTATCAAAAGTCCAGTGGGGAACGCGCAGTGGCGACTCGTTGACTTCGCGCTGGTGTCTCAGTGTGTGCGACGGAACGAACGGAATAATTTGTCTTCTCCTTGTTACTTTCACAATTGCCTCCACGGCTGGCGGAGTTGTGGAATTTTAAGTTGCTACCATAAGTGAAATGGGTTCATTTTCGATGCAAGAAGACGAACGAACGAACGAACGAACGAACTTTATTTTCAAAGGGTTGAGAATTGGGCACGCAGGCCCGTCTGACATTCTGCCCTTCCTTTCTCTCACCTTTCATACTGAATTCATTTATTCTCATATGCATTTTACATATCAAATTCAAGGAATTCAACGTTGTAAAGTAAAATAATAATATAGCACACTCATATTAACATTAATTACTTATAAGCATGACATAACATATGTTGAAAAGTACAAACATTATCAGAGATAGATAGATAGATAGATAGATAGATAGATAGATAGATAGATAGATAGATAGATAAATAGATAGATAGATAGATAGATAGATAGATAGATAGATAGATAGATAGATAGATAGATAGATAGATAGATAGATAGATAGATAGATAGATAGATAGAACGAACTTTATTTTCAAAGGGTTTAGAATTGGTCACGCAGGCCCGTCTAACATTCTGCCCTTCCTTTCTCTCTTCTTCCATAGTTAATCGATTTATTCTCACACGTATCCTAAATGTTACTTAAATAATAAAATAACAAGAAAGTACAATAAAATAAAATCCCAACATTGTAACAGTACAATAACAGTTACACAAATTTACAGATGCGTATCATAATTTATACTAAACAGGACAAAATTAACTTTAAAACCTACATATGATGTTATGTAATAATAATAATAATAATAATAGCCCCTTCAGTCATAACTGACTATGGGAATGCGCCCCTGAGGTGACAGCGTAATTATTTAAGAACATAACGAAATTAGGGTGGCATATAATCTGCACTCATGATGTATTTGAAAAGTCTGTGATTGAATGAATATGGACTAAGAGTATTTTTTAAGTCGTGTGGAAGAGTATTCCACAGATGAGCAGCAGAAAAAGCTAAACTTTTCTTGAATAAGTCGAGCCTAGGCTTGGGCATGTGTAATTTATTTAAGCGTTGACTGCGTCTTCCGCTGTATTTGAAAATAGGCCGCAGATACGTTGGAGCATTCTGTGACAAGATTTTGTGAATAAATTTGGCTTTGTTGAAGAGAAGGCGCTTTCTTAGTGGTAATATGTTAAGATATGTATATGCGTCTACACACTGTGTGAGGTTTTTGTCTGAAATTAGGCGCACTGCACGTTTTTGTAATGAAAAGAGTCTTTTAGTGTTGGACATGGTGCAGCCATCCCAAATTGTGGAACAATAGTCTAGATGTGTTTGTATCTGGGATGTATAGAACATTTTTCGTGTCTCCTCATCTAGGAAATGTTTGATTTTAGCTAACTGGTAAACTTTTTGTGCCGTTTGTTTGGTCAGTGCTTGTACATGCGAATTCCAACTTAAATGTTGGTCAATTATGAGTCCTAGTGTTTTATATTCATTTACATTTTCAATTAAAGAGGTTCCAATGTAGAGCTGAAGTGTTGTTTTCGGCGAGTTTTGTAATTTTTGTCTAGTTGATATTATCATACATTTTGTTTTAGTGATATTTATTTGCATGCAGTTTTCATTGCTCCACTTAATAAGATTGTCTGTGTCGCTTTGTAATAATATTTCTAGCGTGTTGCAACTTTTATCACTAGTATAAATGGTACAGTCATCGGCAAATAGGTCGCAGGATGAGTGCTCGATGTGTAGTGGAAGGTCATTTATGTAAATGGAAAAAAGTAGAGGGCCGAGAATAGAACCCTGAGGAACACCAGTGTCAATAATAGTTGGGCTTGACAAGGAGTTATTGTACCACACTACTTGCTGTCTGTCGGACAGGAATGATTTAAGTAATGTCACTAGTTTAAAATTAACTTTCATTGTTTCTAATTTTCTTATTAAAACAGCGTGATCTAACATATCAAATGCTTTCCTAAAGTCTACAAAGATTGCTCCACATATGTTATCGTTATCTATGTTTAGGTGCAAGTTGTCTATCATCTTAGTTAGAGCTGTGTGGCATGAATGCTTTTGTCGAAACCCTGACTGACTGTCAATTAGCAAGTCATTGCTAACTAGGTAATGTAGTGTTGCTTTATGTATGTGTTTTTCTAGTGGTTTAGAAAGCGATGATAAAAGAGAAATAGGTCTATAGTTACCAAGATTACTGTTATCTGACGAGCCAGGTTTGAAGAGAGGATATACTTTGGCAATCTTAAAGGCTGAAGGAAAATAACTTTTAGCAATACATTGATTATATATAAAAGTTAGTGAATCACTAATAGCTGGTGCGGCGTAACGCAGTATTCGATTACTAATTCCGTCAAGCCCTGATGAGCTATTATCCTTAAGGCCAATAAGATAGTTATACACTTCATTAACTGTCATAAAAGGAATGTCGGGTGGAACTGACAGGAAGCTGAGACGCTTGGGAGTCATGACCCAAGTGGGCCCGCCCCCCTTAGAGTGTAAAGGAGTATATAGGGCCGAAACACTTGTCGGACGGGGGGACTTCTTCTGATGATCAGATTGCTTACTGTTGTATCGCTCTGTAAAGAGTTTCCTATCATCTTATAGAGCAGAAGGTCAACAAGTTCATGAGAAAATGGCTAGGGGTACCACCAGGTCTGTCAGATGTAGCAATGTACTGCAAAAAGTCAAAACTTCTGCTTCCCTTCAAGTCAGTTGTTGAAGAATACAAAGTTGGAAAAGCAAGGCTTGCAATGATGCTACGCGAGTCAGCTGATGACGTGGTTAAGTCCATTCAGCCCACTGAAAACGGGAAGGAAGTGGAGAGTGGAAGAAGCTGTTGATGCTGCTGAAGAGTCACTCAAACTGAGAGAGGTAATCGGATACACACAAACGAATAGACGGGGATTTGGGCATGGTGACATCCGCTGGTGGTCCAAGGCATCAAGCAGGAAGCGCAGAGACATGGTAGTTCAGGAGATACGAGGAGCTGAGAATGATAAGAGGTTGCAAAAAGCAGTGCAGCAGGTCCAACAAGGCCAATGGACCACATTGGAAGGAGCTCTGCAGAGGTCCTTGACATGGAATGATATATGGCATATGGCACCTCTTAGGCTCAGCTTCGTGGTTAGATCAATGTATGACCTGCTGCCGTCGGCCACCAACCTTGTGAAATGGGGAAAGTTGGATGATGAGCAGTGCCCCCTGTGCCAGGGGAGACAGACACTTGAACACGTGCTCTCAGCGTGTAAGGTGGCATTAGGGCAAGGGCGATACACTTGGCGCCATAACAAAGTGCTAAATGAGCTTGCTGCGACAATAGATCAGGAAAGAATGAAAGCGAATAGCAAAGTCCGGCCAGACACCGCAAACACATACTTTCTGAGGGCAGGAAAGTCAGCACACCCCAAACCGAGTAAACCTGGTAGCAGTTTACCATCTCATCTTGACTGTGCAAACGACTGGGAGATAGCGGTAGACCTACCTGGACGGGGGGCATATCCAGAGTGTATCAGAAAATCGCGGAGAAGGCCGGATATAGTGCTTCATTCTGCAGCAACGCTTCAGGTCATACTGATTGAACTGACCGTGCCATTTGAATCCAGATTAGACGAGCAACATTCATTCAAAGCGGCCAAGTACAGCGATCTGGCCGCGGATCTGAGACACGATGGATTCAGTGCAAGGGTCATGGCGGTTGAAGTGGGCGCAAGAGGGCTTGTGGCTGCATCAGTGTATGATTTATTGAAACTGTTGGGGCTGAAGGGAAGTCTAGAACAAGGGCACTGAAGAGGCTTAGTGAAACTGCCGAAAAGGCATCAGGCTGACTGTGGAACAACCGCAATGGGCGATGGACATCGTGACAATAAACGCTGCGGTACAGAAAGCACCAAAATTTTTCTAAGTCCACAACGCTGAGTTTTGTTTGGTGTACTAGTGAAAGAGATGCGACTCTGTGGCAACAGGCGATGTATACTATAGGGAGAGTGTCAGGTACAAAATTTCAGTGGCTTGCGGCGCGCAGCCTGCGCGCTAATGTCTCAGTGTGTGTCCTTAGTTGTGAAGGGCGACGGAACGAACAGAATAATTTGTCTTATCTTTGTTACTTTCACAATTGCCTCCACGGCTGGCGTTGTGGATTTAAAAGTTGCTACCATAAGTGAAATGGGTTCATTTTCGATACAAGACAACAGGAAGCTGAGACGCTTGGGAGTCATGACCCAAGTGGGCCCGCCCCCCTTAGAGTGTAAAGGAGTAATTGGGCCGAAACACTTGTCGGATGGGGGGACTACTTCTGATGATCAGATTGCTTCCTGTTGTATCGCTCTGTAAAGAGTTTCCTATCATAGCATACAAAAATATCTTCTTAAAAAATTGTAATCTAATATAAACATTCAGGTCTTTTAAAACAGCAACTCTAATACTGAAAAAAAAAAAGGAATTATAAAAAGGACACCAATAATAAAAAACAACACCGGCAAGTCCCATATAACTTCATTTGATTAAAAAATTACGTGTCTATAGTCTAGTTCTGTGGTTCCCAAAGTTATGATATATTCCAGCTTTCCTCTTCTCATAACATGCCCCCCAAAAAGTGGTTTGCTTCTTTCTAGCTTGTGAATTTTTTTTTTTTTTTTAAACCAGCGGCACTTGGGTTTTCAGCCCTTCGGCCCAATGACATGTCATTGCGAGGCTGGGGAACCTGAGGATTTTCCTTCCAACCCGGTCAGGAGCTTCGCTCCTTCCCATCCACAGAGGGTTTATCACAGGAGCCGTCCAGGTTATTCAGTCAAAATCCCGGTCGTTGACACTCCTTCAAGCGCTGACGCCCGGGCTTGAACCTCGAAAACCTGGTCGCCAGTACAACGTTATAACCATTACACCAGCGCGGCTCCCTAACTTGTGAAATAAGTTTCCTTTGCGCACTGGCCTTTTTTTTGGCTGTTCATGGTATTTGTAACATTCTTCTGTAAAACCACATCTCTATTGCCTCTAGTGCCTTCCCTATTTGTTTACTAATTGTCCATGACTCACTCCCATATGTCACTATTGGTTCTATATACCACTGAAGAACTCTCTTTCTTACTTCTAATGACAAGAATTGTTGCATAAAATACTCTTCATTTTATAGAATGATGCTTTTGCCAGAGCTTTTCTGCTCTTCACTTCTGAGATGCATCTTCCATCCGTTGTTATTAATGTTCCCAAGTATTTGAATTTATTGACTTGTTTTAAAACGGTTCCATTTACTTTGATAGTGCATGCTGGGGAAGCCCTTTTCTTTGAGACGACCATTACTTCTGTCTTTTTGCTATTAAGGCTAAGGCCTATATGTTCGCTTTCTATCATTATTGTATGGACCATTTCCTGCAACTCCTTTTCACTTTTTGCTATTAAGACTGCATCATCAGCGTATCTCAAGTTGTTTATATTATGTCCACCGAATGAAATTCCCGGCATGTCCTCCGGAGATCTCATTATATTTTTCCTCTTACCAGGCGCGTCAACCGGGTGGTGGATGGTTGAATGGCCTCTAGATATAAAGGTTAGCTGTGAATGCTGACCTCAGGGTCTTTTATATTTGGACATGCGCCCTAATATAACCGACTAGGTTGAACGGGGCGCGCCTCGCCAAAACGAGGCAAAAGTTTTACATTAAAAAATAAAATGAATAATCAGGTGGTTGTCACTGAGGGCGAGATGAGACAGTTGCGAGGGACAGCTGTCTGTGTCAAATCACCTCTGAAGCTTTATGATGAGACAACCAGCGAGATGGAGGCGCTTTAACCTCTTCCCTCCCCACTGCCTTGTGGGTTTGACTTTTTAGTCAAAGGCTAGCGGAGACAAAGGGTACACAAACCGACGGAAAGCAACGGGAATCTACTGTCGTATTATCCCTTGTATAATCATGAATCAAAACATCTTCCTAGAAAAACGAATTTATGTGAGTTAAATTGAGATTGTAATGTGTAAAATGAACTGCTGTGAGTTAAGTAGAGAATGGAATGTGTAAAATGAACTGCTGTGAGTTAAGTAGAGATTGGAATGTGTAAAATTAACTGATGTGAGCTAAGTAGAGAGTTGGATGTGTAAATTAACTGCTGTGAGTTAAGTATAGACTGGAATGTGTAAATGAACTGCCGTGAGCTAAGTAGAGATTGGAATGTGTAAATGAACTGCCGTGAGCTAAGTAGAGATTGGAATGTGTAAATGAACTGCCGAGAGTTAAGTAGAGAGTTGGATGTGTAAAATTACCTGCTGTGAGTTAAGTAGAGAGTTGGATGTGTAAATGAACTGCTGTGAATTAAGTAGAGAGTTGGATATGTAAATCAATTGCTGAGTTAAGTAGAGATTGGAATGTGTAAATTAACTGCTGTGAGTTAAGTAGAGACTGGAATGTGTAAAATTAACTGCTGTAAATGAACTGATATGAGCTAAGTAGAGACTTGGACGTGCAAATTAACTGCTGTGAGTTAAGTAGAGATGGAATGTGTAAATGAACTGCTGTGAGTTAAGTAGAGATTGAAATGTGCAAAATTAACTGCTGTGAGTTAAGTAGAGAATTGGATGTGTAAATTAACTGCTGTGAGTTAAGTAGTGACTGAAGTGTGTAAATTAATTGCTGTGATAAGTAGTGACTGAAGTGTGTAAATTAATTGCTGTGAGTAAAGTTGAGAGTTGGATGTTTAAATTAATTGCTGTGAATTAAGTAGAGAGTTAGATATGTAAATTAACTGCAGTGAGTGAAGTAAATACTTGGCTGTATAAATGAGCAACTTGAGTCAGGTAGAGATAAGACGGAATAAAGTAGAACTATTACTAGTCAAGCAGAGATCAGCCTGAATGTAAATGAACTATTTCATGCCACATAGACATACATTTTTATAAAATGCACTGCTGTGAATCAAGTAGACATGTTTTTTTTTTTTTTGGCAAAGAACTGTTGTATATTAAGCAGATATTTGATTGCATAAATGTCCGCGAGACACGTACCTTAGCAAATCCAAATCCTGGGAAGTGCAGAGGAAGACAGAAAAGATTGTCCACAAAGACAGTAAAAACATCTATAAGAGTTCTCTGTTCCTCTGGTTTCAGGTTGAATCCTACCAGAGCTTCAGCAGCCAGCGCAAAAGACATATCCTTACATTCTTGGTACCCAAAGACAGTCTCTTGACTGCACCATGTCTGGATAAAATTTTTAACAATCTGAAATGGTGATTCATTAAAATATTATAATTAATTGCAGAGATTTGACCTCTTTGTAAGTTATAGCTAAAGCTCTAATGATAACTCTAAAGTGCTCGCGTTTCCTTGTTCATTATTTCAACAACATTGGTTGCAGTAATTCTTATGTTCTATTGCCTTTAATTCATCAGCCATGCTTGTAAACAATATTCTGTACAACTGAACATTAACTCATCAACCATGGTTCTAATGACGCTCATGTATCATTGCATATTTATTCAGTAACCATGGCTGTAAAATATTTATCATCATCTCCTTTTTCATCCCTTACAAAACAAGCAGCGCAAATGGCCCCCCTCAAGGAAGCTTACACCAAAGCACAAACTCTTGCAGTAGTGGTTTATGAAGTAATTTGTTTTACATGATGAGATTGCCAGTTCCAATCACAACCTCATATTAGTTGCTTTTTATGATGTGCCCTAGGGAGCAGTTGTAGTGTTCCTTTCTTGTCTCTTCAAAACCTCCCACGAGCTACACTGCACATTCATTCAGTAACCATGGTTCTATCAATTCTTATGTATCATTTCTCATTACCTCAGCAACTGTGGTTGTTACACTAGAGCTGGTCTTAGGATAAGCAGACTGCAGCAACTGTGGTTGTTACACTAGAGCTGGTCTTAGGACAAGCAGACTGCAGCAACTGTGGTTGTTACACTAGAGCTGGTCTTAGGACAAGCAGACTGCAGCAACTGTGGTTGTTACACTAGAGCTGGTCTTAGGACAAGCAGACTGCAGCAACTGTGGTTGTTACACTAGAGCTGGTCTTAGGACAGGCAGACTGGAGCAACTGTGGTTGTTACACTAGAGCTGGTCTTAGGACAAGCAGACTGGAGCAACTGTGGTTGTTACACTAGAGCTGGTCTTAGGACAAGCAGACTGCAGCAACTGCCTTGGGCAGGGGGCAACAGAGCAAGAAAGGAAAAAACAAATTTTGTCCACAAAGAACCTTGACCTTTCTTTAGCTGTAACACAATTTGCAGAGACCAAAGCACGCAATGTAAATATTTTACAAGAAAACATTAAAACCAAAGTGTGACATATTTGTATCATTCTACTTTTAGTTGTTATCGTGTTTTACTATCTAAAACTGCTGTGAAATATTATTCACAAAACTTACTAGATTTTCCAATAGAGTTTAACTTTTGCAGCTGAAAGTGTGCGGGAGATCAGTACATGTCAAACCATTTGCCCCGGTTGCTGAATGCTCTGAACAGCACTGGATGTTATTATGCTCACAAATTTCTACTGACTAACTCAATAACCATGGCTGAATAAATGATTAGCAAAGCTCATCCATTCAACAACAACCACAGCTATCATCACCTCCACTGCCATTCTCCTTATCATTATATCAATCAACATTGTTTTTCATTCTTCCTCCAACATAACTTCTATTCTCACCTTCTGCATAACTGGTATGTAGCCAGACATAGCATTATGACTGAAAGCCTTCTGTATAGCCATTCGTCTTGTTCTGTGAAGGTCACCTATTGCATTGGCAACTGTCCCTGCCCCCAGGAGCAGACGAACACTTGCTGGCCAATATGCAGTCACTAGGTTGTTCTCATTCATCAAAATCTTCTTCGTATTTTCTGCTCCGATCACACGAATGACAGGTGAGCCGAGGATATGAGTTTTGTAGACCTCCCCATGACGCTTGAGTTTTGACTCGTAGAACTTCTTCCCCTGTAAAAGACAAAAATAAGACTTTCACAAATGAGTGATTGCGTAGAACAGAATGATTGAAGTAGAATGACAAGATCATTAATGTGGAAGTAATGCCAAGAACAAGACAAGTGCCATTGGAATGGGAGATGAGAGGAAGGTGTTGGTGTTAAATAGGGCACACATTGAGGAAACTTGTTGATAGCATAACAAGGCAGTCCTTGTTCTAAAACTCTCAGGGTAGGAGAGGTAGATGGAAACCGAAAAGAACACACGAAGAAGAGAATTGGAAACAGAAATGACAAGTGGCACAGGACATGAAGACTTGGCAGACACTTGCTGAAGGTCTGTGCTCCTTGACAAGCCGAAGGATCTTAAATCAATGCTCAGCTAAGTGTAATTAAAACAATCAAAACAGAAACTGTTACTTGTTAAAATCAGTAACGTAGAATAGAAAATACTCTATGAAGAAATATTACTTGTTATATTCAGCTAAGTACATGCATAATGATTAGGACTGTATGCATAAGCTAATGCGTTCACAAATAATTTCTCCATGACTGTGACAAATTATTTACATACACCAACAAATCATCATTATTATTGCCAACCTGCCTTATCATTTCTCATGAGATGTAAGACTAATCAGCTGTGTAATGGCACTGATTTCTGTTTTCATGTCTTCTTACACTGGTCAAATTATATAACAAACAGGCTGTTATATCCTCCAACAAAAATTGTTACTTACTCTGAACATTAACATTAGAGTTTCACCGATGATTGGAAGACCCATGGAGCCTGGAGGAAGGGGATGTTTGAGACCAGGGTCCAAGCTGTTGTTGTGGTAAACTGACCACATTATTAGGCTCAGCACAAACAGAACAGTTGGCATCACAGCTCTCACAAGTATCAGATAAGTCAGTGGATAAAGCTGCCTAGAAAAATACAAGTGGAATCATGAAATACTAGTGCTAGAACATCATCATCATTAGTTTTTGTGCTCCATTACGGAAGCTTGCACCAAGCATTCACATGTTTTACATGTTGAGTTTGCCAGCTCCATGCACACCCTCATATCAGTTGCCTTGTACGACATGCTTGAGAGTGCAGGAGTCCTTTTCTTTGTTTTTCTCTCTTCAGATGCCCCCTGGGAACAACCAGAGGGCAGTGCTAGAACACACTCACTTCCTGTTCTTGTTAGTGCTTGTACAAATTGACAGTGTTGGTTCATCGCTGGACATCACTTTTATATCAAATCCTATTTTTCTTGTGCTGTATTTGATGTTCTTATAATTTATGGAAATTTTTTTTTTCAGAACCAGTGGTCATAATGATGCCATACCCCCCCCCCCCCCCCCGGTCTTCGAATAAATAGGAGGTCCCGAGTACCAGTTGCGCACGTAAAAAATCCCTCGGCAGTTAAGACATCGTAAAGAGTAGGCCTATCAGGCAGCTGCCCAGGCAAAATTAAAAATTAGAAACCTACCCACCACAAAAATATTTATAGAATGTGTGATTCCTATATACACACATTGGGATTCTCGCCGGTGCTACGGAGTTCGTGCACTGTGCTGAGATCCTCCTTGTGTGATCTAAGGGAGGAGATCAGCGCACTGATGAAGTTGTCCGTGTGCAATGAAGATATTCCTTAAAACCAAACCAAACTAAACCAAATGGGTACCTGACTTTGAGTTAGGGAAGGAAAGGCAGCGAGGAAGGGAACTGGTCATCCCACCTCTCGATGCTGGACTTAGTATGGTGAAGTCTCTAACACTTCACTCCCTTGCGGCAGTATCTGTTATAGTACTACCTTTACACACATTAATACATTTATATTAATTATTAATCTTATCATAACTTTTAATCCATGTGGTTATGGCGTATAGTATTAACTATTTTCTTATTTTTCTTCTTTGTTCGCCCTGAAAAGAACGTTGGTTGCATTGTGTCAGTTTACAGCAAAGCTGCGATATTTGCGCCTTTCGGCCGACACATCAGACTTCAGCACAGCATATTTGGGACCGGGTTAGCCTTCCCTCTTCGATCCCTACTCACTCAGCCAGACTGTAGTGATGCAGCCTGTTTCCAGGACCACCACTTGGAGGTGGAGTAGGGTCTTGGTCAGCTCTGGTTCGCTGACCCTGACGCAAGCAGCCTTGCTATGGATCGCTAACTGCATTCCTCACTGTTGACGCGTCTTAGGTCTTAACTATTTTGGTTTTGCGTTATAAATTCAGAATAAAATGTTTCAAACGTATTATAAGGGCGTCAAAGCTGAGCCTTATCCGGGGCGCCAGCAACCCTAGAACTGACCTTGAGGCTAATAACACTATTACTACTATTTCAACTATTACTACATGATAGTTGTGATGGTGATGCCACTGATACTACTACTACTAAAACTATTATTACCGTAGCTAATGGTGGTGATGCGCTGCTGCTACTACCACTAGTGGTGGTAATGCTGCTGCTACTATTATTGCTATGAGTGGTAGTAATGTTACTGCATCTTTTACTACTGCTAGTACAATTTCTACGGGTGGAATGAGGATACTTCTGCTAATACTACTACTACAACAATTAACACTTACTACTGCATTGAGGAAACCTGTTGATAGTATTACAAGGACGTCCTTGTTAGGGAATTCTCAGTGTAAGAGAGGTTGAGGAAGACCAAAGAATACGCGGAGAAGAGACATTGAGACAGACATGAAAGGGATGAAACAGATATGAAAAGACTGAGCAGATGGTTGCTGAAGGGTGATGAAGATGGCAATTGCTACTGGTGGTGATTGTGCTGCCACTATAACTACTTCCATAACCGCTGGTGGTGGTGCTCTTACTACTAATGCAAATACCACCATCAATACAGGTGGTGCTGCTAATACAACTGCTATTGCTATTATTAATGGTGACTATTGCTAATACCGGTGGTGGTGATGATGCTCTTACTGCTACTACTATTACTACTGATGACGGTGGTAAGGATTTTGCTGTTACTACTACTGCTGCTGCTACTGTTACTACTAGTGGTGATGCTGACTTCGTACTATGCTAATACCACTGCTATTACTAATGCTATTGGGGCTGGGGTTCTTATGCTGCTTCGACTACTACTTCTAATATTTCCACTACCACCACCATTACTACTACTTCTATTACTACTGATATCACTACTACGACCGGTAATACTATTACAACTACTATCACTACCCAACTAATACTACACTACAACAACAACAACTACTATTGCAATTGTAGAAAGAAAGTAAGGCGGAACAAGCAAGGACATCAACAACAGAATGAATAAAGCGAGAACAGCCTTTGCTAGTCTCAACAACATCTGGAAGTCTTTTCAGTACAGCATAAACACCAAATTAAGATTATATGAGAGCTGTGTACTTTATGTGCTTCTCTATGGTACGGAATGCTGGAGAGTAACAGAGAAGGAAATGTCGAAATTGTCCTCCTTCCACATAATGTGCCTGAGGAAAATTCACCGAATTTTTTGGCCGAATACTATCACCAACCAAGAACTACTTATTCGGAGTAACCAAGAGGACAAGCACACCATCATAGCTGGCAGACGCTGGAGTTGGGTTGGCCACGTCCTCAGAAGAGACCCTGATGCCATCACAAGAACAGCTATGCTATAGACCCCCGAAAGAAAGTGAAAGAGAGGCCGACCAAAAACAACTTGGAGGACAACTGTGGAGGCCGAGATGCAAAGAATGAACCAGAGCTGGGGCACTGTACGAAGGATGGCCGCCGACTGAACAAAGTAGAAGCAATTTGTTGCTGCCCTACAAGACGCCACCAGGCGTAATGGCCACTGACTGCTTTGACAGTCTGCAGCTAAGGATCATCTTTCTTCTTCTTCCTCGTTCGTCCTGAAAAGGACGGTGGTTGCGTTGTGTCTGTTTACGTCTAAGCTGTGATATCTGCACCTTTCGGTCGACACATTCGACTTCTGCACGGCATTTTTTGGGACCGGGTTTGCCTTCCCACTGCGATCCCTACTCGCTCAGCCAGACTGCAGTGATGCAATCTGTTTCCAGGACCACCACGTGGAGGTGGAGTAGGGTCTTGACCAGCTCTGGTTCGCTGATCCTGATGCAAGCAGTCAAGCTATGGGTCGCTGACTGCATTCTCTATTGCTGCATCTTTGGGTCCCTGTTAAGGATCAAAGAAGAAGAGGAAGAAGAAAGAAAGTAGTCAGAAAAGCATGTCTTTTCATTCTCAGCCTACTCGACAGCAAAAAAGTTATAAGGAACTATACCACCACTCAGTCGTATTACGAAACTTTACAACGAGAAGTAAAATAAACTAACAGTACACAAAAAGTCAACAAACGTTTATTAAATACCGTACATTTAAGATAATGGAAATTGAAATTTGAAAACGGTTCTCTTTAGACTTTTATGTTATTGAGTGACATTCCCGTGTAACGTCGCTACTTACCTGCGATACATGACCAAGACAAACGTTGCAAGGGGATGTCGCTCTATAATATAAAAGTCTAAAGAGAACCTTTATATGTAATTAGAGATTAACCTAAGAACATGGAAGGGAATACACAATAAACAATACAGACATTAGACAACGTAACAAGAAACCGTAGATACTGCAGCTTGGAAGAATCAACACAGGAAAATCAACCAATGTAATATGCTAATTATGAGTTAAGAACACTATATACCCAAATTATAACGTACATGGTGTTGAACAGAGTATTCTATGCATAAGACAAACTAGTTTTCCTGTGCATGGCTGGATCAAAAACCAGACCAAGAATTACACAACAATAAGCCTACATAGTGATAAATAGCATTGGAGACAGGACGTTTCGGGAGAGGCATGATCGCATACACCACCAGGTATGGTACTCGAAGAAGCTGTAAGAAAATATAGCAACCTGAATAAAGCAGCTTTACAACTCTTGAGCTATACAGCTATAACTAGACAAACCATGCATCTAAAAGGAAAAAAAAAAAAAAAAAAACTTACTTGAATATTTCGTGCGTTGTTGAGTCCATTAAAACGTGTTGGTTGCTACAAGATCCACTGGCATTCATGGTTTCCTCTTCTGATATTCAATCAAGCCAGTTAGCAGCACTTTCCAAACTCTTAAGAAGTTCAAACAATTCACCTTAATTACTAATGAAATTCCTAATTACTAATGAAATTATTTGTAGGTATATATAGAAAGTGTAAAATTCTCGTCAGTAGGTTGTCAGTTTTGTATTTAATGTGAAGGTTAACAAAAAAGAAGTATTGTTAAATAATGATTGAAAATCGACTTGGGAACAGTGTCACGCAGAACCGCTGTTTTCTGGATCGACATTTCGCGAAAGTGTGAAAAGGTGAAAACTACTCAAGCTTTATTCACCGTTACTAAACTTCACCCAAAGCTGCGTCGCTGCTGTTCGTAACACCGGTCGCTGAATGACAAACCGAAACACGAATTTTGATTGGTCCCTTTATAGAACAGGCTAGTACTATAGTGTCAGCAGTATAAAGAATTTAGCCATTTACCTGTATTTCTTGACAGACATTTTGTAAGAGTTTGCTTTCTCACGTTTCTCCGTTTTAACTTCAAGCCCACTACTGCAGTTAGCACCATCCAGGAAGCTTGCAACAAAGTACTTTAAGTCCTCATGTAGTGGTGTTTCTGTAGCTATTCTTTATACCCTATGAGATAGCAAATCCCGTGCAGAGTCGTATTAATTCCCTCTTATGACACGCTTGAGAAAGCAGTTGTTCCTTGTCTCCTCATAAACTCCTGGCAACTATTGTCGTCGACATCACCATCATTTTCCGTTGCGCTCCATACAGAGCATGAAACCACCAGTGCATGCTGGTCCCCTTGCAAGGAGCCTGCACCAACAAGTCATATGCTCTTGCAGCGGTGGCTTCTTTGGCAATTGTTGTAGATGGTGAGGTTGCCAGCCTCGTGTACAACCTCATATTAGTCGCCTGGTACGACATGCCTGAGAGTTCAGCAGTACTATTCTTTCCTTGTCTCATCATAGTCACCCCCTTCCTCCTCGTGAACTACACAGGGCAATGCAGGGAAATATGCAGACATGTAAATAAATAACATAAAACCACGCAGCTGTTAACCCCTTACAGTTCAAGATTTTTACGTGGATTCTAATATTTTTGCTTTATGGTTGGTATGAAGGCAGAATGGTTTCTTAGAAATAAACTTCTATTATAAAACTGGGGCTCATTTGCCTACTTATGGAATACCCATGTATGATCAAACAAGCATTAAAGCGTCTTTTATATAAATTATAACATACAGTCAAAGTTGATAGGTCATATATGGGTCTTAAGGGATTAAATAAAATCAGGTTAAAATACATCACAAATCTTTCGTCATCAGTATCTCGTTATCTTACGCGCACGATCAGTCACACACTTCAGTATTCCCATTTTACTAATTGTCTGAGTGAAACGTACTGTAATGAACAATGAAAAAACCCAGTCAGATTTTCGGGAAAATACGGAAAAGGCGCGCGTTGCCCAGCCAAAATCAAATTTAACACTCATTAAAAGAATGCGCGTGCTTTGCTAGGTTAACAATCTGACCTCTTTTCCTCGGATTTGTCCTCTTTTTCACAATACGCTAGAGCGTCTGGACGGCTGTTTTATTATTGTTTCAAAAGTGCAATTAGTCCGGCTTTTTTTTCTTCGGTGATTGAACATGACTTCGATGAGGTCTATCTTATGAAAGTATATTCTTTAATGAGTATTTTTCAAGAAAATATTGAATGAATTGAAAATGAATGTAGCTCAGTTATTGAATTCTAAACTTTGTTAAATCTCTGACAGACACTCTTCAGCAGTGCTTGTGTAAAGAGTTTGTGCCCTTGAAGATTCCGAATATGTTTGCTGAAAAATGAACTGGCGATCTTGATAGTTTGTGTGACAAGTTTCATGATGATAATAAATGCCTGTATTTCAGGTGTTTAAACAAGAAGAGACATGGTCCGCAACCAGACGATACGTCAAAGCCTTAAATCCCACCCCCTGCAGACCCAAGTAGAACAGTCCCAACTAAGATGGTTTGCAGAATGGGAGAAGATCGGCTACCACGACAAGCATGGGAAACAAAGAGCCAGGGATCCAGACCCCCAGGACGACCCAGAGTCCGCTGGGAGGACAACATTAGACACTCTTTGAAGGACAGAGGACTAGAATGGAACCAGGCCAGGAGGAAGACAGCCGATATGATAGTCTGGCACTCTCTCTTCCAAACCTCTACACCTCACGGTAGAAGGGGAACGACTAAGTAAGTAAGTAAGTATTTCAGGTGTTTAGAAGACCTTTAGATGGATGAAACCGTTAGAAAATTTCACATATTTTTCGTGGATGACCTTACATGCAGCACCAAAATGGGAAGATGTGCGACTTTTTTGGTAATTTGTAATTTATAAAGTGTTACATTTAATGATGCAAGTGCTTTCATCAACTTACAAATCTGACAACATTTGATGAAAGTAACATCAGTGATGAAGGATTCACGTATGAGAAACGAACCAACTTTTTAAAACAATCAGTAAATGTTGAATTTTACTCTGAACTTCTAATGATCGCTTAATATTTCTTTGCGGTATCTGGTCACAATGCAAACGTGAAGAGGCTTTTTTCTCTGTTGGAAAGTCGCTGGACAAAAGGCAGAAACAGTTTCAATGTGGCCTCCATCAAAAGAATTTAGTTTCTGTAATATAATTTCAAAGAAGGTGCATGTCAATTCCATGATCATTTAACTTAAAAGAAAATGCTGAATTGTTGAAGAAGATAGGGTGCGCAAAATAAATAATAATAATAATCATCATCATCATTTTATCATTACCGTACTTATTAATATGTGTGAAAGTTAATGATTTATGTGAATATGATTTAACAACATACATTAAAAATAATCCCCCCCCCCCCCCCATAACTTATATAAAACTAGCTATAATCATCCCAATCATGCATTATAATAGATCGAAATTAATAAGTCCCTTTTTGTCATATTTTTGTCTTGCATTGTCCTCTGTTTCACGTCAAAAAGTCAGAAAATGTCCTCTTTTGTGAAAAACGATAAAGTCACCCTATGCCTGGCAATCTAATCGTGGTGCATTGTTGAGAAAATACGAAATAAACGCATATTGAACCGTGAAAGCTAAATTGAACAACCATTAAAAAGCACGCAGGCCTTTCAATGTGTTCATGCACGATGACAAAATAAAAATAACCAAGACCACACGATCTTTTATATTTGGACATGCTCTCTAGTACAACCGACGGACCCTGTGTCTAGGTTGAACGGGTCGCCCCTCGCCAAAACGAGGCAACATTTTATTTTTAAAAACAGTTCAAGGTGCAATGACCATAAGTCATGATAAGTCTGACTACAAAGATCCAATGAAATTTAAACCGGAATGAAAATGAATGAAACAACCGTAGAAAAATTAGCGCTGTCATCAGGACATGCAACAGAAAGAGCACAGCGTAATTACCCCCCCCCCCCCCTTTTTTTCCCCCCCAGGCGCGTCATGTTTTGGCGGGTTGCTTGCTCGTTTTGTACTAATCTCAATCACAAAAAAAAACAAAAACAAAACCAAAAAACAGAAAAAAGAGTTTCGAACGATTCAAACTTGGGGATTCGGAATAAAGCAAGTGCATCACTAGCATCAGAATAATGAAACTGTCTAGTGTGCATATAACGGCAAAAAAGTTGATGTTGGGCAGTATCGCATCAACTAAATTTAGAAATAACGCCTCTGATTGAATATCAGTTCAGTAACTTTGATCTGATCAACTATCATAATCATGAGCGAAGATTTAAACGCAGCCTACAATGAATCATGGTAAGGATTTCGTTTTATGAAGGGCAACATTAAAAAGTAGACTACAGTCTACAGTGAAACATAGTAAGGATGTAAGTCTTACAAAGGAACAATATAATTATAATACAGAAAGTCAGAAGTGAACGTTTAGGTAAAATTGTTCTTCTGCTGCATTCATTCATTTATTATTGTTTAGCTCTTTGAAGAGCGTAACCCCTCAACAAATTAATCTCAAGCCTTCTTGTGCCATCCGCTCAATGTATTTCCAAGCCTTACCCCTTTCATTTCTGTTCCTTGTATTTTTGTGTCTTGTTGGCACTTATTCGGTTCTTAGCCCCAGTTCCACATTGGTGATCTCCTTATACCACTTTAATCCTGCTAGTCTACGCAAGCCATTTTTGTTCTTCATCATGCTCAAGAACCATGCAATATGGCTGCTTAGACATCTGAATCGAAAGCTTTTATTTCGATGTTGGACTTTATATCTTAAATAACGTATCCCAAATCCTCTTGTATTCTTGTTTGGACATCACTGTCTGCTCCTACAACGTTGTCTATATTATATATTACTGCCACGATATACGACTGCTTCCACGTCTTTTCAGGGTGGTTCTCTAAATGTAATCGTGCTACAATTTGCTGCATTTGTAGTCTTAATCTTTGTTACCCCTCCCTCTTTTTCCCCCCTTGTATTTCCAGTTATAATTACTGTGACCTTTCATAAAGTACAGTAATTTCATTTTGTCCTGCATCTGGTTTTGGTTACGGAACAGAACAGCGATGTCGTTGACGAAATATAAATGATTATACTTTTTTTGTTCAGAGTCCACTGAATTCCATTTTTGTTGTCTGATGTCGCTGTTTGAATCAAATCTACAGCCAGTAAGATGAAAGTTGATAACAACAAGAAGCATACCTGCTGCAACAGAATTCTGATGTTAAATTGTTCTGTAAACTCTCCTTCTTGAAGAGAGTTCTCCATTTCGTGACCTCATATGTTTTCTTTATTAGGTTAATGATTATCAGGGAACGCTATAACGCTTCTATCTTCCTCTTTCATCTTTCAACTACCAAAGGAGCATAGACCTTCAACAATCTTCTGTAAAGTCCTTCCTGTCACGTGCCATCAGCTCAAGGTCTTCCTGTCCTGCGCCATCCGCTCAAGGTATTTCCATATCTTCTTCATTCCCTTCATGTCTGACTCCAGTTCTCTTTTCCATGTTTTCTTTGGTCTACATCCTTTACCCTGGGGATTCCAGAGCAGGGATTGTCAGGTAAAGCTATCAACAGGTTTCCCTAGTGTGTGTCCTATCCATCTCCAGAGTCTTCTTTTGATTTCTTGTTCCACTGGCATAATGGCTCATGCTTTTCCAAAATGGTGCTCTAAAGCGGTGAGTTCAGTTCCACACTTTGTCAGCTATAGTGTCAGCAGTGTGGTCATTTGGTATGTACAAGATCTGTGTTACCGAAATGAACTTGAACTTCTCTCAGTTGTCTGTCTGTGGTCTCTTTTAATGTCTCAAGCATGATCGTGTTTAATATTTCTTATGGCATTGATATTTATTAGTAATATTATACCTCCGTCATTTATTCCATCATGTAAATCTTCCTTCTTACACGTGCTTGACCGGGTATTCTTAGCCGTTGGCTCGAATTTATTCTCTGTCCCAGTGTCATAAGAGGTTTTGATGTTAATAAAATATGGGATATCCTGGACAAATAGGTGTATCAGAGGATACCAGGATAGTGCCAGATAAGAGACTGGTCTTATAAGTAATACCCCCTTCTATGAAAAGAGCAAGGGTGTATAGATATCAAAGTGGGGTCAAGCTATGTAAGTTCTCAGAGAAGATGATGATGATGTACTCTGAGTCCCTAACTGCTACCTCTCCTGATCCCAAATTGATTTAGCTACGGGTCTAGGGGAATGTATTTAATATCATCATCATCATCATCAGTTGCCATCTCCACAACGAAGGTTGGCTGTAATGGATCTCCAACGTCTTCTGTCTCTTGTCTTGGTGGTGCACTCTGATAGACTCTTTCCTGTCCATCTTTTGATGTTATCTTCCCACTTATAGCGCTGTCTTCCCCTTGCACGTTTGCCTTCAACTCTCCCTTCTGTTATGGTCTTCTGCAAGGTGTTATGCCTTTTTATGTGGCCAAAGTATTTTAGCTGCCGAACTTTGACCTCCCTCATTAGTTCTCTTTTCATACCTAGATTTTCTAGGACCTCCTTATTTGTTTTCATCTCTTTCCATGAGATACGCCCCATTCTTCTATATATCCACATTTCAAGAGAGTCAATTCTTTCTTCCAAATGCTTATTCATCGTCCATGTTTCTGCACCATACAGAAATGCAGAATATATATAACACTTTATGATTCTCAGTTTTAATTTGTGAGATAACTGTTTGGATGTCAGTATATGTTTCATGTTGTTGAATGTAGCTTTGGCCATTCCTATTCTCTTCTTGATTTCTGTTTCACATCTGCCATCTTCTGTTATTATATGACCAAGATATACGTAGCTCTTGACTTGTTCCAGGATTTTCCCATTTACGCTTATCTTTAATCTGGGTTTATCGTCTGTTTTGCTAATTATCATAGTTTTTGTTTTCTCAATATTAATGTCGAGTCCATATTCATGACTTACACTGTTCACTTGCTTCACTAGTTCTTGTAACTCCTGTTCGCTTTCAGCTAACAACACGGTATCATCTGCATATCTAAGGTTGTTTATCGACCTTCCACTGATGTTCAGTCCTGGTATTTCCTGTATCTGTTTGAAAATTTTTTCGGTGTATAAATTAAATAGGCAGGGGGACAGCACACAACCTTGTCTGACACCTTTTTTTATGTCTATGTATGGTGAATAATTCCTTCCTGATCTTACTGTGGCAGTTTGCTCCCAATAAAGGTTACTGAGTATTCTTATATCCTTTCCGTCAATACCTATGTCTTCGAGGCATTCAATTATTTTCTCATGATGGACTCTGTCAAAAGCCTTCTTATAGTCAATGAAGCACATATACATACTTTTTTGGACCTCTGTATATTTTTCTGCTAATATTCTTAGGCAAAATATTGCCTCTCTTGTTCTACTGTTCCACTGTTCCACTGTTTCACTTAATATAATTAATGATTAATTTCAAACAGAACTTCAACTTTAATAAAATTATTTAAGCAAGGCTGTATGAAATTTTATGTACAATTTAATTGTCCTGAACCTCAATCTTTTAGGTCAGGAATTCTCAAAATCAAGAAAATGATATTTACACATTAAAATAAATATTTTGGAAAATCTGTTCCATTTTTGTAAAGTGGTCACTGGAATAACTACACACAGAGTTCCTGTTCAAAATATTGATACTTCTGCTAATACTACACTGTAAGGTTTCTTGATTTCTTTGGAAGGTCTGATTCTTTCATCCTACAATGGGTTGTAAGTTTATTTTGAATACTTTTTGGTGAATGGTTTGGATAAACTGACATTGCCTTCCTAAAGGACTTAACTTTAGAATGTTGCTGCTGCTGTTCTGTAAAACATTTGTCAGGATCACCAACTTTGTGACTCCTGACTGCGAAGATGGGGTCTGGCTCCAGTTGTATGAGGAGCTCTCATCACCCACACACTTCCTCTCAAGTGAATACAGCCACGAGGTAATTTCGTGATATAACCTGGAATAGAAGGACAACCCATTCCATGTAGAAGTCTGCCTCAATCCATTCACCCCTAAACAATATTAAAACTTACCCTTGTCAGATATTTGTGCTAACAAGTTGCACAAGACCTTGAATTCCTTTGCCTACAATCAGTTTCATATAATCATTCTTTCTCTGTTTGGATTCAATGTTAGTGTCCCTCGTCCATGCTTGGCTTCCATACAATAATCATGGTAAGTACAATACAGCATGTGACCTATTGATTACTTCACTCTAACCTTCACTATATGTTTATCACATGATCTTGGAACAGTGTGTCACTCCAGAAGACAATACCAATTTAAACCACTACTAACACTTACTGTCGTAAATTGTGTGCCCTATCTGCAAACACTATACACATTTTTTTTTCATTTCAAACAAGCCTGCAATACTACACACATTCCTACTTAGGTCAGTGTGACACAACACATCCCGCCGGCAGTTTCACATTCGAATTAATATGGAACACATAGGCTGTTTACTCACAGGTTAATAATCAATAAAATAAGCAAATACATATATCTTTCTTACCCTCAGGTAAATATATTCATACACACTCAAGCTGAACTGGCCTTCTAAGGGATCTTAGAACTGCTTCCAGATCAGGAGGCAAAGACTTGATCTTTCTATCTTTCCAATGCTGTCAGCTCGGTGTAAATTTAAATTTCGAATGGTCCCGATAGTACCACCTTGTTACTATTTATAGAACTTCTTCTTCTTCCTCGTTCGCCCTTAAAAAACGGTGTTTGCGTTGTGTCTGTTTGCGCCTAAGCTGTGATATCTGCACCTTTCGGTCGACACATCCGACTTCTGCACGGCATTTTTTAGGGACCGGGTTTGCCTTCCCATTTCGATCCGTACTCGCTCAGCCAGACTGCACTGCTGCAGACTGTTTCCAGGACCACCACCTAGAGGTGGAGTACGGTCTTGACCAGCTCTGGTTCGCTGATCCTGATGCAAGCAGTCAAGCTATGGGTCGCTGACTGCATTCACTATTGCTGCATCTTGGGGTCCCATTTATAGAACTACATCCGCCCAATAGGAGGAAAAGTCAAAAAGTTAATTTTTGAGACTTGTGACTTATGCGGTTCTAAGCGTGTTTGTATAATCTGACTAATCTTAAATATTTTATATTATAGTTATTAGCGGACCAATTTTAATTATCAAAAGTGATAATTAAACGGCTCATTTTTCTCTATCGTTCTATATTGTTTTCCTTTAGTTATTTCTTTGCATTTCAATCTGGGTAATTTTTAAGTAATTAAATTTGGCATTACCCTGATGTGAAAATATCACTAAAATAAATTTTTATACTACAATAAAATTTTATCATGCGGGAATATTTATGCTTATGTGTTAAGCAATATCAGCGCTATAATTTGAGATATTTCTTTCTATTTAACTATCTTTAGTTGTTAAGGAATAAAATATCTTCGTTCGGTCAAAAACACAAAATAGGCATTGTTACCAAGTTAAAAGGTTTCTTTATCCTTACCCAAAAAAAAGAAACACTTTGATTGGTTGTTAAATTTGTACTAGGCTCTTAGATAATTTTGGTGGGCGGTAGATTTTGACTTGGTTCCTAGACAAATTCAAATACACTAGATACATTTTTGGCGGTAAATTTGACTGGGTTCTTAAACTGCTTCAAACACTATAGTTAATTTGGATTCAAATATTATAGCTAGTTTTTTGAGCGGGGAATTTGAGTGTGGTGTAAGACAGATTCGAATTTTACGACATATCTCCCCCGTTTGAAAAGCGTGAACCACAAGTGCAGCTTTCATGTCTGTATTACACTCACGTTCAAATTGACTCCACTATGCGTTAGTGTGATCCTGGATTCCTGCAGGTGGGTCAATTAAAGTAGGCACTACATAAAGAAATCTGCCTCAGACCTCTGCAATCGAGAGATAAATTCACCGCATGTTATGTTAATAAACAGCTCAGGTGCTAATGCCTGTCAAATGCTGATTATCAATCAATATTCACCATTACTCTTCTCTGAGTCTGTCAAATGACATGTCCAGAGGTTTTAGATGTTCCTCAAGGTTGCAATATTTATGAGGAGGAAATCTATAAAATTGGTGATAGCAGAGTTATGTAGGGGATCCAGTAATTTCCCCGTCAGCCTGGATAAAACACTCGGAGTATTCTCAATCAAAAAAGCAGCATATGAATTCAATGTGCCCCTCCGAAATGATCACAGCCATCAATTGGTCTGAGCTCAGGCTTGACGGAATCTGTAAAACCCTTTACTAATATTCGCTAATGGCTCTGTTATCCTGTAATAATTTCCCAAATCCAGGCAGAGTCCATATTCACCAGCGATTTTTTCAGCCTAACGTCACTGGTGAAATCATAAAATATATGGGGAAATTAATTCCTGCATCAAGAATCAATTCTCGCTGTAGCATTTGCTATAATATGTGTGATCTCAATCCAATGTCCGTACAATACTTCCAATGGACTGTATAGGGTCGCCGGTGCCTTTCATAATGCTACGTTAATAGCCGTATGTTGAAGTGAGCTTGACATTAAGCCAATTGGCCAATCGCCCTCTCCCAACTTTTCAGGGGGAATCCCTCTGTTTCGTTTTCAAGGCTTGCCCAATAACCTCATTACTATTTTTAGCCAGTTCCAGGAATTCTGATCCAATTTGGGCCGGGGTGGACTGGTCTGTATGTTTATTTACTCTCGGTACCAACCGAAGAGTTGCCAGTGCTACTGGTCTACTGGAAGACTGGGTGTGAGAAGGTGTATACCTATTCAAGTTGTCTACCTTATCATGTTTATTTTCAAATTCAGGCCTATTTTCGCCACAATGCTTTTCTAGATCCTGATTATTTTTTTCCCAACTTGGGGATGTCACCTTGCTACATTGGTCACAGGCCTCCACAAATTTTGCAATGTCCGTAGCTACGCCTGGCCAATAGAATTTCACAGATGTCCGTTGACAGGTGGTACCAATCTTCTGATGTTCACCGTCTGGTACAACATGTGCTTGTGCCATAACTTTGTCCCTATATGAAGCTGGCAGTACTAACTGTCCATGCCCCTTTTGTTTTGCTCCAGCTTTCCGGTACAGCAAACCATCCTTCAAATAAAATTGTCCTTTCTTAGGGGTGTTATGGCTATTTGGCAATTTGCCAAAGCAAGGTTTTAATGTTTTATCTTTTGCCTGGGCCTTCCTCATCTGTTTGGGATGAATATTTAAGGGTGGTCCCTCCTCCTTTCTAGGGCTTGACCTGGTCTGGAGCGTTGCCATGATCACAGGTTTTCTAGGTTCACCCAAGAAGACATATTTCCTTCGTAACACCAGCGGGTAATTAGGTTCATCACACACTGCTGCGTTAATCACTCCTTCCACATACCTAGTTTTGACATTTATCTTGGCTACGGGAAGTGTCATGGTGGCTGTTCCCTTTAATGCCCCTTGTATCTCCACCTTGTCTGGGGTATACTGGTCAGGGTGCACCAGGTTTGCACTCACAACGGAGTCATATTCCAATCCTGAATCGTAAAGGCACATTACCTTATTGCCATTACACTTTACTTCTTCACAGATGGGGGGATGATGAAGTTCATGCTGCCCTGCAGACAGTTCCTTCTATCCCTTGTCCACTGTTATCATGCATGCAGCGTGATATGGAGGAGCTTTCCTACCACATTCAATTGTATTGTGGTTGCTCATACGGCAAATTTTATACCACTTATCACTGTGTTTATAGGATCTTTTGTCCTGTACCTGAGGGTTTCTATCAAATCGTGGCCTGTCATAAGTTTGTTTGAATCTAGGTGGTTGATCCCTATTATTATAATCATCCTGGTCTGGTGGGGTTTTATTACTATCTGTTTGTTTCTTTTTAATACCAGCTACTTCTTTCTGTGCTGCCTGATATCTCTCAGCAACATTGAGAATCTCCCCCAACCTCTCTGCACCTTGTTCCATGAGAAATTTTCTCATGTCTGGAGCCATGGACTCTCTTAACTGCTCCATCATGACCATTTCTTTCAGGTCTTGGGTTTTACCCAGAGCAGTCCATTTCTCCAAGTAGGTTTCTAGTCTTGCAGAGAATTGGTGGTTTGTTTCTCCAGACATCAGCTTAGTAGTTCTAAATTTCTTTCTATAAAATTCAGCATTCTTCTCATATCTGACTAACAATGCTTGTTTTAGGAAGTCATAATCTTCTTGATCTTCCCTACTTAATTTTGAGAAAACTTCATACGAAGTTCCTCTCAGGCCTTGTGATAATTTTAAACTCCACTTTTCTTTCTCTAGACCATAGTTAGTAGCTAATCTCTAATATCTATTTAGAAATGATTCAATGTCATCTTCTTTCTCTACAAATGGGTCTAAGTGGAAATTCATGGCTGAATTTGAGGCACCCTGACTTACACTAGTGTCAGAGGTAGTTGGGCTGCTTCCATTATCTGTAATATGTCCTTGAAGTTCCATTTCTTTCAACCTCAACTCATGTTCCCTTTGCAAACGTTTTTCCCCTGCCCCCATTTGCAATCTCTTTTCCTCTTTTCAGCCTCCATCTGCAATCTCTTAGCCTCAGCCTCCATCTGCCTAGCCTCCCTATCAGATTCTAATTTTTTAATTTCCCTATCTGCCTCTAACTGTAATCTTTTGGCTTCATTATCTGCTTGTAATCTTCTTTCTGCTTCTAACCTCCTATCTTCCCTATCCCGTTCTATAAATTTATCACATTCAGAAGTAACATACTGAATCAACGCGTTCCCACTCATACCAAGTTCTTTTGCCGACTGTACTGTAGCAGATCTAAATTTTGCCAAGTCTGCCATTCTCTTTCACTCGTACACAAATTATTAACACTTATATTATCAATTAGCAAATACTAACTAACTTACTTAACTATAGCCAATGACAGCTCATCCAACTCACCACAAGTTGTTTAATTTTATTAGATTCATTATTCCCTACAGTAAGAGCCCCAGGGTATGGTGGAAAAATCCCGGACAGGACACCAATATGTCATAAGAGGTTTCGATGTTAATAAGGTCAACACGTGCATTTGACACTGTAAAGAACATTTGATGCTGGTTCTTATATACCCTAGCACCAAATTTTACTTACAAACTCATAAAAACGCGCCCTCGGATAGCTATGCATTTCTTTTTTTGAACAGTATATATATATATATATGGTCAGCCTCTTTCAACAACAGAGTAACTTAATAATTTGATTAGATAA
>JAMPIV010018177.1:95000-257500 GCA_024509875.1 Oreohelix idahoensis
AAAGAAGTAATGGAGAGAAAAGAAGTCAAGAAGAGAAAAGAGAAGTAAAGAAGAGAAACGAAGTCAAACAGAGTAGTCAAGAAGAGAAAAGAAGTCAAGAAGAAAAAAGAAAAGAGAAGTGAAGAACAGAAAAGAGAACTCAAAAAGAAAAAAACGAAGTCAAGAAGAGAAACGAGAAGTATAGATGAGAAAAGAAGAAAAAAGAAAAGGAAAGAAGACCAGATGGGCGGTAAAAATATCATTGTAGCAGTGTGGATCAGACATTTATTGGCACATGGTATAATAGAGTAATTAACAAAGAGAATTATCAACTGTTAAGCATTGAGTTTATTATTTTATATAGTACGGAATTAGTAATGGAAGGCATGGTCCCTGGAAAAATGGGAAGATGGCGACCTAGACAACGGTTGATCCAGGACATCACAGAGAGTCTGAACTTGTCTTTGGATGATGCAGGTCGACTTGAGAGAAAACGTCACATGATAATGATAGTACAGACACACTGACACTCAGAGCTGACCAGAGGGCGTAGAGCTGAGACAGGATCCAAGGGGCTGCCGCATGGATCAGGAAACACTGTGAACTTCGATCTGGTGACAGGCTTGCAGATTTAATATGACCAACAACTGAATGCAGAAGAAGAAGATGAAAATGAAGAAGAAGCAGAAACAATAGGAGAAGAAAAAGGCTAAGAAAACGAAGAAGAAGATGAAGTGGAAGAAAGAAAAGGAAGAAAAAAGAAAATAGAAGAAGTAGGCAGAAGAAGAAGAAGACGAAGACGAAAAAGAGGCAGCAGAAGAAGAAAGAAGAGGTACATCAAGAAGAGAAAGAAGAAAAAGAAGAACAGGAAGAAGAAGAAGACGAAAGAAGAAGAAGAAAAAGAAGAAGAAGAAAGAAGAACAGGAAGAAGAAGATGACGAAAGAAGAAGATGAAAAAGAAGAAGAAGCAGAAGAAAGAATGCGAGGAATACGAAGAAGAAGCAAGAGGAATAAGATGAAGAAGAAGAAAACTGTGACGGTATTGCCTCCCCTGCTTTGCAGTAGTGGTCCAACAGTGGCCAAAACTCAAGTATCTATTATAGGCTTCAATGGAGTCTATCTTTACTCAAGATTACTCTTGGCAGAAATATAGATAGAAGAGTAGTAAAGCTTCTATCACATGGGAGTCTTCACAAGATATTCAGATAAGCGAAAACAACGCTGGCTATTGCTGAGCACGTTAATTCTGTAATCTGCCGACAACTTTTGTGAAGGATTTAAGCACTTCTTAAGTTCAGCTCATTTAAGCCCCCACCCCTGATTTACTCAGTGGAATTCTATTATTTTAGTACAGCTCTGTTTAGAGTGTATGTAGTAATTTGACTGAGACAAACATGCAGTAACTTTAAAATGATTAAATCGAAGTTAAATTTGTAACATTACAAATAACATAATTTAATAATCACTTTAGGTTTTAACAGTTGGAAATAATTTGAATAGTTATGGATCAAGAAAAGTTATCCTCACAGTCTTTAAGGAATGTGGGATATTACAAGAAGTTCAAGTGGCAGCATATATTTGAACTTAGCTGCTAATGACGGTTCTGCTCCTTCTTATGTGTTGGTTCTTTTCACTCTGTTCACGCTCGTCTCTGATCAAGGTTGTAGGGGGTAGCTCGTTTCCCAGAAACGTCAAGGAGAGTGTACCACGTGCGTCCTTCGTCTTAAAACTTAAGCCACGGTTCCCTTCTTGTTCCAGAGATTGTACTTTCTGCTGATACCACCAATAACTATGGTAAAGAATAGAATGAAACGCTCTTCTAAGTATGGCGTTTTCCACCCCATAGTTATGGGTTAATATCTTCCCATACCACCATCCCAATTACTCAGACGTTACCCTCGATGATAATTAAATTTAATCCCTCGGGATAAAACTTCCTTTACATTTAAATAGAATAGCTTTAGCTTTCCATGACATTTAAATAAAAAGGGTAATAGTACAGACAGAGTCTGTTTACACATACATCTCCACTGATTGAAAAGTGTTCATAATATAAATTGAATATGTTTTCATTTATGTTTTACACTGATTGCTTTGACATCCAATAGCGAGTTTCACACATTAAAATTCACATGGTAATATATACATATATATGTTAGTTCACATGTTAGTAATAAAATTATAATGTAAATCACAACTTACGCCAATCCTAGCTACAGGCTTGTTGCTCAGATGAATAAAAGAGACGAGTCGGTCTCTTACACGCGTCTGGGATGTCTTTAATTTGACAATAGATTCCCTCTCAGACTCCGTGTGTTTCTTCAGTTTCCTAGTCCCGGTGTTCCTTATTAAAGTGTAGAGATTTCCTGTGCTTTGTAAATCTTATTTGGTTCTCCAATAAAAGGTCCGGTTAAAAAAAGGAATTATGAATCTAGTCTTCACTCTGGCGAGGTCTGATGTTGTCTTGGTGTGCGTGAAATTCACAGTGAAATAAAACTGCGAAGATGGTCAGACTATATTCCTATCTTCCCACGCATTGTTGTTATGAATCTAATCAGAAAGATCCAATCATTTCAAATCATGCGGATAGGGTGTGATGATTTTAAAAATATTCCGACATCGGATAATTTTGAACGTAAGGCATAGGTCAACTCTCCCATATATGGGAATATGATGTCCGATGCCCTTGTGTACAAACTTACAGACAGATCGGGGAACTCACATGACAACATGTGTAAGCTGTAATGCTTATTACTTTATTAGAAAGTAATGTTGCCATAACAAGTAGGCCCGGAAGCGATTATGTCACACTTGTCTGCCCACATGTTCACATAGACAGTAATCTCGTTATCTGTCATATGAGAATGCAAAAACTCGGTGTCTGCCCATCTGGGTTACCAAACGAGTCGTCTTATCAGCGGTTCCATCTAAACACGCCGGCGACTACCTTATCACAGTTGCTCACCGCAAGCGAGGATGACCGGGTAACAAACAGGTGACATATAGAGAGGAATGTCAACAAATGTTTGCACCTACAAAATATCTGCCACACAAGCAGAAAATAACGAAGAAAGAAAGAAAGAAAGAAAGAAAAGTGCAATAATTGACAGCACATAATATAAATCAGTACCACAAATGTACCGATACTGCCGGAGAGAAACAAAGATCGATAAGGGCCGCCCCGTTTTGTCACAAAAACAAAGAATAAGAAGAAGTGGAAGTAGGAGAAGAAGAAGAAGAGGAAGTGGAAGAAGAAAGAAGTAGATGAAGAAGAGAAAGAATAAAATGAAGAACTGGAACGAACGAACTTTATTTTCAAAGGGTTGAGAATTGGGCATACAGCCCCGTCTGACATTCTGCCCTTCTTTTCTCTCGTCTTTTATACTGAATTCATTTATTCTCACATACATTTTACATATCAATTTAAAGGAATTCAGTGTTGTAAAGGTAAAATAATAATATACTCACATTCACAGTGTATATATATATATATATATATATATATATATATATATATATATATATATATATATATATATATATATATATATATATATATATATATATATATATATATATATATATATATATATATATATATATATATTCTGGAATTCAGAACAGGACAGGACATTCTTAGAGAATTATATAATGTTATATATATATATATATATATATATATATATATATATATATATATATATATATATATATATATATATATATATATATATATATATATATATATATATATATATATATATATATAACATTATATAATTTTCTAAGAATGTCCTGTCCTGTTCTGAATTCCAGAATATATATATATATATTTTATGCAAATCAGAATTTGAAGGGACTTCTTAGATTGTCAGAGCTAACCAATAAAATAACTAACATTGAACAAGTCAAGAGACTGATTGTAATATTCAACCAATAATGATAACCGAAGGAATCACCCGTTTCAAGTGGTGGCCAGTGTGGGGAGCCACTCATGTCTGTTGTTTTTCTGTTGTCTGGTGTTCTACTTCTTTTTTTCCTGCGAAATCCTGATAACATACCTTTATATTTGTTTCATATTAATTTACTGTTTACAGGCCTCGGGTTTCCCTCAATTATGTGTAATAAATGTTTATACAATACCAAACTTACCCACTATCCTGTTCTCACTGTTCTAGTCTACTATCATTTACTGGACACAGTATTAAGGTCCTTGTCTTGTTGGATTCACTGCCCATGGTGGACTTCTGGTGCCATTGAAACATCATTTTTGGATGATGCGTAGATGGCAGGGCGGATAGTGTGATTCGCTTGCATGGCTAGGCGGGGTTGTCGCACGGAAGGTTCAGTGTTCAAATCCTGGGTAAGCCACTCATGTCTGTTGTTTTTCTGTTGTCTGGTGTTCTACTTCTTTATTTCCTGCGAGTGCCTGACAACATACCTTTATATTTGTTTCATATTAATTTACTGTTTACAGGCCTCGGGTTTCGAAATAACAGAATGCCGTGTGCAAAATGTCGAAAACAGAGAGCCGTGTGTAGAAAATTGTAACGTGTGGAAAAAAGAGTGAATCGTGTGAAAAATGGCGGGAAAAAGAAGTAGCTGTGTATAAAAAGGAGAGATGTTGGTGATAGACAGGCTTTTACAGATTTTTAGGACTTTAGGAAGGATTTTTACAGAGTTTATAGTTTTTAGATTTAGAAGAAGGATATTACATATAGACAAGAAATTTGTGCTAGGTAGTTTGTAGCGTTAGATGAACTTCGTCTTTGAGATTATCAAGACCAGTTTATTATTTTCTTTTCTTCTGTTGGATATATTTCTTTTGGATGTGTGCACTATTTTGTTTATAATTGAGTAACAAACATGTCAAATTTGTGAAAATACAGGTACTCGTCAAACGACGGTCAATAAACATATACTGCATTGCTGTTTGTGGAACTTTACAGTATTTCATTTGGATTATACCTTGTCATGTTGAGACTGTTCTGCTTATCACTAAACACAAAAGGGAAGAACAAACCTGGGAAGAAAAATGAGCAAAAGTCAAGTATTACCATCTCTGGCGGAAGGCCAGTTAGCACTTGAACTGCAACAACATATAAATGATTAACTCTGACTAAATAAAATCAATATAACTACTAGTGCCATATAACCTACACCCCATCGCCACATATGATAACTAATTGGCGCCATGACCTGCCCTTTTGTTAGTGAAAGCAGACAGGAATAATCAATATAATGGATCCAAGTCAAGAACAACAGCAGCAACAGTAAGCGTTATATACACTACAGCAACAATAGCAGCAACACCAGTCGTTATATGCACAGCAGCTACAACAGCAACAGGAAAAGCAACAGGCAAGTGTCCATCCTGCTAACACACCCTTACATGTAGAGGCCGAACCCACAATGACCGTGTTGCAACGGATAACAGACACGCTATCCAATGTAGATCACTATAATAAATATAACCAAATTCGCTCGAATATAACTCCCTTCACCGGCGATTCAAAGACATTCCGGAGATGGCTAATGAACATAGACAAGCTTAGTTCAATGGTAAATGCTACAAGTGACAAGTAAAATATCAAAATTACATACTTGTCATCGGAATCTCTTGTGACGGATTTTCTTTGATGGCGCTCCCTCGTGTACCCAGAGGAAACCTAAGCATCGTTAAAGAAGGAACTAATTGCACGGTATAGCGATATAACCGACAAACAGTACGCGTGGTCGCTTTCGAGAAAAATCCATCAAGAAAAATCCGAACCTGTTCAATTTTATGGAGACCGTTTATTGAATTTGGCTGAAGAAGCTTTTTTTGAAAGAACGGTAGCATCACAGGACATTGAAAAACACTTGGTAGGCATTTTTGTGGTCTGACTTTACACAGATAACTTAAAGCTCCATCACATAAGAAAAGACCCTACAACAGTCACTGATGCTATACAAATGGCAGTATCGGAGGATAACGTACGAAAACGTTTCAATCAACGCACAGGTAGAGATCCTCGCTATGAAGTAAACAACGACCACGAGCCAATGGAAATCGGTCACTCAAGACAGCAGTGGCACCGTCACCAACATCGATCTACACGCCATCAGCCTGAGCAACGTCAGTTCCAGCAAGCACACCAACCGAGGCAGCAGAATTTCCAAAATGTCAATATGATTATCTGTTACACATGGACAAAATGGGCATGTCTCTCGTACATGCCAATCACACCAGCAAGTATCATTTGGAAATGGTAGACAAGGACATAGAACGTATCAACATAATAAATCTCGAGGCTATAACCAACCATAACAAGGACAGAACAACCGCGGGTTCTTGTGCGTTAATTCACCGCTAAAATCAAATTGTGGAAATTTCTTACCAAAACTGAGAACCGTACTTTTTCTTGACTGAAAAAGGTTGACTTCACATTGTGATTTGTTCCTCATGCATTCATAGTTGACACGCTTACGACAGACCCGCCCCCCAAACCCCCCCCCCCCCCCCCCCCCCCCCCCCCCCCCCCCCCCCCCCCCCCCCCCCCCCCACCCCCCCCCCCCCCCCCCCCCCCCCCCACCCCCCCCCCCCCCCCCCCCCCCCCCCCCCCCCCCCCCCCCCCCCCCCCCCCCACCCCCCCCCCCCCCCCCCCACCCCCCCCCCCCCCCGTATTTTAAGTTTATAAACTAATAAAACGGTATTGAATCCGTTCTACAAGTTAACGGTACACAGGAAACAAAGGAAGTCGCTGCCGTTGACTTCTCTAACTCAAGATCAGAGTCAGGTACCCATTTACAGCTGGTTAGACTGATGCGTGACACTCTGATCTTGAGTTAGAGAAGGCAACGACAGCGAGGAAGGGAACAGGTGTCACGCATCAGTCTAACCAGCTGTAAATGGGTACCTGACTCTGATAGGGACTTGAAAGCTGCTGATGATGATGATGATTATGATGACTAGCAATTCCCTATACTTAAGGGTCTTTTATATTAGGACATGCGCCCTAATATAACCGACTAGGTTGAACGGGACGCGCCTCACCAAAACGAGACAAAACTGTAAAAAAAAAAAAAAAAAAAGTTCGAATAAGTTGTATTTTTTCCGGATTACAAAAAAAAAAAAAAAAAAAAAAAAAAGGACGGACGGGGTGGGTAAGAGATTTGTGACGTCGCGTAAGACCGTTCGACAATATCCTGCTTGACATTGCAGAATTTTGGCCTCCTCTGTAAATTATGCAGCTACGAACGAACATGTGTATGTCCTGATATGTGCCAAGCTTCAGCGATCTTTGGTGATCTGTTCCCCTCACGGTCCTTTTCAGGGCCCACAAAACTGCACCTACCATGGTCCTTTTCAGGGCCCACAAAACCAACAAAACTGTACCCTGGCAAGAAAGCCTTTATTTGTTTTCACCGCTGGGTGTGGAGGGCTGGGTGGAGAGTTGGTCCCCTCCCTCACTATGCACTGAACCTTGTAAAATATTTACCTAATCAGAGCAGGATTAAGTAGTAGCAAAAGTAGCATATGTACGAGCCCCTTTCTTTTAGGGCCCCGCGCCAATAAATATGTACATCATTTTTTGGTCATCTTCTAATACGAGCGTTAAACCAATGATCTTGTGATGTATGCCATCTTTAGCGCTTTTTCATTTAATGTTACGAAATTGTGAGAGAAAGAGCATAACAGGGTGACTTAGTGTGACTCTTTATTACTTTTATCTTAACTGTTTGCGGACAGAAGCAGTCATTTTCTTTGGATTTGTTGAAAGCCTATACACCTTCTTTTCTGCTTCTACCTACCGGTGGGTCTCCTTTCTACCGCATTATGTGCTGGCGGTAGTCATAATAAGTCCCATTTGCCCTTTGTGAAAAGACTGTCAGATACCAGGTGGTTCGCTTGGGCAGATGCGACAAAAACGTTTTCAAATGACCAGTGCTTCTCTGCAATCTTCTGACCAAGACTTGAATACAGCTTGTGCACTCTATGAATCCCTGCGGGGGTATATTCAAGCTATGCGGTCTACGAGACATGAGAAGGCGCTGAAGATGGATAAGATACACACTGAGCAAACTTGCTTATAGCTTTACCAGGCAGTCCTTTGGGACGCGCCTCGCCAAGACGAGGCAAACATTTTACATTAAAAATAATAAATAAACAATGACCCATGCTACAACCCCGGCCTGCGAAAATGCATAATAGACTAACCCGCAACCCCTAACTGCCAAATGTACAAACCCCGCCCGCAGGCGGAAAAAAAATACTATTGTAAGATAAAAATGTAAGAAATAGTACGGTGCTCGAATTGGGTAATAAATTGCCAAAATATTAATTTGACGGTGAATTAACGCACAAGTACCCCGCATACGCAACCCAACATGGTTTTTCCAGAGGTAGACCACAATATTTCCCTGCTTCGGGAAACGGACCGAGTACACGTTAGATCGGACCGCTGACGTGAGCTATACAGAGTGGAACACTTATAAATCCCATAGGTTCAACACCACAAGGAAGAAGTCACACAACACAGAACATCATTCTCACCGCAATAAAAGGCAGCAGACTGTAGTAAATAGCATAAACATCCAGCCAGACTCGAGTTCCTGTCTCATCTCTATTCAGGGCATGCATTATCGAGCATTGGTGGATACCGGAGCATCGGTAAGCCTAATACGAGAACAACTTTATCGAAAAATTCAGAAATATGTGAAATTTCACCCCACGAAAACTTACATGGCATCGGTGACCAGCCAGGAAATGAAATCCCTGGGTACTGCGTTTATCCCATTCCAGATTGGGGCACAGAAAATAAACCATAAATTCTTTATTACACGCGGTATGTCTCGGAATCTTATTATCGGTCGTGATTTCCTGAACAAACACCAAGCCCGAATATACTACGATCTACACAAGATTAGACTGAACGGGGAATACTTCAACCTCCATGGTGATTTACACATAGCTTCGTTAGTACGCCTCACAGCTCCAGTGACCATTCCACAAAACTCACTTATAATAACCAAAAGTCATGTAAAGGAATCAGACTACATTCGACCCGGACAGACAGTAGAAATTGCACCGTTGCTGGATGAAGATATAAACGATGATCCACTGATACTCATTACTGAGGGCATTGCAGAAATTACAAGCTCCCGAGATTGCCCAATCAAGATCGTAAATACCTCAGGAAAAACATCATCCATTGCGAGAGGTGCGATAATTGCAAAAGTTAATCCCCCCCCCCCCCCCCCCCCCCAACCTATAAACAAGGAGGCTAGATCAAAACTGCACAAAAGGAGATAAAACAGAGATCAACAATACATATTGTCAGAGGAGAGAACCAGAGAGCAACAATACATATTACCGGAGAGAACCAGAGATCAACAATACATATTGCCGGAGAGAACCAGGGATCAACAATACATATTACCGGAGACAACCAGAGATCAACAATCTATATTGCCGGAGAAAAACAGAGCGCAACAATAAATATTGCCGGAGAGAACCAGAGAGCTACAATACATATTGCCGGAGAGAACCAGAGATCAACAATAAATATTGCCGGAGAGAACCAGAGAGCAACAATACATATTGCCAGAGATAATCTGAGAACATAAATAGATATTGCCGGAGAGAACCAGAGCGCAACAATAAATATTGCTGGAGAGAACCAGACATCAACAATAAATATTGCAGGATAGAACCAGAGATCAACAATAAATATTGCCGGAGAAAACCACAGAGCTACAATACATATTGCCAGAGAGAACCAGAGATCAACAATAAATATTGCCGGAGAAAACCAGAGTGCAACAATAAATATTGCCGGAGAGAACCAGAAAGCAACAATACATATTGCCGGAGAGAACCAGAGAGCAACATTAAATATTGCCAGACAGAATCAGAGAGATCACTGGACCATTTTCATGAAAGAGGAGTGAAACGTCAAACACAACGATCAAATACAAGTATATATACGGGCATAAAAACAAATACCAAAGAAAGTTTATCACAATTGTTGGAC
Source organism: Oreohelix idahoensis (assembly GCA_024509875.1). Classification (NCBI taxonomy): domain Eukaryota; kingdom Metazoa; phylum Mollusca; class Gastropoda; order Stylommatophora; family Oreohelicidae; genus Oreohelix; species Oreohelix idahoensis. The sequence goes on from JAMPIV010018177.1 coordinate 104,996, forward strand.
ACCTTACATACTACGGCCCAACACCAACAAAGACACACCGCTTTTGTTAAAAAATATATCAAGATGTCTTTGCCATAAATGATTTGGAATTGGGTCGTACATCAACAGTCCAAATGGAAATTAATTCTACTACCGAAGAGCCTATTAGCCTAAAACCTTTCCACACCCCACTCAAAAACAGAGAGATAGTGGAAAGATCCATTAATGAGATGCTATCAGCAGGCATCATTGAACGTTCCAGATCACCATGGTCGTCGCCTATAGTCATAGTTAGGAAGAAGGATGGATCGAATAGATTCTGCTGCAATTACCGCGCTTTGAACAGAATCACAAAAACAATCTCCTACCCACTACCCAGAATTGATGACATTCTCGAGACTCTTGGCAACTCGAGATACTTTACCACCTTAGACGCTAGGTCAGGGTTTTGGTGTATCCCCATGACGCCAGAGGCTAGACTGAAGTCCACATTTACTACACACATGAGCAGTTACTCATGGAATGTCATGCCTTTTGGCCTCAAGGGAAGCCCGGCAACTTATATGTCATTGATGGATGAGGTGTTGAAGGAAATGCAACCTTTCGCACTCGTATATATCGATGACATATTAATTCATACAGAGGGAACCATTTATGACCATCTTCACAAAGTGGAACTAGTATTTAACAGGCTCAGGAAACACCAGATCAAACTCAAGTTAAGCAAAGGGGAGTTTCTCAAAGAAGAAACAAAATATTTGGGTTTTGTTATAAATGCTGATGGTATACGTCCAGACGAAGATAAAGTAAAGGCTATCAGGGAAATGCCCACTCCCAGTACAGTACGGCAGGTGAGAGGTTTCATTGGGTGCGTTGGGTACTATAGACGCCACATAATTAACTTCTCCCGTGCGGCTAGGCCCCTGATAGAACTGACAAAAAAGTTGCTCGATTTAAATGGACTCCTGAATTCCAGAAATCATTCGAATACCTGAAGGATGCCTTGACGACAATCCCCTTACTTGCTCACCCAGACACATCCAAACCTATGGTGTTATATACCGACCCCTCGGACAACGCCATTGGTGCATGTTTGGTCCAACCCATCACATTAAACGAGAAACCAATTTTGCCTGAAATCCCCAAATGAGAAACCTATCGCGTTTCTTTCACATGCTCTATCTAAGTCCAAAAAGAGATGGTCGACGACAGAGAAGGAAGCATACGTGTCACAGGATAGACATTCGCAGAAAGTTTAAGTTGGTCACGCTGTAAGAGTGACAACATTGATACTAATTTAAAAAACCGGTTTGGTCAGTTGAGCCAGAACGGAAGAGGATATAAAATTTGTTGGCGCAAATCAGTAGACGTGATGCCCGCCGTCCTCAGAGGACGTGGTCCCTTTGTCAGCGGTTTTTGCTGGGATTATCTGGATGCCATTGTGGTTCACATTTCTTGCCGGTATTCTTGTGATCAGGATTATTTTGTATATCGCTAGAACAGTGGTGTAATTTCTAGTGGTTTTTTCCTGTGGAACATTTACTTTAAGTATCTTACGTTTGAGTATTGCTTTACTACAGTACAGGGCTTAGCCGGTGAGCGAAAGTCATGGTTTATTCACTGGATAGGATATGTCGGTGATTATGTACTGTTATATTGTGCTGTTGATTATGGCAAGTAGATTGGCATTTCCATTGCATTGTTATTTCAGATGTATTGCTAGCCGTGTGCGGCTTTTGTGTGTGTACAATATTTATTAAAGGGTCCTTACCTGTTCCAGGTGTTGCTGGTTATTTAATGTCAGCTACTGTATGCTATGGTCATCCTCTAGTGGTTAGAGCCAAGTGTATGAAAGTATTCATAAAACCCATAGTGTAAGTAGTTTTGTTCTGACAGCTGCGGTCTCGTCCATTCTTTTGGCCGTGGGGCCTGTGTTTTGGAATATTTAATTCCCAGCTAGCTGGCTTCTAGATGTAATATTATTGATAGCAAGGCCGTGGAGCCTGTGTTTGCCATAAATAGGCTAGAATTGTACACACAGAGTATTAAAAGTTTGCAGCCGTGTTGGCTCCGTCATATTCACTGCCAGTTCACGGGAGTGAGTTATTTTCAGTTGTCCAGTAGAGAGTCAGTGTGTTTGTCAGTCAGTGTAGGGTACTGTTTACGGTCGTTTGACCTGACCTCGATTACGGTCTCTGACCTACTTACAGTGTTTCAGTAGTGATGGCTATTTTTAAATGAATAAATATTTTTCAGTCTGTCGTCGTTAAAGTTTTGTACATCTGAGTTTCAAGTTGTTTGCTCTGTTATGTCTGCAGTTCGAGATACGGGTGTACTGAAGTGATAAGCTAGGGGTGCAGCGTGCGTCACACTGGTCAGTTTGGTGTATCTCATAGTCTTATTGGTGGTTGTTAACAGTGATCCAGGTGGAGCAGCGGAGCTTGGGGTGTTGGTACCATCTAGCTAGATTGGCCCAGGCGGCAAATGGAGTGTCATATGGGAGATAGCTTGGTCAACCTCGGTATAGGGCGGAAGGAGATTGCTGTTAGGAAATTGTAGTTGATAGGAGGTTGATAGGGTGTTTTACCTCAAGTCATCGTGGTGGACATCTGGTCTGGTCATTACTACTCAGATGTGCCCAACCAGGGGTGAAAGCCAACGCCTGTGACGTTCCTGTTCCACGCAGACGTGCCAAACCAGGGGTGAATTCCTATGTTCAGTGCGTCCTGCTGACTTGCGGGGGTCCAGTTGACGTTACCTTGTAGACTGCTGTGATCCGTGATGTGTCGAACTGTGAAATAAACGTTTCGTGTTATAGTCATATAACAGTGCCAAGGGACTTACACGTGTTTATACGACGTATATACTGGTGATACTGTGCAGCTGGACGTGTAAGAGGTCAGACAGTTCTGTTTATATGGTGGACAGTGCTGTGTGAGCACCGTATAGAACAGTGTAGTCAGCGTGTTAGAGGATACCATACCGTGACAAGGAACTTTGTTGAGAGTAACTGACACACAGACTTTCAGAGAAGTTAGTTTCCAGGACTTCTATTTTTGGATTGTGCGTTTTCTAGTGTGGAGTCTGGTTTGTACCGTGTTCATCATCATCGTCAGTGCTGAGGATACTTCTTGCTCAAGCCTCGTTGGACCTTCATATAAGTTATTGTTTGTTTGATTTTGCATAATGTATTAAATTGATATTTTCTTGTTTTTTCTGAAACTCTAAATTTTCTTGTTTGTCTTTCTATCTGGTACTAACTATCATTTAGCCTAATCTGTATAGTAATATACTGCTGATTCTTTATGTGCTTCTTGGTTTGTTTTGTTTTCTTTCCTTTTGTTGTGTTTTTTCCCTATTTTCCGAGTATGACTTAGTTTGTATATATGTACGTGAATAGTTAGTTGGAGTAGATCTTTCCCTGTATTCTTTAGTACGTGGAGTGATTAGATGATTTAGTTTATAGTGTTATAGAGTTAATTTTGCTGATAAGCTATTTAGTTTATTTTCACTGGAGTGGTTCATCAGTGCTCAGTGGAGGAGATAGCTTCCAGTACCTCATTGTTCACTGTAGTTTTTGTTGAGTCTTTGGTGTTATACTGTATTGGTGTATTCAAGGAAGGAAGGGTGGTGAGTGTAATCCATTCTGGGCCTCTCGTGGGAAAAGATTGAATTAGACCGATTATTTTAGGGGGTGGCTGTGTTTGTTTTGTGTTGGAGTCAGGCAGACGGGATTTCCTGCGACTGCCCTGCTTAACATTCCAAGCCCTGTTGGTGTTAGGTGTATTCGTGTAGTGTGTATTTATATGGTCGTGCACATTCAGTAATTCCTTTGTTGTGTTTAAGTGGTGTTTTCTCTTGCTCCATCTTGCTATCTTGTAAATACGTTTACAGGTATCCCTTGTTTTCGTTCGTGTGCAGTCACGCATTGTATGTATTAATCTACCTCTTCTCTTCTTGGTCTAACATCTTGTTCCTCGTGACTGGAATTTTGTTTTCGTAATGTGATGTATGTGTTTCTTTCATCTGTGTAGTGCTCATTTTGCCACTGTAGTACTTGCATAACTTAGTTTATTGAGATTAAGGATAAGTGAAGTATTATCTGAGTATAGCACAAGTGTGAGTGCCAGTAACAGACTTTGAAGTAAAAGTTGATTTAGTGTCAAGTTGGTATAAAGGTGTCATAGCACCAGAAAGTTTCATCAGTTGTTATTATACAACTGTCGACTATTGTAAGTTTGTTTGAGAGTATCTCAGAGACTAAGTGGTCAGTTAGACCAAATTTTCACAGTGATGAGACAGTAGGCAAGTGGCAAAGTGAATAAGAGGAGAAGGTTGATGTTGTGTACACATTGAGTGGTGAGGTCTTATATGCTTACATACATTAAGATATATGTGTATATCGGAGTATTGATATCAATATTTACTGTTATTACTGCATATTTTGCAAGCAGAGAGTTATTTGGTGATATAAGTGAAATATATACGACTGAGTACTTCTATAGCAAAATCTTTAGCCAGAGATAATAGTGAGCATTCTGAAACTACACCATGGACCTACAGGCTTTCATTCAGATGGGGAAAGAATGTGGGTACACTGGCAAAGAATTAAATGACTATGCTAAAGCTGAATTTTATTCAGTGGAGAATAAAAAAGCTCTGGAGAAGGAAAAGAAAGAGAAGGAAGCGAAGGAAGAGAAGGAAAAGAAAGAGAAGGAGGCGAAGGAAGAGAGGGAGAGGATTGAGAAACAGAATGCTCTAAGAAATGCTCGAGCTGAAGAGCTAAAGCTAAAAAGGAAATAATTTGAATTACAAGAAAGGAAGATGAAAGAAGAAAACGAGTAGAAACAGAGAGAGTTCGAGTTAAAAGAAAAGAAGTTGAGAGAAGATAGAGAATTGAAAGAAAAGAAGATAGAGAGAGAGTTAGAATTAGAGAGAATGAGAATTGATAAAGAAATACAATTGAAGAAGTTGGAAGTGGGTGCGAGTGGTCAGAACTCGACTCCTGGAGGGGCTCATCGTCCTTTTAGGCTGCGTCTGCCAAATTTTAATGATAAAATTGATAGTTTAGATTTCTTCCTTGAAAGATTTGAGGCCGAATGTGTGGCCTATAAGGCTGACAGAGATCAGTGGCCATCTCTGTTATCGACGCTGCTAGTGGGGCCTGCGATGGAGACGTTCCACAGCCTCCCTTTAGAGGAAAAAGCCGATTACGACAAAGTAAAGGAAAGGTTGCTCTGGAAGTTCCATCTGACTGCTGACGGCTACCGGACGCGTTTTCAAAACGCGATGCCAAGCGCAGACCAGGACTTCGAGGATTTTATCTCGAAGATCAAGCTTCTGCTGAATAGATGGATCGAAATGGAGGGTATAACGAAGGACTATTGTGGCTTGCTAGACTTGGTGCTGCGAGACAATTTGTTGTCCTCGTGATCTAGTGAGTTGTTGGCGTTTTTTCAAGAACGTCAACCAAAGGACATTGAGTCCATGGCTCAATTGGGGCACCATTATGTCCTCGCCCATCCGGGCAAACCCATTCAGAAGTCAGGTCTGTCGGACGCGTTAGTTGCCGGTGTCAGCAAAGTACAGCGCCAACCATGGCATCGTCGAGTAGGTAGGGCCGACAGGTCGATGAGATCGAGATTCGATAGGTCACCCCGTCCATATCAGTCAGGTAGGGACAGTTATAGGAACTTTAGATCACAGCGACATTTCCAGCCGAGAGGGAATAATAGATAGTCCGGAAGCGATAGTGATGGGGAAAGTTTCCAAGGGCGGAAAAAAAGTACGCTTCCAGGGCGCACAAGATAAAAGTAAACCATTTTATAAAGAATAGGGGTCCAAACATATAAGCAGATCGTCAGACGGTCGGGATTCTGTCACGAAGTGGTTTTAAGTTTATAGAGTTTGCCTGAATGAAAGCAAGACCCTAGTATGAGAAAGTCTGAGAAGATAGAATTTAGATGAAAATTGACATGCCTGTGGACAGATGAGACTATTGGCTCAAGGGATAGAACCAGGATTTGCCTCTCCCCTTGCCGCTTCGTGACTTCAAAATGGCTATAATCTCACCCTCCTCTAACTACCTTTAAACACAAGGAGATAAGGTGTATAAAACGACCACAGACATCACTATGCAGACAACATAGAGTAAGTATAGAGTGTAGAAGCTGATCCAGTAAATATATTATAGATAAATTTATTTACACACAGAAATCATTAAAGTTCATCATACATCAATTACAAAAGAAATTAGCGTGTACTGTTGCACGTCCTGAAAAATAACGTAACAAGTACATTGATAGACACTAGAAAAAACCCCAAATCACATTCACTCTTTCTGTCACCCTGCTGAGGAACAATAAAATGATTAGTGTATAAAATAACTCTACGATTGTGGGGGTTGTCCACTTTAGCCTCCACTCTCTAATACAAATAAGATTCTACTGTCTCAGTCCGGTTGACTCTTCCTCAACGAAAACGTCTACACAGCTTCCAACTTGGTAGGTGATATGCGCCGCTATCTAACACCACTGGAGATGCTAAAATAATAGACTTGGAGTAACACAATGGCTCAGTGTCTATCCTTCAATGGATAATGAACAGACCCTACCGGTCCTGTCTATTTTCTCCCTCCTTTCCTCTCTCTCTCTCTTGGTCTCAGTGTCTCTCTAACACTCGACGACTGATGATGCGGCGTCTCCGTTACGCTCTTCTCTCGTTATTTTCAAGACCCAGGTATTTTAACCCTCTCACCTGTTCCTGAATTCTGCGATGATGATGATGAAGTTCTGGCGTCAAGCATGAGGTACTTGATTAACTGTCGAAAAACAAAACTTCTCTGCTGCTGAATAGCTTCCCTCTTTTAACCCGCTCCGGAGTTAGAGGAAAAACACAGCCTTGATTTCCGGCTGTACGCAATTGAAACCAGTCTTGCTGAAGAATTGAACTTCACTGCAATAGACCGTTTAGGTTGTGTTCTTTTGCTCCTGATGATAACTCGAGTACTCTGACCCTGAGATATGTCTTTTTGCCGTGGATAATTTTAATTGACAAAATTATGCTCCCCCACTGTTTCGCCGTGACTCGCTGAAATTAAAAAGAAAATGCGTCTATTGTATAACCATCCCAACATAACGCATCTCTAACCCATTAATCTTTATAACTCCCTTACTCAGTACTTCACTCGTCATGTACAACAATACATAAAATAATATTACCCACGTGGCACTCGTCATGTACAACAAAACAAAAAATAATATTACCCACGTGGCACTTAAATCTCATTCCTCCTACTCCCCTTCTCTCGTTCTGAAAAAACCGATACATAGAATATTTCTATTCCCTGGGTCTCTTCATTCTCACTCCTTCCCCCTCTCTCTCTCAACTATAATCTGCCAGGTAAGTAAACAGAAACCTCCCGTTCTGTCTGCCTCTTATCTATTTGTTACGCGTGGCTACCCACGTGTCCAAACATTCAAACTAGGAAATCCTTTGTCCGAAATTCCGTGGCCTCCTTTTTAACATTTACACATGAGGTTTCCTGGCTTACTTCAACATTACATTAAATCTCGTGCTACAGGAATAATTTCCTCCTCTAAGCAGTATAATTCAATGATAACATATATCTTTACTCTCCGACTGCATTTCTTACATTTAAGGCATAATAAAATTTAGTGCACACAATCGATTCCCAATAAAATTACATTTATAAATACACAGGAATAAATGGTGGTTTTACATAACATTCTACAAATATGAGCACACGTGTAGCTTATAACTTCACACGTTCCTATCTACAGCCAAAATCATAGAAAGAATAAGCACACTGTTACATTTACGTCGTTCTTCAAAAATGATAATGGATGGCACTATCGTTTTTTAAAACTGAAAAGTTAATGTCCCCCGAAGAAATTAACGACGGGCGAAATTCACAAAAACCCACTAATAAGTAAAACGATAATAAAACTACTACATACCGATTATCGCTGTTTTTCCCACAGTGGAGACGATAAATCGAAGTCGACCGGCGGCAATATTTCTTCAGAAAGACTTGCCAGCCGTTTAACTGGCTATTTATACACACCGGGGCCACCCCTGCGTGTTCTCTCCTACGCATACCCTAGCTTTCCCTCGGACCAATGGAAACGCTAGAAAAATAAAATAACTATGAGCTACGCCAATCAAATTTGAAAACAACGCGAAAACCGCGTGTCCAAAATTGCATCACGTCCACGTGCGTTTCTGACGCGTCATACAGGCGTGCCCGAAAAATAGCGATTTCCGTAAACAACGGAAAATCAGAAGAAAGAAAAACTGGTCGAGTGTAAAATAAACCTACCATCATAAACGAACCCATTTAATTACCTACATAAAAATACCAAACACGATATATATTCAAATGAGAAGAAAAAAAATTGTGAAAATACAAAATAGACGACAGAATCGGGCCGGTTGAAGGACAGAATTACAGTGCAGCATCACATAAGTCCCCTCCTTTCAAGTGCGGGAATTCGTGCTAAATCACTGAAATCTCTGGGTTTCATACTGGCCCGTATCTAGATCTACATCCCGATCTAATCACTGTCATAATTAGGATTGTCATACAGGCCCCTCTCCATATCCTGGAAAATCTGTGCAAGCACTGGATTGTGAGGGTCACGCCTGGTGATTTCCTCCTGGCGACTGCAACCTGACTGGTCGCCCTTCCTCCTCCCTCTCATGTGTTTCCTTCGCCCACGAATTTTCCTGGCGGCGCGTGGTAAATAATGATTACCAAATGGTGCGGCTTCCCAGTGTTTGGAAACAGACTGACTGGCTTGGTCAGACATCGCCGTAACAGGACGTAACTGTTTGCGGTTGACTGAAGAACCGTGCACATGTTCCTTCTTGTCAGTATTTCCCTCCCATGAGGGATTTAATATCATCGGGGGCCTAATTCCCGACGAAAAAGAAGGTACTTCTGAAGTAAGAGGCGTCACCACCGTTTGGCCATTAGGCTGAACAGGGCTGACAGGCGAATACGCCTCTGTAGATAACATTCCCCTGTCTTTAGAGGCTACCATCCTCTTCATCGCAAGACAAGGATGTTTGAGCTCCCGTGGGGCTCCGTGGAGGTGGGTCTCTCCCCTTTTACTTCTCTGGCCTGCAGTAGGCCCCCTTGCATTAGCAAGGATCGGTGTGGTGGGGTTTCCTAAAACTAAGTATGGGCTTCCCAGGATGAAATCATGTGCTGGCTGTGCCATTACAGCGGCCTTGATGGTGCCAGACACAAACTTGCATTTCACCTCAATATTGGCTACTGGCAGACGCTGTGAGATACCTCTTCTCAAAATGCCACCAATCTCAACTATTTCTCCTGTCCACTGCCCTGGTTTCACCAAATGACGAGCGATGATACTGGGGTATGTAAGCCCGCTGTCAAACAAACACGTAGTGGCTGTCCCATTCACTACGGCTGGTCCACTATTAGAGAACAAGTTCTCTGCCTTGACCGGTTCCCACATATTCCCTTTGATCACTCTCACTGGCCTTAAACAAGCTGCATGATGAGCTGGGGGTTTGTTCATGCACCGTGATGTCCAGTGGGAAGTGGTTCTGCAATTCCGACAATACCTCTCATTATCTCCCCTGTTCATAGCGCATTCCTGAGATGGTGTCGCCTGTGCTCGGTTATGCTGCTGGGGGCGCAAGTTGTAACCAGAATGTGGCTCCTTGCGAGAAGGCCCTGGTTGCTGATGAGCTGGTGAAGTAGCCGACTGCGATGACGAAGCTCCTTTGTCTGGGGCTGGCAGGTCTGGGTTTTTCCGTTTCTGTCCCAGTACTTCGGCCTGTGCTGTTTGGAACCTTTCAGCGAACACAATAATCTGATCGAGTTGCTGGGCCCCCTGCTCTGCCAGATACTACCTCAAGTCGGGGGACATGTTTGCTTTTACCTGTTCACACAGAACTAACTCCTCCAACCCTTCAAAAGTTTTCGCCAGTCCTGACAGTTCCTTCCACCGGGTTAGGTAATTTCTCCCCCGCTCTGCAAACTGTGCGAAACTCTCTCCCTTCTCCGGCCTGCTCTCCCTGAACATGGTTTGGCATTTACGGGGTGTCCACTGAAATCTTTGCAATAAAGCATTTCGCAGTGCCTCGAAGTTGTTCTGATCGTCTATGAGCAGCTTATTATAGACGTCATACGCATGACCTTTGAGTGATTGCGATAATTTTAGGCACCAAAGACTCATCCAACCCGTATGCCTTTGCCATTCTTTGAAATTTTTCCAAAAACACGTCAATCTTTTCATTCCCATTAGGGAACGAATCAAATGGGAAGCTCATGGCTGCCATCCGGGGCCCTCCGTTTCCTGAGGTGTCTCTCGCTCCTGCTCCAGGAGAATCTCCATTAGCTGAACTGCCTTCCGGAGATCGGTACTGCAGTTCCAGAGAACGCAGGGCAAGTTCGTGCTGTCTTTCTGCTGCCTTCTCCCTCTCCTGTGCTTCCCTTTCTGCTGCCTTCTCCCTCTCTTGTGCTTCCCTTTCTGCTGCCTTCTCATGTGCTTCCAATTTCCGAAGTTCCATCTCGGCCGCCTTGTCCTCTTTCTCTTTCTTTCGCTGAATACGCCTATCATTTTCCCTTATCAGGTATGCCTTAGTCTCCTCCTTATCCATTCCCATGTCCTGAGCAGCCTCGCGCCAGGCAGCTCGTAACTTGGCCATATCCGCCATCTTACCTGTAACTGCTATACAGAGAAATGACAGAAAAGGAAAAGAGAAGGAACAACCTGTTACGAAATATAAAATACTCCCTCTATAACTGTCACAGGAGCCGTGACATACAAACAAAATGACGTAATAAAAAGGAATAAAGGGCTAACTATAAGGAGGAGAAAAGAATACTCTCGATGCGAGCTATGGAAAAAGAAAAGTCATCGAGAGACCAACGACGTCAAAAAAAAACAACGGGATGACGCACACATAGAGACAAAAGGTTAAAAATGGTCCTTTGAACAAGAAGGATACTTCATCCGACCCAAGAAGAAAAGACCTAGAAAAACGGAAGGAACCGATTGAAGGAATCATATTATTAATCAGCTCTATGATAGCCACTGGTTATAAAATAAAACTAAAACCTTTGGAATAACAAAGAACGTATTAGAAGGGGTAAGTCCGGTTGAGACTGAAAAGCGTTAGTATTATAGATAGAAGAAATCGGACTTGTAGGTCAAACATTGTTAATTCGAACACTGTCCCAGAGGTTCCGAAAAAGGGAGAAACCCGTGGAGTGAATGATGTCAAATGTCGTGAGGGATTAGTTTTGGTGTGAATCAAATTAATATCCGACTGAACTGAATAAAGAATTTGACTTTTAAGAAACGGAGTTTCCATTTGATACTTCGATAGGAGTAGCGTTGTCAATTCAGTGGTCCAACTTGAAGTTAGAAGAACTTCGTTTTTACACATCCACCCTGTCTATCAGAACATCAGATTATTAAATCACTACACAGTACTACTATACGATCACGAAAAAGAAGAGTCAACAAGGGAGATAGTCAGTTAAGGACAGTACAAACTTGCTGGACGCTGCAAGTTGAAAGGATGATGTCTATCTATCGACGGCAGGTCCGTGACAGCTGGATTCCGGAGGACTCCAGCCGTACCAAGTAGAGGTGCGAGTTTAACACTGCTATTCAGGATACTGAGAAGGTATGCAGAAATCAAAACAAAAGACAAACGTCTGATGAGCTGTGACATAGAGAAGGGTGATGTTTGGTGCCGTGAGTCCAGGATTTGAACCTGCTTGTATTATTGCGGCATATTTCATTGATCAAGATGTGACATAAGGGTGGATGGTGTTTGGCGCCGTTAAACCAGGATTCAGATCACACTGAGTTGTCGCGGATTTATAAAGTGACATTGGATCCAGATTGTTCCTGCTGAGTCCTGTACTTGAGAGTGGTGTAGTGGCCGTTGTCTTCAATCAAGATACCCGAAACGTGGCCGTTGTCTTCAATCAAGATACCAGAAACGTGGCTGTTGTCTTCAATCAAGATACACGAAACCTAGAACCCTGTCTTCAATCAAAATACCAGAAAAGAAGTTGTTGTCTTCGGTCAAGATACCAGAAACGTGGCCGTTGTCTTCAATCAAGATACCAGAAACGCGGCTGTTGTCTTCAATCAAGATACACGAAACCTAGAACCCTGTCTTCAATCAAAATACCAGAAAAGAAGCTGTTGTCTTCAATCAAGATACCCGAAACGTGGCTGTTGTCTTCAATCAAGATACCAGAAACGTAAAACGCTGTCTTCAATCAAGATACCAGAATAGTAAAACATTGTCTTCAATCAAGATACCAGAAACGAAGTCGTTGTCTTCAATCAAGATACCAGAAACATAAAACACTGTCTTCAATCAAGGTACCAGAAACGTAGACGTTGTTTTCAATCGAGTTTCCTGGAACGTAAACTTGGTATTTCAAGACGTGAACCTCAAGTGCCATCAAGATTTCGAAAACGTGGCAACCTAACTTAATTCAAGACTTCGCTAGTTAAGAATAATTAGTTAAATTAATTTATGAGTACCAATAGTTCCGTCTGTCAGAGATTATATATATATATATATATATATATATATATATATATATATATATATATATATATATATATATATATATATATATATATATATATATATATATATATATATATATATATATATATATATATATATATATATATATATATATATATATATATATATATATATATATATATATATATATATATATATATATATATATATATATATATATATATATATATATATATATATATATATATATATATATATATATATATATATATATATATATATATATATATATATATATATATATATATATATATATATATATATATATATATATATATATATATATATATATATATGTTTCACAGTAAATAATACGTAAAGGGTGACACAACATTTCTCCACCAACGATGAATGTCACCACAAAGGCCAGGTTGGACAAAAAAATACACAATTTATTCTCTTAAACGTTGCTCCACGAATCTCATCAGGAAAGCCATTATATACATTGGCATTATATAGATATGCAGTCCTCAGTATATCTCAGTATCGTCTGTCGCTACAACGCTGTCCTCGACAGGTTTTCACCATTTTAATTTACTCACGTTCTTCACATAAATAGAAATAATTCCTTTCATACATAGACTAGCATCATCGCACGGAGGTGTATGGATGATCTAGTGGTCGAACATCATAGGAATATGTAGTGAAGTAGTATAATTCTCAGGAGCTCAAAAACAAACGTCCACCTGCCTCAAAAACACACGGAGAAGACTTCTGCTGATACCGACCGTATAGTCTGCTAACTGAACCTCGAGGTAGTGACGTAACTTCCTGTTACCAATGACTACCGGTGATAAACAAATATGAAGCCTAGTCGAACCATTTTGATATCGACAGACATGTTACAAACATGAATTTTAATCATAACAATAATGTATGCTAGCTGATAGCAGCTGGGCAAAGACGACAACAGGGATATAAATAGGATGACTTCAGAAGATTAGCCTAGCAGAATGCATCATGAAGGCAGCAGACACTTTGTGAGAAAACCACCGCAGTCAACCTTCCTTGTCGCGATAGTATTGGGACTAGATTTTTGAAGCGTATGAAAACAGCGGAGGTAGACAGAAAGAAGGCAATCTTGCAGTAACGGTTCCTGTAGTAAATTATTTTATGACTAGCAATAACCCGTCAACATTGACAGGTTATTAATTATAGTGTGTTGTTTCTGTTACATGTATTACAGACGGTACTATCACTACTGTAGTCATTTCATTGCAGGTGACCGTCATTAGATATTTGTAGTGAAAATTATATGGATGTATTAAATATGAAGACATGGAGTAACCTTACCTAAATGACACGTGGAGTAGTGATAATGATCTAATGGACCGTAAATTGACTAAATAACTAACATTTCTTTTATGACAACATGTCTCGTAATTGTTCGTGCATCTTTTAAAATCTTGCCCTGGTCGACTTACTGCCTCTGAGAAGCCATGGTCGACTTACTGCCTCTGAGAACAACGTTTGAAGTTTGACGAAACTCCAGTTCATGTACTGTTTATCAATTGTGTTGTTGGCTTCTTTCCATAATCAAACTGTTCATGCACACCTTCATTTGCGCACTGTTTCTATAATCGGGAGAGTACATATAAGGGGAAACAATACAATTATTGTCTAACGTTCAACCACAGTTGCACCCTCTTAGCTGTGGTTGAAAGTTAATGTAATCTCGAAAATAGAAAAAGTGTGCAAATGACACATGTCTGAGCGAGCAGTAGACTCATTCTTTCTTGTCGCCAAGAGAACCCCGGGACCGACGAGGGGCAAAGAAAAAAAAATACGAGAAATGTAAAGTGAACATGTGTTTCGTTTAGATGACAATATAACATGTAAATAACGTATAAGGGACGAGAATGGAGATGACGATGGTAATCTTGATGACATGTATGACACGAACTGAATGACAGAGAAAAAGAGATGATATTTTAATACTGTATTCTTATTTAGAAATCCATTTTCACAATAGTGTGAATAAAAATAAGGAGACTAAAAGGATAAAAGTTCCAGGAAGTTTTTTTTGTTCCGTTATAATTTATGAAAGAAACAATTCTCACTAGTATTTTTTTGTTTGACGTTAAATGTCTTAAACCTCCTTCCGCTTAAGTCACACTTCGCCACAAAATGTTGACCCCCTCTCTTTTCACTTGGTGACGTCATATGTGGACGACTACTTATCAAACAAATAGCGGAAACATTTTGAAGTCATAGCTTGTGAAGTCTTAAACCAAGAAAAGAAACATTGTACACATTCGTTGCTACATGTTTGGAAAAACATGGCTTTCTCTTCCACTTTTCCTTCGAGTTCATGTCAGTACCAGACAGGGTTAACGCTACTTGTTTGTTGTAAAGAAAAGGAGAAAGTTGTACTAAGACACATAAATAATACAGTCCACGTTTCGAACACGAGATCTTTATCTGGGACCGGGCTTACGAAGACTTTAGAAACTGTCAAATAATCGTCTTCTTCCTCATGTAACAACATGCTAGCTGGCTTATGCGATCATGTCTTTCAACAACCTCTGTCCCCAGTGTTGCTAATTAGTTTTGTTGTTGACTCCATTCTTTGCCACGATTTTAGACTGTCCAGTATCTTGTCTCTTTTTCCTTCAATCTTTCCTGTTGTGACAATATATTCCAGCTTTTCTCTTGTAATAAAAAGTTCAAAGCAACTGAATTGTTTCCTTATAATATGAGTAAAATACGTCCCTTGGGCACGTTGGCTTCCTTCAGGATATCTTTATGACTCTTTGTAGCAGTCTGTGGTATTCTTAACATCCATGTATAAAACCAGATTTCTGAGACACTCAAGGACTTTTCCTGCGTGTCTAGTAGCTGACAAAATTTTCAACGCGCCTAAAATGAGCAAGGAAGACCGAATATCTTTGAGCGCTTATGTTATCCCACAAGGGCGTGACGAGCATTTTGATTCAGACTAGAATTTTTTATAGGGATCAAATTCATTTAAATAAAAGATTTTTCTTCTCTTTTTGCATTAGTTAACCATTCCTTTTTGTACCGTTTGCTACATTAAGACCATGAAGAAGATTTTGTGGTCGTAATGCGGAATATATTATTACTATGGCCTTAGTTAGACTTTCCATTTTTTTTTTCCTTAACCAGCGCCACTTGGGCTTTCAGCCCTTTGGCCCAATGACATGTCATTGCGAGGCTGGGGAACCTGATGACTTTCCTTCCAACCCGGTCAGGAGCGTCGCTCCTTCCCATCCACAGAGGGTTTATCACAGGAGCCGTTCAGGTTATTCAGTCAAATTTCCGGTCGTAAACATTTCTTCAAACGCTGACGCCCGGGTTTGAACCATGAACACCTGGTCGCCAGTACAACGCCGAAGCCATTACACCAGCGCGGCTCCAAGACTTTCCATAGTTGGGCACACCTAAATTTGTCTACCTCATGTTAATCTTACCGCTGGTCCATTCTTATACTTAGATTTTTGTTTCCTCAGTCTATGCTAAATTCATCCGAATTATTTTGTTCCTTACTAGGCAAGTTCTAAAGGAATATTTTAACGACACAATAACCACCATGTTTATGTTTGTATCTTTTGCACAAGTGGAATTTCAAACACCTGTTGCTGATGTTCATAATAGAACGCTGTCACTCGTGGCTCGTGCCTCACAGCATCACCTTTGGGGACAATAACGCTGGGTCAGCCTAGGGGTCATGACCAGAATTACCAGGGGTCAAATTACGTAAAATCTTTGAAAAAATCAGCCCCACCTTCTCAGATTTTCCCGCCGCTCGAAGAGCAAAACATTTAACCGGAAAGCACCTACGTCATCGATCACACCTAAAATTCGTAACCACAGTCAAGGGTTCAGAGGTCAAAGGGGCAATTTGTTTGTGAGCCCACAAAGAAGTTGAACTGTCCGTTGAATGAACTTAACTTCCAACTTCGGGTAGCCTCATCTAAAGTTCAACCAGTATCGAGATGATCTCGTTTGATACTCACACCCACATTTCTGTGGCGTAAAGTTTCATGAGGTCTTATCTTGCGCCTACTGGGATATGTTTTTACGCTGAGCGTTTTGACTCACTGAGCTTTGGTATTTCCGGGTTCAATCAACTCCGAGATAGTAGACAGTACACGCACCGTGAGGAAAACATGCGCGCACACAGGTTGTGACGTGAAGAAAATACATTTTCTATAAGGACAAAATTGGCAAGTTATATATGAGTAAAGGAGGAGGACAGTGGTAAGACGTGTTGAAGGTAAAAAAAAAAAAAGATAAATGTAGTCCCATAGCGGATACTGCCGTAGGGTAGTGAAGCATTAGAGACTTCATTATACAAGGTCCAGCTTCGCGAATAAAAATAATAAAGTCTGCATGAGTAACAGAAGAGGTCATTTTGCATATTTGAAATGTCATTATTCCACATTTCTCTTTTGAGCAAAGACCTTCCACGCATTCATCCCAAGCTTTTCCGTCCTGTGCCACCCGTTCGTCTTTTCAAATCTCCTTTATCCCTTTAGTGCCTGTCTCGAATTCCTTTTGCCATGTGTTTTTAAACATCTCTCTATTTCTCTTCACCTGGTGGCTATAGAACAAGGGCTGCCACGAAATGTTATCACGTGGTATACACCAAAACCTTTGCCTCACCTCTTGTTTCACATGTATTTGTCGGTTTTTTATGTTTTCGCCTGTTCCACAGTACTGATCTGTCATACCATTTTCATCCTTCTATTCGACGCAAGCACCCATTCATAAAGTCTCCAAGTTCTTGGTTAACCTTTTTTTCCCCTCCGTGTTTGAGAGTTATAGATTAGGACTGACTGACTTGACATTTGAGTAGAAGGTTATATTTTTGTGTTGAAATTGATTTCCATATACAGTATTTCTCAGTGCAATGAAAGTATCTCTTACCTTTTGTTTTCGTATTTTGATAACATTGTCAGTTCCTCCAATATTTGTAATATATCAAGATAGTATTTTCCCCATATTTCTTATTCTCATTTTCTCCACCTGTTTTGTTCACAGTTGCCGAGTTTCATTATATAGCAGGTGTTAAATCTTGAACAATTTTATAAACAAAGATAATTGTAAATTTTTTAAAAACGACATTCTTGCCAGTAAGACAAAAAAACACATAAAGAAGCACCAGAAAAGCTAGAAATGAAAAGGGAATTCAGAAATGAAATAAAAATTAGACAGATAAAATATTGTGGTCACATAAACAGACGTAAAAGTTTGTTGAAAGCAATAATAGAAGGAAGGACTAGCAAGAGGAAGACAACGCAATACGAGGGACGATAACATCAAGAGATGGACAGGAAAGAATCTTTCAGAGTGTACCGTCAAGACAAGTGGCAGAAGACACGGGATATATATTTGTCGTAAATTTATTTTGAGAAGAGTCTTAGAAATAGTGGTCCCGTTCAGAGTGAAGGTAAAGGCTCTGTGAGAATAAGGGTTTAGGAAGTAAATAGTTGATTCACAGAGAGCTGGGGAGAGTAAGGACAGACTCTTTTACGACAATCTTTTCTCTCAATCTACTCCTTAAACTCTCCTGGCTAAACAATTATTTGCCAGTTTCCCAACACACATGCGCTCACACCAATTTGGTGCTTCAAACACACGGACGCTACGTGAATACAAACTATGGTAAACAAATATGGGTAATTTGGGCATGGGCCTTCCAACACAGTACTAGACGTTTTTATGATGTTTATTTATCATTAAAATCAGTCACAACAATTATCATAGATACAAAAAATACAATAGCAGGGGGGGGGGGGGAAAGAATGATATCAACTATGCCCTTCCCGTTTGTAATAGACAAAGGAAAACAATCCAGTCTAAAGACAGGTAGTTATCAGAATAGATAATGTAACCCAACAGTAAATTTAATTACTCTGAAAAGAGGTGTTACAGTTCTAGGTATGGGTGGTAGAAAAGTCCTGTACTTCTCAAATGTTTTTTTTTCCTTTACTAAGCAGATGTAAGGGAGGGAAAATAACAAAGCTAAGAATTCCCACTTAAAGATCAAACAAGAAAATACAGTAAAAGTATTTACCAGGTAGGCAAATTAAAATGGTTGCAAAAACAATCTCATGTCATTCATGCACGCTCGTGATGGCCAACACTCATGTTCTCACACACACTTACCGATCGTGAAATCTGGCACTCCATAGAAAAATACACAACAGCCGTTAAACACTAGACAAAATGAAAAATGTCTTTCCTTCGTTCAGCCCCAGATTAGCGAGATTGGCTTGTAGCAAATATTCTCGTAATCGCTGGAAGAAGAAGCCTAAGTGTTCTGTTGGTTTTTGATTAGAGGAAAAGTTTCAAAGGGATGGCACGGTCACGGATACAGGTGGAGATAATGGGATGGTCTCTTTAATGACTCCGCTGATGGTAAAAATTCTTAATGCGTGATGACAACAACTGACCGGTGAGGTATGATTTACTTGGAGGGTTTTAAAATCCAGTGAAGAAAATATGCACAGTCAGTGTTCAGAAGATTTCTATTCTCTTTCGCAGTAGAGCAGTAACTAAAATATAAATATAGCTCTGGCAAAGTTCTTCTCCAGTTAATCTTAATATAATTGATGACGGGGTAAATTGTTCTTGGGGTTGCTTTATTTCTGGTAATTTTAGATAGCGGAGTCTCAACAGGATCGCCACAAGATTAAAATTTAAACAGTCTCATCAAATTCTGGAGGGTTTTAAGAACCGAGTCTGGAGGACTCTATACAATGTTTTTGCTCTTTGCTGGGACGCAAAGGTTATGATCACCCTATATGAAAGATAAAAACATGTAATTCATACCGAAAAATCAAATAACATTCTAAAGCGCGATAAATTTACCGTTAAGACTATTATATACACTCGCGTATTTAATTATATATATTAAGAAAACACTTCGCGAGTTTAATGGTTAAAACACACATAAATATAGAACTTAACTCAATTAGTTAGTTAAAAATTCCTTCGCGACTTTAAAAGTTAATTAAAGCATTTAAGCATCTATTATCTTTGGAAATAATATAATAGACATATCATTAAATTTACAACTGGAACTTTTGAGATAGGTTTAATTTAATAGATTTAAATTAACACAAAATCCAGTGAAATAAAAATGAATGAACTAGACAACTGATCACTTTAGAACAAATATATTATACCGTTTAGCACAGAATAGAATTCACTGCAATACAGCGAAAAATTCAGGGGAAATCTAACAAGATTTTACTATAGCTAGTGCTTCTGTAAATCTCTGGCAAACGAGTGATAAAATTGCATTCTTCAGGGTCTCTATATATATGAAATGGAATGACAGATCCGGGAGACATGTTAGAATTTCGCACTTTTTCAGAACTCAGGAAAAAATCGAGATTCTAGCCGCCCGCTCCTCGTTCGGTTATTCAATTCTCTGGCCGCTTCGTCTTTCCCGTTCGTTCCGTCTTGCGAGCGTTCTGTGGTTAACACCGAGATGTGAAATTCCTGCGAGAAACTAGCTTCGTCTGTTCTGAGATCGTCTTGCCTCAGATCGTGTGCCACTTTCCTGATTGAACTTTGGCAACGCCCTTTTCAGGTGGTAATATAGAAAGGTGAAGGCGGTAGTTGATTCAGATTGCTCTGAGGTAAAGCAAAAGGCGTGGCTTAACCTCTCCTGTAGACTATGCGCTCTATTGGATACACAGATGAAAGAAACTAGCTGCTATCAATTTCTCTAGAGATAGTCGTGGGCGTGGTTTAACCTCCCCTTTAGGCCATGCGATCTTCAGAGTGCACAGAAGATAACCGTCTACATATTAATTAGCATACGTTGTGGCGAGTCCACTCTGCCCTGACGCATATTAATGAGACCAGGTGGAGTTCCACGTTCTCTATAGTGCATGCTAATGAGCTCAGGTGGAAGAATTCCCGTTGACGATAAAATTACAACAATATTCGGGGGTACTGATGCCACGAGGTTTCTACCATATCATCTAATAATTCAGGGTCAGCTGAGTTTCATCGTCACAATATTGCAGCCGACCTTTGATGCGGAGATGACAGTTAATCTAATCTTTCCGGTGATCTTTCAAATACCAGATAGTTTCAATTCCCAGACAGCTGTCGGTAGTAGGTTCATCATCTGCTGAAAGTTCACCCTATCAAAATTTAAAGCTACGTGAATGAGGTATTATATTGAGAGAACTCCTAATAAGCCCATGTTTGCAGCCTGCGATAAAGTTATAATTTTAAGATTAAGAACTGGCCACTACAGATTCAAATACGACCTGTTCAACAAACTAAAATCAGGCAGTGTCATGTGTCTACGTGGGGTAGAAAAGCATATACCGATAGTAGAACATGTCTTCCAGGAATGTTGGTTCCACGAAAGGAGCAGAATGACAGCACGACCTTCACCAATGCCTGTGTGGGAGAGAATGTATAGCGAAGAGAGAAGTGTGAGGAAAAATCGCCAACTTTATGAAGAAATAAAAAATAGATGTCGTTGTATGGGAGCGATGAGAAAGCCAGAGATGGACTGCTAATGTTATGAGCGAAATAGCTGCGGTTATATGATATAGAAATTGTAAGTCAGAAATGAAGTATACTGTAGTGGTATTGATGGTATTGTATGATGGTGTTATTACTACATGTAACTTGTATGAGGCCAGCTGTGAAGGCTCCTGAGATAAAATGTAGTTGAGAATTATCAGAAGGCCTTTCTTGCTACCACTACGACCTCACACTTAATTTTTTTTCTTAATGAATGTGGTGGCTACGTAAAGTGTCTAGGGTAATGATGTGTAATGTGGTGTGTTAGTTATAAATACACCCACAGACATTTAAGAAGACTAATAAGATTAACAAGTGTTAAAATACACTGAACTAACTCACGTGTATAAAGTTTTTGATATAATTATATTACATTTATTGGTTCTGGATCAAGTTTTATGTGACCAGAACTTGTTTTAAAAGAAGGATTGAAAATTTATGAAAAAAAAAAATGCATGGAATGTTACATAATAAATGCAAGAGCGTACCTATTTAAGTACTAGACTAGTTAGTTTTATTAAAAAAAGTTCGAGTAGTCATCTCTTTGGGAGGATATTTACTGTTTGTGCTGTTGGGGTGGCCTCATCACACCTGTCTATATTGACTACACAATGTCCAGAAAATGGTGGGAATTTTTACGGGGATATTAGTCACTACCAATAGTTGGTGAATGTCCAGCAGACCAGAGGCTCACTCATCTTTTTGTAGCTCTGGTGCTGAAAACTTGCGGTCCCACCTCTCCGTGCTGGCGGACAATAATGGTGGTCTCTGTCACAAGAACTGCACAGATACACTCGAGTAAAGTCACCCACCGAATAGACTCTGCTTTGTTGTCGATAGAAACTCACAGCTCTGCAATCAAAGTATGGGCTATGTGTCAAAATCTATTCTATACCCACGTCTGGACACCACACTGACACAACAACCACATCATACAGACAGGTCAGATCTCTCTGACCAAACAGCACAGTTACCATGGTGGGTTTACATCAGATAGATCCTCCCAGACTATAGATTCTGAAAAATATTTATTAGTTGTCGGCCCTAAAAGAAGATAGGTAATCTGTTTCAACGCTTGATATATCTTGCATAATCCTTGCTGTAGTTTATGTACCTTGTTGGTCCCTAGACCCTGACTTGGGCGGGGGGTCTAGAGCAAAATCCCTACTTGTTTGTAAGGCTAGATTATGATATGGCAGTATCAAATCACTCGAACATGAAACAATATTCAAAATATATAAAGAAATAATTTCAATCTTACCAGATTATGAATACATAACACAGAATTGCTAGCAAAACTCAGCTGAGCTGCTGGCTATAGTATGGCGTCCCTAAATTTATTCACTGTCTTTCATATGGGAAAACACCACACTTTAAAATCTGTGTCTAACACTGAACAATTATTGAAGAATGACCCCACTTTCGCGTCTGAGCGCTAATGATATGATTGTCTGTGGCCAATCACTGCCTAGTTGTACTTTAAATTTCAAATTTCTACACTACAGTCATTTCAGTCATGCTTCAGTCAAGTATGGATGGTTATCTGTTAGTCTGTCCGTCTCTACTTGTGTTTCTAAAAAAAATGTGCTTGATTTTTGAAGCAACCTTTCTCTCCCCTTAAAATTTTGTCGTAAAAAGTTATATTTAGACACAGCTACCGCTCAAAAACCCTCTCCTCCATAATAAGTAACTTTGAACACCTGTTCCCAAGGTCGTGTTTTTGTGTGCAAATAACGACACTTTTTATTCAAGGCAGTCTGTCGATGATGTAAACTACACTGTCTTTTGTCATTATCTTCAATATTATCTATCCGTTTGTAAATTTAAGAACATATTAGTTCACTGCTCAGAATAGGCCATCCGGCCAGCTAATTTTTATATTCCTAACATTAATATTAAGAAAAATTACTTTTTAAATTTTTGTAATTTTCCTACCATCCGCGTTCTGCCGCTCAATTCAAATCAAAATCTTAGTATCGCAAAAGCGTCCATTCCGTACCTCGTGTCAATTTGGGGGACGTGAATTTTTTACTTTCCTCCATCCCCCCCAATTGCGTCTCCTTAGCCTTGCTACGCAATCTTTCCAGTCATATTTTTTCCTTTTTGATCCTCCGTTCCCCTCCTGTCTAGCAAGGCAAAATTTATAGAGGATGATGACCCGCGGTCTAGGCGATCATGTACATCAGCAGCTTACGCATTATGTTTTTTATCCTTAAATGTTATCTTTGGAGTATTTTACCGTTGTATCTCGGTCAATTTCACTACACATCTCCCCACTTGAAAACCTGCCTATGGCAAGTTCCAAAACCAGCGATACACATAGGTAAAATTACTCCTCACGTCTGCCACTACTCTAATTTTGATCACAGGGGTGCCGACTGAGGAAATCTGCACCGACATTCAATTTGCCTGGGATATATTGGATACTGAACTGATACGGTTGAAGCAATAAAGATCACCTCAGCAATCTTGCGTTTTCATGCTTAGCCTGAGACAAGAACACGAGAGGCTGATGATCCGTCTCCACCACAAAAGTCCTACCATACAGATAGATTTGATACTTCTTTATTGCCCAGATTAATGCTAAACATTCTTTTTCGCTTGTGGAGTATCCTTGTTCCGCCTTATTCAATTTGCGGCTTGCATAAGCGACTGGTTTAAGTTCCCCATCAGGTGAAGATGATCTTTGCAACAAAGCCCCTCCTAGTCCTACATTACTTGCATCGGTTCTTAAGACAAAGTCCTGTGTCAAATCAGGCAGTTTGAGAATAGGCTTGCTAATGAGTTTTTCCTTTAACTCTTGGAACGCTAGTTCACATTGTGCAGTCCAAATAATTTTATCTGGAAGTCCCTTGCGAGTCAGATCAGTCAGAGGAGCACAAATAGCGTTAAAATTCTTGATGTATTTCTGATAAAATCCGCATAACCACACAAATGATCGCACGTCTTTTTTTGTTTGCGGCCTAGGTGCTCTCTGCAGTTTTTCCAAGTTCTTAGGATCAGGGGTCATATTACCCTGATATACAGTGTGTCCCAAGAATTCCAACTCTTTGCATCCAATACAACATTTTGTTGGCCTAGCAGTTAAGTTCGCCTCCCGAAGTCTATCAAACAACATCTCCAGAGCTTCAATGTGTTCTTCAAAGGTCTCGGTGGCGACGAGAATATCATCCATGAAATTTGTGATACATGGGTTATTCAGGGGGTCCAACAATTTTCGCATCATCCTTGAAAACACACTCGGAGCATTTTTCAGTCCGAATGGTAGCATATTGAATTCATAATGTCCATCCGAAGTGCTAAAAGCCAAATAAGGTCTCACTTCAGGCTTCACTGGGATCTGGTAATAGCCTTTACTAAGATCCACCTTTGAAAAGTATTTTGCCTTGTTCAGTCTGGCAAATAACTGTTTTGTGTCTGGTAATGGATCCACTTGTCCTTCTGTGACAGCATTCAGTTTCCTGTAATCTATGCACAGTCTGTGTTCCCCAGACGGTTTCCTCAACAAAACGACACTAGAACTAAAAGATGATTCACTGTGCGAAATAATCCCCTCCTTCAATAAATAATCTATTTCTTCCTTTAATGCCTTCTCCTTCGCGAACGGAATAGAATAGGCTCTCATACAGATTGGGTTTGAGTCTACCAGTTTCATGTCATACTGTAGCAAATTTGTATGGCCTGGTTTATCTGTTAATACATCTGTATGTTCCTCCAGAACTTGTTGAACTCTCTCCCTCTGATTTTTAGTCAGGTGCTTACTGACTTTTACCTGTGCTGCGGTTTCACAAGGATGTAATGGGTATTCATGTGAGGTGAGTGGTTCCTTTTGCATCTGGGTTGCAATAGCTAAGGTCAATAAGGGGGTGCTTTCCTGGAGTGGTCTGTCCAGATACTTCTTTAACAGGTTTACATGATAAACTTTTTCCTTCCCCTTTTTGTCAATTTTATAGTTTGTTCTAGACACCTTCTCTAGAACCGTATATGGACCTTGCCAACCAATTTGTAATTTATTCTGGCTTCCGGGTAGTAAAAGCAGCACCTTCTCTCCGACTGCCAGTTCCCTGTCCTTTGCCTTCCTATTAAAATATGCTGCATGTTTCTTCCTGGCTTGTTTCAAATTATCATTTGCCAGTTTCCATCCAGCTTTCAAACGAGTGGTCAGTTCGTTCACGTATTGATACGATGAGGTAACAGTCTCTTCCGCCTTCTCATCTGTCCAGGTCCTTAATAGAGTTACATCTGGATCTTTAATTTACCATACTTATTTTTCATGGAACCCATCGGGTCCCGTCCCTTAGAAGCTCTATAATGAGGACTTTTCTTCCTAGAATCATCACTCACAAATCGACCACTACCAATTTTTCTCTGGGGTTTGTCTCCCCACTTAAGATTGTTTATGAGAGATCTTCGCTCTCTTGTCTGTTCTTCCAGTTTATATAAGTCTGACCGAGGGATTGTCATCTTATCCTGGGTAAAATTTCTTCTTTGTACTCTTCGCATAGTAGCCATGTTAATCCATTCAAGTGAAGACTGGGTGTGAAAAGGGGGCTCCCATTCCACTTTGTCTACCCGAGTATAATTAGTTTTCCTTTCAGGCCTAAAGTTGCCCCGTGGCGTTTCTAGGTCCTGCACATATTTTCCCTTTGTGGGTGTTCCCTCATGAAATACGCCACATGCTTCTACAAAGTTTTCAACATCGACATTTACGTCGGGCCAATAGTATTTTCGAGCAATCTTTTGGCAGATGATACCGACTTTCTCATGGTCACCATCTGTTCCAACATGTAAGCTCCTTATTAAGTTTGCCCTATATATCTTGGGAAGAACTAACTGTCCGTGACCAGTGGATCTAGTTCCTGTCTTCCTGTATAAGAGTTTGTTCTTCATGAAATATTCCCCCTTGCTCGGAGGTGTGTGGCATTTGGGTAATTTTTTAAAACATGGCTGGAGTGTCCTATCCTCAGCCTGCGCCTTCCTCATCTCCTCTGGATGAGCATTTATAGGTTCACCTTCTTCTTCCTTCTTCTGTGACCTGGTCTGCACTGTCGCCATGATCACAGGTTTCTCGGGATTCCCCAAGAAGACGTATCTACACCCCAATATCAGAGGGTAGATTGGTTCATCTATCACTGCTGCTCTGATTTCTCCTTCCACATAGCGAGTTTTCACCCTTATCCTTGCGATGGGAAGTGTCATGAGTGGTATGTCCTTAGTCGCCCCTTGTATTTCCACTGTTTCTGTGGTATACTGACTTGGGTCCACTAGGCTAGACTTCACAACTGAATCATAATCCAAACCTGTATCATAAAGGCACCTTATGGTGACCCCATTACAAATAACATCCTCACAAACTGGGGGGTGATAAGGTTCCAGTTGTCCCTTAGGATTAACCTTTAATCTTTGCGTCCCCGACTTCATTGCAGCAATGTTTGAAGGTTTCCTTCTACAAAATTCGGTGTTATGGTTATCCTTCTTGCACCATTTACACCATCTTTTTCCTTGGTTCAACGGTTTTCTTTCATTGAACTTTTGGTCATTGAACTGTGAGTTTCTGTCGCGATAGTCATTTCTTGGCCGCTCAAAGTTTGTCCTACCCTTATTTCCCTGCTCTCTATTATCAAATTTATTAAATTGCTGTGGAGCTTTAAAATTGTCTATGTGCTTCTTCTTAGCACCACTTACCTCTGCCTGAGCTGCCTGATACCTCTCAGCAACATTTAAAATTTCCCCCAACTTCTCTGCACCCTGTTCCATGAGAAATTTTCTCATGTCTGGAGCCATGGACTCTCTCAATTGCTCAATCATGATCATTTCTTTAAGATCTTGGGTCTTCCCCAGAGCCGTCCATTTCTCCAAATAGGTTTCTAGTCTGGCAGAGAATTGGTGGTATGTCTCCCCAGACAACAGTTTGGCATTTCTAAATTTCTTACGATAAAATTCACCATTCTTCTCGTACCTTAATAACAAAGCCTGCTTTAACATGTCATAATTGTCTTGGTCTTCCCTGTTCATTTTGGCAAATACTTCATAAGAAGCACCCCTCAATCCCTGTGATAGCTTTAAACTCCACCTCTCTCTCTCTAACCCATATGTAGTAGCTAATAACTCAAAACGTCCTAGGTACCCTTCTATGTCATCGTCTTTCTCAACAAAATGGTCTAAATGAAACCCCATAGCTGAGTTTGAGGCTCCCAGACTGGGCGTAGCATCTGAGGCAAAAGGGCTGGCACCATTTTCAGGAGCCTGGCCTTGTAATTCCAGCTCCCTTAGTCGTAATTCGTGCTCCCTCTGCAACCTTCTATCTTCTGCCTCCCTTTCGGCAGTCAACCTTTTTTCCTCTGCCTCCCTTTGCTGTCGTTTTTCTTCTGCCTCAATCTGCAGCCTCTTAATGTCTCTATCAGCCTCTAACCTCTTCTCTTCAGCTAACCTCCTTTCTTCCCGTTCAATATATTTATCACATTCAGCCGTTACGTATTGAATTAAAATTTGACCATCCATTCCCATCTCCTTCGCCGTGAGCACAGCAGCTGATCGGAACTTTGCTAGCTCAGCCATACTTTTCAGACAATATAATAATATACAAGCTAAATCTCTAACCAGTAAATACACTAAGTAATTCTTATGACTATAATCTAACTAACCAGTTAACTAATTAATTATTACTGGCTGTGAAGATTCACCAACTTTTATCTGCAGGGACACTTTTAATTTTAAAGGAAATTTTACAATTTATTTCCCTACTTTTATTTCTCCCACCAGGAGATCTTAATATTAATATTGGCTAATTATCCCTGGACAAGACCCCAATTTATGTAGTGGTATTGATGGTATTGTATGATGGTGTTATTACTACATGTAACTTGTATGAGGCCAGCTGTGAAGGCTCCTGAGATAAAATGTAGTTGAGAATTATCAGAAGGCCTTTCTTGCTACCACTACGACCTCACACTTAATTTTTTTTTTTCTTAATGAATGTGGCTACGTAAAGTGTCTAGGGTAATGATGTGTAATGTGGTGTGTTAGTTATAAATACACCCACAGACATTTAAGAAGACTAATAAGATTAACAAGTGTTAAAATACACTGAACTAACTCACGTGTATAAAGTTTTTGATATAATTATATTACATTTATTGGTTCTGGATCAAGTTTTATGTGACCAGAACTTGTTTTAAAAGAAGGATTGAAAATTTATGAAAAAAAATGCATGGAATGTTACATAATAAATGCAAGAGCGTACCTATTTAAGTACTAGACTAGTTAGTTTTATTAAAAAAAGTTCGAGTAGTCATCTCTTTGGGAGGATATTTACTGTTTGTGCTGTTGGGGTGGCCTCATCACACCTGTCTATATTGACTACACAATGTCCAGAAAATGGTGGGAATTTTTACGGGGATATTAGTCACTACCAATAGTTGGTGAATGTCCAGCAGACCAGAGGCTCACTCATCTTTTTGTAGCTCTGGTGCTGAAAACTTGCGGTCCCACCTCTCCGTGCTGGCGGACAATAATGGTGGTCTCTGTCACAAGAACTGCACAGATACACTCGAGTAAAGTCACCCACCGAATAGACTCTGCTTTGTTGTCGATAGAAACTCACAGCTCTGCAATCAAAGTATGGGCTATGTGTCAAAATCTATTCTATACCCACGTCTGGACACCACACTGACACACAACCACATCATACAGACAGGTCAGATCTCTCTGACCAAACAGCACAGTTACCATGGTGGGTTTACATCAGATAGATCCTCCCAGACTATAGATTCTGAAAAATATTTATTAGTTGTCGGCCCTAAAAGAAGATAGGTAATCTGTTTCAACGCTTGATATATCTTGCATAATCCTTGCTGTAGTTTATGTACCTTGTTGGTCCCTAGACCCTGACTTGGGCGGGGGGTCTAGAGCAAAATCCCTACTTGTTTGTAAGGCTAGATTATGATATGGCAGTATCAAATCACTCGAACATGAAACAATATTCAAAATATATAAAGAAATAATTTCAATCTTACCAGATTATGAATACATAACACAGAATTGCTAGCAAAACTCAGCTGAGCTGCTGGCTATAGTATGGCGTCCCTAAATTTATTCACTGTCTTTCATATGGGAAAACACCACACTTTAAAATCTGTGTCTAACACTGAACAATTATTGAAGAATGACCCCACTTTCGCGTCTGAGCGCTAATGATATGATTGTCTGTGGCCAATCACTGCCTAGTTGTACTTTAAATTTCAAATTTCTACACTACAGTCATTTCAGTCATGCTTCAGTCAAGTATGGATGGTTATCTGTTAGTCTGTCCGTCTCTACTTGTGTTTCTAAAAAAAATGTGCTTGATTTTTGAAGCAACCTTTCTCTCCCCTTAAAATTTTGTCGTAAAAAGTTATATTTAGACACAGCTACCGCTCAAAAACCCTCTCCTCCATAATAAGTAACTTTGAACACCTGTTCCCAAGGTCGTGTTTTTGTGTGCAAATAACGACACTTTTTATTCAAGGCAGTCTGTCGATGATGTAAACTACACTGTCTTTTGTCATTATCTTCAATATTATCTATTCGTTTGTAAATTTAAGAACATATTAGTTCACTGCTCAGAATAGGCCATCCGGCCAGCTAATTTTTATATTCCTAACATTAATATTAAGAAAAATTACTTTTTAAATTTTTGTAATTTTCCTACCATCCGCGTTCTGCCGCTCAATTCAAATCAAAATCTTAGTATCGCAAAAGCGTCCATTCCGTACCTCGTGTCAATTTGGGGGACGTGAATTTTTTACTTTCCTCCATCCCCCCCAATTGCGTCTCCTTAGCCTTGCTACGCAATCTTTCCAGTCATATTTTTTCCTTTTTGATCCTCCGTTCCCCTCCTGTCTAGCAAGGCAAAATTTATAGAGGATGATGACCCGCGGTCTAGGCGATCATGTACATCAGCAGCTTACGCATTATGTTTTTTATCCTTAAATGTTATCTTTGGAGTATTTTACCGTTGTATCTCGGTCAATTTCACTACATATACAAAAAAAAAAACAGGAAACACAAGAATAATAATAAAAATAATAATGTTACAAACAAATATGGAGTCGTCACAATCAAATTAAAACATACTGGGGCAGCGGAAGTGATGAACACAAAATAATATTCATGATGTTTGTTTGTGTGTGTGTGGACAAAGTAGAAAATAGAACCAAGTTTCTCGGCTAAACATCTTGAATGACCGACTAGAGATTAGACGAAAGCGACTAGATATTTGTGCGACTTTCATTCATGGAGTATTCATTGAGGGAGTGTCCACTGGAATGCTGTGAATGAAGCAACAAGACAGGTGACTCTGATAATGGGATTTCGTCGCATCGCTACTCGGGCCATCTCTTTGTATTGACCAGTGCGGTAAAAGTTACAACAGGACAAGGTGGGCCGGTCAAACATCGCTTTTCCTCCAAAGACTTAGGTCATTTAGACACTAGGGGAATAACAGAACTTCTGTCACTAAATATGAAAGGTCATTGTAACAGCAATTACCTATCACATGCGCTTGCTATTGTGTACTAATGTTAACGTAATTAAACATAGGTCTCATAAAGTAAAGCCTTCTTTGTTTCGATCTACTATATGTTGTTACAGTTTAAAACATAATCTGTATGTATCATTGTGTGTAACATAGAGAACATGAAAACTATGATAATTTGCAAAGCAAACGATACAAGAATGTTACAAATAGATAAATACATAGATACGTACATAGATAGGCAGACTACGTACAGACCAGGACATAGTTAGATCGATAGATAGATAGCTAGATAGATAGATAGATAGCTATACATATATACATACACAGATAGGCAGACTGCATACAGACGAGGACATACATATAGATAGATAGATAGACTGACAGACAGACAGATAGATAGATAGACAGACAGATAGATAAATAGATAGATAGATAAATAGGTAAATAGATAGATAGATAGATAGATAGACAGACAGGCAGATAGATAGACAGGCAGATAGAGAGATAGATAGATAGATAGATAGATAGATAGATAGATAGATAGATAGATAGATGGATAGATAGGCTAACAGACAGACAGGGAGATAGATAGATAGACAGGCAGATAGATAAACAGATATATAGATAGATAGATAGATAGATAGATAGATAGATAGATAGATAGATAGATAGATAGATAGATAGATAGATAGATAGATAGATAGATAGAGTGGGAAAAGACACTAGTAAAGGAACAGAGAAACAGCCATATTTTAATACTAAAAAATCAAATCACTTCGATACTTAACGAGAAGTGTAATAGACAGTAGTGTAATATATAGTGATGTAGAACCAGGAGCCTAAGCCAGGTAATCAACCACGAAAACTGATTATTGCAACAACCTGTGCCAGAAGGTCAAAACTGTTATCGGTGTTTGAACACGCCGATTCCGTTTTCCGATATTTGAAGCCAATTCATTTTGTCTCCCTTGCTCGACGTTACAGCTAATTCAAAGGCCTTCGTAACCTGTCCTTGGTCAGTTAACTTCGTTCGTTCAGTTATTAGTGACCGGATATCGGTTCAGGTCACCACTCCTTACTGGTCAAGCATTATTATAATGCCAAGAGGTCAAAATGATGGACACCCGTGTGGTTACCCGGGGCCGAAAGAATAGTAAAGAACTGTACCACTGAGGCCTAGAAGGCGTGTAGTATAAGGTGCATAAAGAGAGACCGGCTTCCTCTATATGCAGAGCGTTATACATAGCCACAAAAACTTGAAGCAGATTATGGACAAATACAAGTGCTGCAGGAGGAGATTAAAAAGAACTTGGATGTAACTAGGACGCAGATCAAGGAACATAGTTAATAGCCTCACAGGCAGTTATTGTTCTGGAATCCAAAGATAAAAGAAAAAGAGGACAACCCAAAGAAGGGAATGGGGAATATAAATAAGATATAAAGAAGTCCAGGGCCGTAGATAAGACTTAATAAGGGGGGCGGTTAATTCAAATTTTTTTTAATGCACTATTTTGGTACCGGTACAGTATAATTTCCCCCCCCCCCCCCCGTATCTACGGCCACGAAGAGCTTGAAAGAGACAGCGTAAGATTGGTCTTAACTCTTTGACTCCGCAGTTATTTTCCACCCTGTGCCATAATTTTAATTCGTGATCTACTAAAAACAACGCTCAGAGAGTTGTTTTGGCACGTGTGTCAAATGTGACCAACGTTCTGAGCGTTGTTCCGGAGTCAAAGAGTTAAAGCAAAGTTGTTGAAGGCATATGCTCCACACAAGGAACTATCGTCGCGGTACAGTCTACCCAGGTGTAAAAATGGGTACCTGGCTTCGCTATTGAGTTAGAGTTAGGGCAGCCTTTCTCAACCTTTTTATCATAGAGAAGCCCTTGACATTATTTTCAGGTCTAAGGGAACCCCAGCGTAACAATTATTATATCTACAGCTCATGGTACCTTCACGTGACCAGTAAGCTGTAAATATAATAATTCAATAAAAATTGTCAATGCTTTGTTTTGAGTAGAGAATTATTTTTTTTGGGTGTGGATCTGTTTATTTTGGCCAACGTGTTAATCTACTCTTTTTTGTGTGGTTGCCCCTCCCCACAAGGGATATCAACTCTAATGCAAGTCAGTAAGTGTAGGTAGTAGAAACTTCAGTTTTTCCTTTTAACAAATTTTCTACTTGATTTTTTTTTTACCTTATCCAAGTAGGCCTGACAGTCTTATCACATACGAGGGGCGTTCAGAAAGTAATGCATCACATCGTTTTTCCCAGGAGCTGTTTATTAAAAAAGCATGAAATTTATACACAATATACATGGAAATGTCATGTAAACATCGGTATTATTCAACATAATCCCCGTCAACTTGTACGGCTTTATGCCAGCGCGAAACTAGTGCATGTATTCCTAGCCCGTACCAGATTTTGTCTTGATCATGTAGCCATTTCTTCGCTGCATGAATCACTCCTTCATCATCTTCAAACCTTGTCCCATGGAGTGCATCTTTAAGTGGACCAAATAGATGAAAATCAGAGGGTGCCAAATCGGGACTATAGGGTGGATGTGGTAGTACAGTCCAACCCAATTTGGTGATTGCTTCCCGTGTTGCCAGACTTGTGTGAGGGCGCGCATTGTCGTGAAGGAGAAGCAGGTCTGCTGGATTCTTGTGCGGCCGAACTCTGCGAAAACGTTGATTGAGTTTTTTCAATGTCTTAATGTAAGCTTGCGAATTGATTGTCTCTCCTCTTGGCATAACGTCCACAAGAACCACGCCTTCAATGTCCCAAAAGACAGTGATCATGACCTTTCCAGCTGAAGGAATTGTTTTGAATTTCTTTCTTCTTGGTGATTGCGGATGATGCCACTCCATTGACTGTCTTTTTGTCTCAGGTTCAAAATGATGTGCCCAGGTTTCGTCACCTGTAACGATCTTAGCCAAAAAGTTCTCTCCATCAGCATTGAAACGCTTTAACAATTCCAGAATAAATTGCTTTCCTTTGCAATCGGTGGTCATTTGGGAGACTTTGAGGAACCCATCTTGCGCAAACCTTAGAAAATCCGAGAGTTTTTATAACTGCATTTGCACTACCAATGCCGACTGACAGCTGTAAGGCCAATTGTTGAGTTGTGATTCGCCTATCAGTAAGAATAATGCCATCAGCGCATTTCAACATTTCTGCGTTGGTGGCTGTGGCAGGACGTCCACAGCGCGGCCGATCAAGCAGCTCCGTATCTCCACTTCCTGATTCTTTGATTCTCTGAACCCAGCGACTGACTGTACTCCTGTCGACTGCAAAACTTCCATACACATCATATAGACGCTTGTGAATGTTCACAACAGTTTCCTTCTCTGCAACGAGAAATTCTATCACAATTCGCTGTTTATAACGCAAGTTGCTAACACGCTCCATTTCAACGGTTTAGGGCAGCCGTATTATTTGGTCGGTTGCAGTGCAATTTGGTGCACACAATTGGCACATGCCGTATTTGAAGTGTGCAAAATTTCACGCTTCTATCTTCATTATTAGCTGAGAAAAACGATGTGGTGCATTACTTTCTGAACGCCTCTCGTATTTCTTATCTACTTAGGCCTATAGTCTTATCACAAATTAATACTCTACAAGATGCTAATAGGGAACAAGGTCTTATTGCGCACAGCCATACGGGGCTGCTTGGTCACTGCCAACCACTGCTAGCGCTGACGTCGCCTGGCGCGCAGAGGTAAAAATAAAACCCGTTTTATATTATTTATTTTTTCAGTCACGATCTCTCGCGGAACCACAGGGTCCCGTGGAACCCCGGTTCAGAAACCCTGAGTTAGGGAGTTAGGCAAAGAAGCGAGGAAGGGAGCTAGTCTTCCCGCGCCATAAAGCCCAAAACCCAAGTGTTCCCTGCTTTAATATGCGGTAGGGCCTTCAGTCCCGCTTTCAGCACGAAGCGCATCGCAGGAAATTGGTGATTCACTGCGCTTAGTTGGCGGGGACTATTGATGTATGCCACACTTATATCCAGGCACTTTGCTATATTCTTCTTGGACGTCGTGGTTTGATCTCAAATAACCACAAATATCTGTGTTATAAATTTGGAAGTCCTTCCTAGGCTGTCTCGTCACCAGACAGTTTTTCCCCTCATCTGTGTTACAAAGTTAGAAGTCCGTCCTAGGCTGTCTCGTCACCAGACAGTTTCTCCCCTCATCTGGGTTTGAAGAAGACCACGCCGCCAACATGCTCCTCTCATGGAGCCGACAGTCTTGGACGACATGTTCTACTGTTTGATTGTTGTGACGTACGTCTAAGTATGACAAATGAATTTCCCTGACTCGAGGGATGATAACAGAATATTGGCCTCTCATAACTTTAGAACCCCTGATCATCTGTTGTAACTTTTACCGGCATGCAGCGGTACCATCAAAGAACAGGCTGATCTTCAGAATTCAACGTGGAGCGGCACACGATCTAAAGAAACAGGGAACTCGCAGCTCACAGAGTTGGCTTCTCGGAAACTTTTCACACCCTCATGCAAGCAAGCCTGAGACGGAAGGAAATCGGTAGACCGGGGAAAACGAAGGAATTGCAGCGATTAACACATCGGCGAGGTACCCCGGATTTTGCTCAAGTTCAAGAAAGGTGCGAAAATTTAACACGCCCCATTCAAGTTACATTCGAGAAGTATAAATAGAGAACTCCGATAAACTGCATTTTATCGTTCGCTCTGACAGAATCCTAGTTGCACTAGCATAGTCGGATTCCTGCTGGATTTCATCTACCTTCGTGACTATTGGAGTGTATTCTTTCTGTGCAGACGAACGATCATTCAACCTGCATCCCAGCAATTATTAATTATATACAGAGTTCTGCCAAACTCAATTCGATAACTCCAGTAACATATGAACTTTTTAAAGCTAAACTTGTGGCGACCTGTAATGGGCCCCGCTCCTCTGAACGTAACTGAGAAAAAAAGCCATTCAAGAAACACTTTAAAAATACTAGTTCATATAGAGTCCTTAAAGGAAACTGGAAGCAGAACATATTCTATTCACTGCCCCTATTTGTGAAGAAAAAACATCGATCCACCTGAACACTGTCATGTCACGTATATTCAGTGGATTTTACCTCTCCCCCCCCGAAGAAGAACTTACCTCAGTGTTTTTCCTAACTTGTGACATTACGGAAAAAGGAAGTTATCTCCACCAGCTGTGCCAATTTTAGGAACCACACCATACCTCACGCCTGGCCAAGTGCCTGTGACATTCTTTAGGAACTTTATCTAATAAATAAACAGTACCGTTAAACTTCAACGTCCAGCGATTTTGGGACACTTTGTTAACTTCAACAAACCCCAAATCTGGGGCTGTACACGGAAGAAAAATACTTTTACCTAAGACAAGGTTTAGTGCTGTTTTTTTGATGTATTTCCTATGAAGTGCCAGAATTCACCTTTCGGTAAGTCTGCGTGTGTGTTTGTGGGGATGGCCAGCCCTAGTGTGTTTTTTTTGAATGAAAGGAGATTTATCTTTTCTTTACCCTTTTAATTAGTTCGACCTTGTACTAAGGTGCATTATATTCCTTGTACGGGATCTCTCCTAGCGGGATCGGGTAACTGTGTTCCTTCCCCCTCCCGTAAAATTTGTTGATTTAAAGGGAGACAATTGAGAACCCTAGCTTTTCCTCTACACCCCCCCTTTTTCTGTAACCCCTTGCCTCAGAGTAATAAATTTACCAGTGGGTTAAATTGCCTATCTCTGAATACCCCCCCCCCTGTCTTTGGGACCGGGTCTTGTCTGTTAGTAAATATAAACGGGAAACGGTGGATGGGATATTTCTCCTCAAAAACCCCTCTTCCCTTGTTGTATATTTGTATTCTGTAACCTTTGATTTTTGAGTGTAAATGTACAATTATGTGTGAGTCCTTTATGATAATAAAGGTATTAATCTTTATTTGTGTTGGTTGTCGGTTGGCCTAAAACTCCAAACATTTCCATCTGTGTAGGCTGTATTCATGTACGTTGAGCGACTGGAACTGACAAACAATTGTTTGTGCAGAAGAGAGATAGGAGTAGTCTGTGAGAAAACAGATATTGTCGTAATAAGAGACTGTCCTTGCTCCTTCCCAGCGCTTGTGAATCTACTACCTCATTCTCCTAAATCCTTATTCGCACAGAGCCTTCAATATCACTTTACACTCTAAAGGGACCAATATTCATCAGCACCCTCTCAGATAAAAATTACGACAATATATGGTTAGCTCGTTCGGGATTCTGAACTTAGTTAAAATAGAGTGTGGTTGATTGTCTTTGTGAAGTAGGGTATAATCTTTAAAAGTATTACTTCCCCTAGACCAAGCCGTTCAGTATTTTGGGCCAACCACACAATAATTAAGACAGGTTTGTTTTTCCATAGGAACAGGCAGTTAGTGATAATAAAAGATTGTCACATTTGTATTCTCTGGCAGAGGGAATTGAAAATTTTGGTTATATAATTGCTGGGACTGCGTGATTGTTTTACAATCACTAAAGGTTATGAAGCGTTTGAGTTGAGCTAAGCTAAAGACGGATTGTTCTGATTTTTAAAAATTAAGTTAACTACGTCTCATCTCAAAAATTGTCTTCAGGGACGGAGTTTGTTGTTAGAGAATTAACATTTTCTGGGAAAAATTTTTTTTTTTCCTTTTAAATTGTTTAATATAAATTTTTCTCTACTGTTAGTAAGAGTAGATTCTTTTCTAGTGTAACTTACCATTTAATTGGCATAGTTGCTTGCGTTACGAGTCTTAAGCGACAATAATAGCGGCGATAAGTTAACACACGAGGTCATTCAGTAAATTTTTTACTTTGTTTTTCTCGTAGCGGCTTTGAGTTTTCCCCTTCTTGTTCCATCTTACTATTCTCTAGTCTTAGAAGCATCCAGTTCTTTGACAATGGCTGAGAGAATTAGGATAAGATCCATTTTGAGACAGGAAGCGAAAGACTCAGGATTAGACACAGAAGCCGCGAATCTGTTTATCACCCAGGAACTGCAAATATATGACGCGGAGCAACAAAGAGCAGAAGCAGAGAGGAAGGAAGAGAAACAAAGGGCAGAAGCTGAGAGGAAGGAAGAAAAAGAGAGAGAAGAGAGGGCAGAAGCTAGGAAGAAGGAAGCGGACGATCGTCAATTGGAACAGAAGAAAATTGAGGCAGAAATGGAAGCCCGCAGAGAGAGAGAGAAAGAGAGAGGGAAAGACAACATGAATTAGCGCTCAAGGCTTTAGAGAGTCGGAGTGCCTCTCTTCAAATAATGGAGAGCCGTCTTCGCCCCAGTCTCAACCAATGGATCTCTCCAGCACTCAGTCTGCCCAATTAACTGCGATGTCTTTTGCTTTAGAGTCTTTTCCTAGCTCTAACGAAAAAATTGACAGCTACCTAGAAAAATTCGAAAGGCTCGCAAATCTGTATGGGTTAGAGAGTTCCCGCTGGGCACTGAAACTTTCAACGTCACTAAAAGCGAATGCTTATGACGTATACACAAAGCTGGGACCGAACCAACATGATTACGACATGCTTAAGAAGGCCTTGCTAGAGCGGTTCGAAATGACCGCCCGAAAATTTCTGCAAATGTTCAGAAACAGCCGAAAAGAGAGCACGGAAACATTCCCACAATTCTCTTCACGTCTCACGGGCTATTTGACAAAGTGCATTGAATTATCTGACCTACCTCTTACATATGAGGGACTACTTGAACTTGTTCTTGTGGAACAGATAAAGGCAACTCTGTCAAACGAAACCCGTAGATTTTTGGCTGAACAGGGCGCAGTCAGGCTTGGGGACATACTCAATAAGGCCGAACGCTATACCAATGCAATGGCCGAACTTCCCAGCACTAAACGTAAACCCACAGATGAGCCATCTCGTAAACAAAATCTAGAGCAGTCATCCTATTCCTCTAATTCCTCTCAGAATTATAACCAACGAGAAAATAATACCCAGAGACCTCCCCAGGAAAAATCGAAATTCTACAAAACCCGATACCCCCCCAACAACAATTTCAATTCTGATCAACCCACCAAGCCTACGTGGCAGCGCGGCCACCAAGGTCAAGGAAAAGGAAAGACCCCTACACCAGGAACGTCTGATCAGGGCAAACAAACCGGTCCAAACCGCGTTGGATGTTTGCATACAGCCTCGAAAGGTAGAGTCAATGTCAGTGATTCTCAACCTGAGGGGGACCGACCCTCAACTCGAGGAACTGTAATTTTGAATGGTACCTCAACCACTTGTCTCTTTGACACTGGATTAAGTTTTAGTTGTATTGTTGCTAGACACCTAGTCAAACCAGGTCAGGAGACAGAGGAAACCGTCAAACTTAGTGGAGTGTTTAAGAGTGATGCGCCCAGGACGCTGCCTATCGCACTGGTAGAAATACACTCTGACTTTGTCAGAGGAGTTATAAAAGCGGCCATTATGGATGATCCTATCTACCCAGTTATCCTGGGATGTAGATATGTGTTTATTGGGAGACCAAAGGAGCCGATTGTGGCAGCGGTAACCACAAGAGGGCAAGCCAAAAAGGAGAGGGAGCCTGCGCCAAATTTGTTGCCGAACGAACTGAAGGAGGCGCAACAAAAGGACCCTACTCTGGAGCTCTGCTTTAAAAAACTGCCCATGGCTAAGGACCCCAGACACAACGGAGAATCTTTTCTAAGGATGGCGTATTGTATCGTAGAACGGGCAACCCGGACACGGGGAATAACCAGCTCCTAGTACCGACGCAGTACCGAAGCCAGATCTTAGAGATGGGGCACTCTCTTCCCTTTAGCGGACATATGGGGCAAAACGCCACTATTCAGCGAATAAAAACCCACTATTGGTGGCCAGGAATGAACTCTGACATTATCAGGTAT
Source organism: Oreohelix idahoensis (assembly GCA_024509875.1). Classification (NCBI taxonomy): domain Eukaryota; kingdom Metazoa; phylum Mollusca; class Gastropoda; order Stylommatophora; family Oreohelicidae; genus Oreohelix; species Oreohelix idahoensis. The sequence goes on from JAMPIV010018177.1 coordinate 144,528, forward strand.
GTGAAATCCTGCGCCCAGTGCGAACGGGTAGCACCCAAGCACTTGACACCCCCAGTACCCATGGGGCAAATGCCAATAGTAGGGACTCCATTTGAACGGGTTGCTGTCGACATCATTGGACCCCTGGAAAGGACCAAAAGAAAGCACAGGTTCATCCTGACTTTAGTCGACACTTGCACAATGTGGGCCGAAGCTGTACCGCTAACATGCATAGATTCCAAGCATGTTGCAGAAGCCCTCGTGCAAATCTTTACACGGTTGGGATTCCCTCAACAAGTTTTGACGGACAATGGATCCCAATTCCGTAGCCTGTTAATGGAGGAGATCTTTAAGATCTTGAGGGCCAAACATATCCACACAAGTCCCTACCATCCGGCCGGAAATGGGCTCGTGGAACGTTTTAATGGCAGCCTCACCACCATGTTACGTAAGCTGGGTCAGGAGAAACCGGAAGACTGGGACCTATATATATCGGCTGCCTTATTCGCCTACCGAGAGGTTCCCCAAGCGTCTACGGGATTCCCGCCTGCTACACTTTTATTTGGCAGACCTATAAAGGGGCCATTAGAAGCCTTACTTCGGTCCCTGACAGACCAAAAGGCTGACGAGACAGTCGTCTCTGCAAGCAAGTATGTATCTGAGCTCAAGGAAAGGCTAAAGCTAGGATGGGATCTAGCTACAACCAACCTTACGAAAGCCCGCGCTAAACACGCTAAAAGATACAACAAAGCTGCAAAAGAGAGAGAGCTCCAACCAGGGGAGAAAGTTTTTTTGCTACTCCCAACCGGAAGCAATAAACTTTGCATCGGATGGCAAGGGCCGTTTACCGTCCTTAAAAAGATCTCACGTACCAATTACAAGATCTCCATCAAAGGAAAGGAGAAGGTCTTCCACATAAATCTGCTAAAGAAATATTTGGAAAGACCGGTCCCATCCTTTGAGCATCTCCTGGCTGTCGCCATAGCAACGGAAGACGAGGAAGATGATGATGGTTGCATGGAGTATCCACTGCAACCCACAGAATCCTTTAAAGATGTCAAGTTCGGCGACAATCTCTCACCAGAACAACAAACAGAAACCAGGGCTCTACTAAAACAGTACAGTGCAGTCTTAACGGATGTACCTGGTCGAACAAATCTCATTGAATTTGATATGAAATTAACAAACGAGACCCCTGTTCAAACCAGAGTTTACCCCATCCCGTACGCTAAAGCGGATGCACTTCGCGGAGAAATAGACAAGCTGCGTCAGGCAGGAATCATCAGTGAGTCTACATCTCCTTACAGCTCGAGTGTAGTGCTGTTGCAGAAGCCCAATAAGGAAGTTCGGCTGTGCATTGATTACAGGTTGCTAAACGCTGTAACGGAATTCCAGCCCGAACCTCTCCAAACTGTTTCTGAGTTGTTCACCAAGCTCAGCAAAGCAAAGATCTTCTCCAAGATTGACCTCAGTAAAGGTTATTATCAAATACCAGTCAAGGAGGAAATTAAACCTTTGTTAGCTTTCAGCACTAGCGAAGGACATTACACATTTAATGTGATGCCGTTCGGTTTGCATAACGCACCAGGAGTGTTCACCAGGATGATGAGGAAGCTTCTAGAGCCTTTACAAAGTCCCCATATACATAATTTCATGGATGACATATTAATTGCATCGGAAACCTATGAAGAACATATTGCTACGGTTGCTATGCTCCTCAGAAGACTACAGGAAACGGGTCTCACAGCCAGACCTACCAAATGTCTCATCGGGTTTGAACAGTTAGACTTCCTGGGGCATACTATTTCTCACGGATGCAGTTGGCCTATTAAGAAGAACGTGGAGAAAATTGTGGCAGCAAAAAGACCCCGAACGAAGAAAGACGTACGTTCCTTCATATCGCTATGTGCATACTATCAGAAGTACATCCAGAACTTCAACGGACTGACGGCACCTCTGACTGACCTCACAAAGAAAGGTTGTCCTGATAAGGTCATATGGGATCAAAAGTGCGAACACGCGTATAGCACTTTGAAAGGACAGTTGTCGGCATACCCCATCCTAAGGTTACCTGACCTTAAGAAACCTTTCATACTGAGAGTTGATGCGTCAGGTCAGGGCATCGGATCAACATTGCTGCAAGCCGATGACAGTGACCTGAACATGCTATTTCCAGTTGCCTATGGCAGTCGGAAACTGAATAAAGCGGAACGCAACTACAGTGTCGTCGAAAGAGAATGTCTCGCTCTGATTCATGGCATCAGACGCCATCATGAGTTTCTGTATGGTACTTCTTTCACGGTACAAACAGACCATGCTCCACTAGCTTTCCTGGGGGCCAAGAAGGAATTCAACGCAAGGATAATGCGTTGGGCCTTGCTATTGAGTGTTTATTCCTTCAAAGTGGAATATATTCCAGGAAAACAGAATGTCGGAGCGGACTTCTTGAGTAGAAACTGGACCACAGAGGAAGAGGAGAAAATCGACGATGCCAATCATCCAAAAGCTACCGTTCAGGGCAGCTTCATTGTCATAAATGAAACATGAAAACGAGTTTCCATGTCTCAAAAGTGGGGACGATTGTGACGTACGTCTAAGTATGACAAATGAATTTCCCTGACTCGAGGGATGATAACAGAATATTGGCCTCTCATAACTTTAGAACCCCTGATCATCTGTTGTAACTTTTACCGGCATGCAGCGGTACCATCAAAGAACAGGCTGATCTTCAGAATTCAACGTGGAGCGGCACACGATCTAAAGAAACAGGGAACTCGCAGCTCACAGAGTTGGCTTCTCGGAAACTTTTCACACCCTCATGCAAGCAAGCCTGAGACGGAAGGAAATCGGTAGACCGGGGAAAACGAAGGAATTGCAGCGATTAACACATCGTGAGGTACCCCGGATTTTGCTCAAGTTCAAGAAAGGTGCGAAAATTTAACACGCCCCATTCAAGTTACATTCGAGAAGTATAAATAGAGAACTCCGATAAACTGCATTTTATCGTTCGCTCTGACAGAATCCTAGTTGCACTAGCATAGTCGGATTCCTGCTGGATTTCATCTACCTTCGTGACTATTGGAGTGTATTCTTTCTGTGCAGACGAACGATCATTCAACCTGCATCCCAGCAATTATTAATTATATACAGAGTTCTGCCAAACTCAATTCGATAACTCCAGTAACATATGAACTTTTTAAAGCTAAACTTGTGGCGACCTGTAATGGGCCCCGCTCCTCTGAACGTAACTGAGAAAAAAGCCATTCAAGAAACACTTAAAAAATACTAGTTCATATAGAGTCCTTAAAGGAAACTGGAAGCAGAACATATTCTATTCACTGCCCCTATTTGTGAAGAAAAAACATCGATCCACCTGAACACTGTCATGTCACGTATATTCAGTGGATTTTACCCCCCCCCCCCCCCCCCCCCAAGAAGAACTTACCTCAGTATTTTTCCTAACTTGTGACATTACGGAAAAAGGAAGTTATCTCCACCAGCTGTGCCAATTTTAGGAACCACACCATACCTCACGCCTGGCCAAGTGCCTGTGACATTCTTTAGGAACTTTATCTAATAAATAAACAGTACCGTTAAACTTCAACGTCCAGCGATTTCGGGACACTTTGTTAACTTCAACAAACCCCAAATCTGGGGCTGTACACGGAAGAAAAATACTTTTACCTAAGACAAGGTTTAGTGCTGTTTTTTTGATGTATTTCCTATGAAGTGCCAGAATTCACCTTTCGGTAAGTCTGCGTGTGTGTTTGTGGGGATGGCCAGCCCTAGTGTGTTTTTTTGAATGAAAGGAGATTTATCTTTTCTTTACCCTTTTAATTAGTTCGACCTTGTACTAAGGTGCATTATATTCCTTGTACGGGATCTCTCCTAGCGGGATCGGGTAACTGTGTTCCTTCCCCCTCCCGTAAAATTTGTTGATTTAAAGGGAGACAATTGAGAACCCTAGCTTTTCCTCTACCCCCCCCCCCCCCCCTTTTTCTGTAACCCCTTGCCTCAGAGTAATAAATTTACCAGTGGGTTAAATTGCCTATCTCTGAACACCCCCTTGTCTTTGGGACCGGGTCTTGTCTGTTAGTAAATATAAACGGGAAACGGTGGATGGGATATTTCTCCTCAAAAACCCCTCTTCCCTTGTTGTTATATTTGTATTCTGTAACCTTTGATTTTTGACTGTAAATGTACAATTATGTGTGAGTCCTTTATGATAATAAAGGTATTAATCTTTATTTGTGTTGGTTGTCGGTTGGCCTAAAACTCCAAACATTTCCATCTGTGTAGGCTGTATTCATGTACGTTGAGCGACTGGAACTGACAAACAATTGTTTGTGCAGAAGAGAGATAGGAGTAGTCTGTGAGAAAACAGATATTGTCGTAATAAGAGACTGTCCTTGCTCCTTCCCAGCGCTTGTGAATCTACTACCTCATTCTCCTAAATCCTTATTCTCACAGAGCCTTCAATATCACTTTACACTCTAAAGGGACCAATATTCATCAGCACCCTCTCAGATAAAAATTACGACAATTGTCCTCCCTTGGGCACATATCTGTCTGTCTGATTTTCAATTTGTTGTACAGATGGTATTTAAGTCTGTAATGGCCGGTTCTTAGTCTAACAACATTATTACTTGATCTCTTCTTGGTAATGTAAAGTATGGTTCTGCTGTATTGGACTCTGGGTTTTCCTTATGCCATTTTTATTTTATTTTTTGTTATTGATGTGATATCAGTGCGTGGAAATGTTATGGCCGAGGAAAGAATGGGTGGAGTAACTGTGAAAAAAATAAACAGAAAGAATAAGGACTGAGCCTAGAAACGAATAAAGAGACAGTATGAGAAACATGATACATTTTCTATTTCTTGTTTGTTTGCCACGTTTTTTTCACAGTGACATATCATAAATGCCTATTGTTAGTTATTTTATATTTTCTGTTCCACAGGAAACAACTGTTCGCCTCATCTACCATGATAATATATTTTCAGGGTGTACATTTTCATATTTTCTACAATACAGAAGTCAATATTTAACACAGTATATTCTTTAAACGTCATCCTATTCGATATTTGCAAAGCAAAAAAAAAAACTTTACTTACTTACTTAGTCGTTCCTCTTCTATCGTGAGGTGTAGAGGTTTGGAAGAGAGAGCACCATACTATCCTATCGGTTGTCTTCCTCCTGGCCTGGTTCCATTCTAATCCTCGGTCCTTCAGAGTCTGTAATGTTGTCCTCTCACTGGACTCTGGGTCGTCCTGGAGGGCTGGATCCCAGGCTTTTAGCCTCCCATACCTGCGGTGACAGCCAATCTTCTCCCATTCTGCAGACATGGCCAAACCATCTTAGTTGGGACTGTTCTACTTGGGTCTCGATATTTGTAAAACAATTAAAAAAATAAAAACCAGTAATCTAATTGGTAACCCTGCATGCAGCCATATTGTTTACCTTTGTTTACCTGCGCTTCCATGTCTCCGTAGTTTCCTTAGGTCTCTGAAGAGACAGAAAGAACAGGACTACTAGACCCTCAGGCATGTCGTACAAGGCGACTAATAAGAGGCTATTTATGAGACTGGCTACCTCATCATGTGGAACAAATAGTCACAGAAACCAACAATGTAGGAGCACGTGAATGCTTGGTACAGGCTTCCTGCAAGGGAGCAAGCTGCAGTGGTGGTTGTATGCTCCGTAAGAAACGCATATGAAATTATGAGGATCACGCTGGTGTTCCATCCGGAGCTGGGATCTACGCGCTATCGAAAAAGTACACGACAGAGGCGGAGTTTCGTATCTATTTTGTGGATATGCGTCAGTAGCGTTAGGCTTCACGCGCGGAACAGAGGTAGGAAACCTAGTGACTGTGAGAATCTACTTTAGAAACAGTGAACTCTCGAAGGATGTGCTTTGAAAAAATCATGTCTGCACAGTTAGGAGGAAAGTCAGTTTCAATTGTAAGATGAACAGTTTTAAAATGTTTCTCAGCATTATATTTAAAAAAAAAAAAAAAGAAGTGATGTCTGCCTTGCACCTTTAATTCTGAGAACAATGGTATTTGAACTGGTATCGGGACATGGCTGGTACACAATTTCCCTACCTTAAAACTTCTTCCACAACCCCTATGTTTTCATCTTTTAAAGAAAGATCTACCAAATGATTCCCTGTGATCTACCGGTATATGCTACGACCCTGGTCTGGGAGGGGGGCAAACAAACAAACAAAACACTTCAGGTTAAAGATGTATATCTGCTATAGGCCTGCCTTTACTTTTTATTGTATCTACAATCGACCAATCTAAGTATATGTGCCTCGCAGTCCTAAAGTGGATACAACATCATTGAAATGTCTTTTCATAACGGTGGGCTAGTGTGATGATATAATCTTTCGGGCTCGGTAATATACGGTCGAACCATGTCTCCATCAAACGCAAGACTGGCATGGAAAGCCGTATGAGAGGGAGCATCCGGCATGTATACAACCAGTGCGCGACATGAACAGTTAGCATTCATACCCTTCGACATTTGCTGAGGGAGACTGAGCACCTATGGGTTTGGCCTAAGTGCAATGATGTCGATTTTGTGTGTGTTTTTAAACAATGTATATTATTTTTATTGTGAACTTACCTAACTGTTTTACATGTTTCAACTACAAATCACACAGTAGCTAAACCCAAAATTTGATTTTTACCTTCTATGATGACAAATTAAGACTATTTATAAGCAATAATGCACATATCTTTGAATAAATAATCGGAAAAGAATGCATTAAGCGGCAGGAGTAAAACTTCAGCATAAAAATTAGTGCACTAAAGGTAGATACTGTAATTTTTTTGGTGTCGGCAGTTGCTCGGATAAATGACGTTCATATAATTGACGTTCATAAAATTGACGTTCACATAATTGACGTTCATATAATTGACGTTCATAACATTGACGTTCATATAATTAACATTCATATGATTGATGTTCATATAATTAACAATCATATGATTGACATTCATATAATCGACGTTCATATAACTGACGTTCATATAATTGACGTTCATATAATTAACGTTCATATAATTGACGTTCATAGAAATGACGTTCATATAAATGACGTTCATATAACTGACGTTCATATAACTGACGTTCATATAACTGACGTTCATATAATTGAGGTTCATATAATTGACGTTCATAAAACTGACGTTCATATACTTGACGTTCGTATAATAGACGGTCATATAACTGACGCTCATATAACTGACGTTCATATAATTGACGTTCATATAATAGAAGTTCATATAATTGATGTTCATATAATTAATGTTCATATAATAGACGTTCATATAACTGACGTTCATATAACTGACGTTCATTTAATTGACTTTCATATAACTGACGTTCATATAATTGACGTTCATATAAATGACGTTCATATAACTGACGTTCACATAACTGACGTTCATATAACTGACGTTCATATACTTGACGTTCGTATAATAGACGGTCATATAATAGACGTTCATATAATTGACGTTCATATAACTGACGTTCATATAATTGACTTTCATATAATTGACGTTCATATAACTGACGTTCATATAACTGACGTTCATATAACTGACGTTCATATAACTGACGTTCATATAACTGACGTTCATATAATTGAGGTTCATATAATTGACGTTCATATAACTGACGTTCATATAATTGACTTTCATATAATTGACGTTCATATAACTGACGTTCATATAACTGACATTCATATAACTGACGTTCATATAACTGACGTTCATATAATTGACGTTCATATAATTGACGTTCATATAATTGACGTTCATAAAACTGACGTTCATATACTTGACGTTCGTATAATAGTCTGTCATATAATAGACGTTCATATAATTGACGTTCATATAACTGACGTTCATATAATTGACTTTCATATAATTGACGTTCATATAACTGACGTTTATATACTTCACGTTCATATAACTGATGTTCATATAATTGACGTTCATATAATTGACGTTCATATAATTGACGTTCGTACTTGACGTTCGTATAATAGACGGTCACATAATAGACGTTCATATAATTGACGTTCACATAACTGACTTTCATGTAACTGACGTTCATATACTTGACTTTCATATTATAGACGGTCGTATAATATTCTCTTGTATGGGTGTGAGGGCTGGACACTCACTGCAGATACGGAGCGAAGGATTCAGGCCTTTCGAGTATAAATGTTATAGAAGAATTTTGCGCATTTGCTATAAAGAGCACAAAACAAATGTCTACGTTAGAGAGAAGATAAACACCTATGCAGGCCACCAAGAACCACTTTTGTCAGTAGTGAAACATCGAAAGCTTGCCTGGTTTGGGAATGTAACTCGTCATGACAACATTCATATAATAGACGTTCATATAATTGACGTTCATATAAATGCCGTTCAAATAATTGACGATCATGTAAATGACGTTCATATAAACGACGTTCATTTAAATGAAGTTCATATAAATTACGTTCCTATAAATGACGTTCATATAATTGACGTTATGTAAATGACGTTCATAATAATGACGTTCATATAAATGACGTGCATATAATTGACGTTAATATTAAAAAAAAACGTTAATATAAATGAAGTTCATATAAATGACGTTTATATAAATGACGTTCATATAAATGACGTTCATATAATAGACTTCCATATAATTGACGTTCATGTCGTGAAACGAAGTGTAACCCACTACTTTGTTAATCACTATGTCGAGATACAGATTTGCTTCAACCAATCAACGATCAACGTTCACCAGTCTCTGAGACAGAATAAATTAACGGCCATCTTGTTCACGCAAGATGGCCGATGAAAACTGAATAAAATTAGGCTGTATGAGACCAGGTACAAAACCGGAGGAAACCAGTCAACTTGCTCCGCCAGGAACCAACCGAAAGCTTTCCTCAAGTAGTTACTTGACTATATAATCGGGCGGATTTTATACTAACCACGCAACCCCGAACTTGACGCCAGAGATACAGACTGAAGAGGGAGAAGCTGTCACTTTGATTTATGGTAACTTACCTGAGGGCATCGACCTGCAACCTACTTCACTAAGTCGCGTCAAAACCTGGCCAGTTTAAAATCTTAGGAGGGTAAATATTTTTACGATAACCGTTGGTATTTGTTGTGTGTCATTTATACTACCTATCAGGTTACTGATTGTATCTTGGGGGGAATTAAGTATAATGATTGTATTTCCTATTATGATTGAATAGACGAAGACTAATAGGACTCATACTTCAACCTATTGTCTCCTATACTTCAATCTATTGTCAGTCTATAACTTCAGTCTATTGTCTCTGATAATTCCAAACTGTAAATATAACCAAAACAGTCCTTGTTAGGACTCAATCTATTGTCTCCTATAACTCAATCTATTGTCTCAGATAAGACCAACTGCAATATAACCAAAACAGTCCTTGTCAGGACTCAATCTATTGTCGCATCTAACTCAATCTATTGTCTTCTATAACTCAATCTATTGTCTCAGATAAGACCAACTCCAATATAACCAAAACAGTCCTTGTCAGGACTCAATCTATTGTCGCATCTAACTCCAATCTATTGTCTCCTATAACTCCAACCTGATATATCACCAACCAGTCCTCGTCTCATATACTCCTATCATAAGAACATAACAATATTGTTAGGATATATGTTACCAGCTATTGTCAGAGAGGGCGTGATATAGTATAGGGGGAAGGACATTGTTGTATCACACCTAGGTGTACATATTATTGGATTTATTCATGTATTGATTTATATTATGGGATGTATTCATGTATAAAATGTATTCATGTATTGAATCTATATTATTGAATGTATCCATGTATTAGTTTATCAGAAAGAATGTTTTGCAAGTAGACACCTGTCTTGTCTCGCTATTGCTAAATCATACTGAGCCATGTTGTCATTCATCCCACATGCATACATCGGAGACACGCTCATTTCACTCACACTAGAAATAGGTGGGCTTGAGGACAGAAATTAGCCCCTATTTTTGCTTTGTTACAGGTTTAATTGTGTCCTAAAAACCTGAGGTCGTATGTTCGAGTCAATCCCGCTGCCTGGAACTCCGCAGGAGCATAGAGGTTGACCAGACTCTACATCTTTGGTCCCCCTCAGTCTTGGGTGGGCTAAAGGAACGATACTCTGCCGGTGGTGTGAACCAAACAAAGAAGAACAGACTTAAGAGAGATGAGTACACATTAGTACCATTTCTGTCGGCATTGTGAGCATAGAACTGTCAATGAAGAAAACGTGAATTAGCGTAGCAAGAGACAATAATAAGATCATAGTGGATAAATTATACGTAAATAACAGCATAGCTGATAACGTTATATCCTTAATTAACAGCACAGCTGATATAATTTTTGTTCCTATAATTGGAAAACGTGTTGTAATATTTATAAATATAAATATTTGTAAATCATATGTAAACTTACCAATTCATTTCATTCCATTTTTTTGCAACATTCACCTTTCAGCACAAGAGTAGATAGTGTATATATACTAAATAAAATATAAGGAAATTGTATTTTGAACGACTTGTCAATTTTATCATTGTTAAGTAAAAATCTGTTTCCTTGCTTTGTTTAATATCACAATTAGTTACATAGCAGAGGTGGCGCTTTATGTCGGTCTCCTCTATACTATTGTTTCGAGATCAGATCATTCACAGCCGTAACTAATTTGTGATACCAGTAGTTCTCTCAGACACTGGGACTTCACCATTTTCTGCAGAAATTCTATTTCTGTAATTTTCAGTACTATACTGATCCTACAGCCAAATAAAACCTCTCGCCACAGTTCATATAATTAACGTTCTACTATAGAAGCAGCTGAATATACTTATCTAAAATTATAGACAATACGTATCTTAATTATAACTTATCAGAGATAATACTGAGGGCACAACGGGCTGATCACCCGTTTGCCAGTCACTTCGATTACGGAAACAACAGCAAATGGGTTGATTTGCCGTTGCCCTAAAGACGCCACTAGGCGTGATGGGAAACAATGGCAAAGAAAACCTATCTGCTGTTGCCCTAAGACGCCACTAGGCGTAATGACCACTGACTGCTTTGACGGTCTGTGGCTAAGGACAGAAGAAGAAGAAGAAGAGATAATACTGGATATTGCTCTTGATTAATGAAAGAAAAAATAATTGAACATTTCTTTTTGTTAATGGATGTTTATCAAGGGCAAAACGTAATTCTACCAGGCAAGTCTTTTGTGCATTCCCTTTTATGATGTCGATTCTGATTTACAATAGCAACCACAATGTCGTATGCGGGCGTTACATGTTGCTCATTGAGAACATTTTTTAAATCGACACCTATATAACCCATTCATAATTGTTAACAATTTTTTTTTTTACCTAGCTTTTAAATGCTAAAAAGGCGTTTAAAAATAGATTATCATACAATGTGTGCTAACACTAGTTTTCTGAAATACTTTCCTGAAAGTGTAGAAATATTTTCCGGTACATTTATTCTTAGTCAAGATTACATTTTTTTTAAAAACTAACCATACGTTATATGAAAATAAATCTAGAGTTACATCCCTTGCGTTAAAAAAAAAGTTCTCATGTTGCAATCCCGTTTAAATTGCATTCTTCACTACAGACGTAAAAGTGGTGATGAAAAATCAAACAAATAAACAAAACACATGTAAAGCGACGATATATTTTCCAGTCGTGTTTAATGTAGAAATACAACTTTCAGATACAATGTTACACAAGAAATATGTACGTACACGAAGCCTTTGTAGATTCATTGTTCAGGAGCATAGGCCTTCAACAAATTTATGCCAAGTCTTCCTGTCACGTGCCATCAGCTCAAGGTCTTTTAATGTCTTTCTTATCATTTTTATTTCTGTCTCTAGTTCTCTTCGTCACGTGTTTTGTGTGGTTGGGTGGGATTCCAGACCAAGAATTACATTGTAGGCTTTTAACAGGTTTCCTCAATGTGTTTTCTATCCATTCCAGTGTCTTCTTCTCATGTCTTGTTTCATTGGCGCTTGTCTGGTTCTTGTCATCAGTTCCACATTAGTCATCTTGTCATCAGTTCCACATTAGTCATCTTGTCATCAGTTCCACATTAGTCATCTTGTCATCAGTTCCACATTAGTCATCTTGTCATACCACTTTAACAGACAGAGGACGATAAATAGAGAAGATAATAGAAGTTTGATACCGCGGCACGGAAAGACGTCAACAACATAATTATAGACAGCAGTAGGAACATCAAGTTGTAGAGAGCCATGACGAACTACACCAAGTGACATAGTACTTGAATAGGACAATTTTACGTAGTTTCTTTCTTTTGAATTAATCCAGTTTTATTTTCTGCTTTAACTACTATATGTCGTTGTCTTGTTTCGATTTCATGATATATGCAGTTTTGATTATTTTGATTAATTTATTTGTTTGGAAATACTGGTACATGTCGTTGTGTTGTTCAAATTTAGTGATTAGTCAAAGCCAGGCATCGGCCACCGCTCGACTTGATCTACTGATACATCCCAGGGGATCATTTGGTATATCTCTAAGTGGCAGAGGGGAGAAAAAAAAATTGTCATCTAGGTAAATTACGGACTTAGCCTTTCCTTCCGGCACTTAAAAGTGCGGTGTCTGCAGGTTTAAAAGTACTTTCTCTATATTCTCAGTGAAAACCCCAGAGTTAGGCTACTAAAATTCACTTTACTCTTGAACTGTATAAGACAGGAAGGGATCTTTTGTTTGAAGTAAAGTTAACATTCGGTAGAACATAATTAAGTTTGAATTTTCCGCCGCTGTGTTGATGGATAGATAGGAAGGAGGTTGTCCAGCAGACATGAAATTTACAACAAGGCTGCACTTATTCCAACCTCTAAACCTGTAAACAGACACGATTTTATCAAAATAGATCTTTATATAGCTCATTGGTTCCAAAGTAGATCATCACAGTTCCTGGGTTACTGTCGTGATTCGGAGAAATTTCTGTCACTTTTAGCCGAGTGGTCTGCCTTGTCTTGTTCTCTAATTTTTGTCTACGTCATTTTTTCTGTCTTATAGCTCCTAATAGCGCTATTTCTGTCATTGGTCATCTCGATCGTACGTTGGGCAGGGTAATTCCATCCCTTTACACGTGGACATCGGCATCTAGCTGAAGGTCTGTTTATTCTGCCTTTCTAGTAGATGACGGCTAGTTTCCCGTATTCTTTGATTTACATAAGTAAATAAATCAATAAAACGGCATTGAATCAGTTCTACAAATTAACGGTTCACATGAAACAAGGGACGTTTCGGGTTTTACCCTTCGTCAGCCACAGTTACAAACAGGTGACAAGGACAAGAATTACATATAGGTACTACAAAAACATACGATGATGAGAAACATACACCAAATGAGCGATACAAGCAGATGGAAAAAGTAAACACACACAGTGATGAGCAAAAAAAGAACAATAATAATACAAGAAAATCGTAAAACCTGAAAGAAATACCGAAACAAGAAAGTAAATAATCATCAGATGACCGGACTCGCTTTTCGTTAGAGAATCGCCTCATTTTTCAAATGGGCTGTTTATCTCAAAAAGGCCTTAATGTCCAACATCATTTTGCATAAAGTCTGGTGGCTTTTCTCTCTGTTTCATTCTTCTTTATTCGTTGTTTTTTCGATCTATCTTCTTATGTTTTTGTTTTGGTTCGTTTCGTATCCTTTTTGTATCTTTTTAAATTGTCGCTATCTTATACGTCACTTCCTTAGACGATTTCTTGGACAAGGTACCTCTGTGTTCTATTCCAAGCATCTACGGATCTAACTAAGTGACTAACTTGTTCCGAAGTTTTGATCATTCTTTTTTTCGTTTCGTTGATTATTTACTTTCTTGTTTCGGTATTTCTTTCAGGTTTTACGATTTTCTTGTATTATTGTTGTTCTTTTTTTGCTCATCACTGTGGGTGTTTACTTTTTCCATCTGCTTGTATCGCTCATTTGGTGTATGTTTCTCATCATCGTATGTTTTTGTTTTGCCTGGGCAACAAAATTAGTTCGCTTGAGCATGCCTCTTCCTAGCCTGTTTATTCTCTTGCGCGTGGGGTGTACTTCGAGTCTCTTACATTTTTCAGCTTGTAAGATTCTGTTGTCTCGTTTGTACTCCATTGACTGTAGCCGTGTAATATTTTCCATGTGGTTGACTTTTGTGGAAATTTAGGGCCCCTGTTGTGATACGCGTTGCTTGGTTTTGGAGTTTGCTTACTTTATCAAAATATAACCTAAGACCTAATAGGCCTGACACTGCCTGTGTACAGTTTTTTGAGGATGTTTTCATCGGCGACCCGTGTGGTACCAGCTAATTTTTTCATGATGGCCATGCGCTGTTTTGCGCTAATCTGTGTTTTTGTCATCTGTGTTTTCCATGTCAAGCGGTGTCTAGAGTGTTTTTGTCTTCTCGTACTGCTTGTCCATTAAGTTGATTTTTTTTTTTTTGCTCTCTACGAAAAACTGCTTGGAAATGTCAGGAACTGTGACAAAACAACCTCGAACGTCACATTTACCTGTGCCATCCTATAATTCATTCTGTGGCCGGGTGAATAATTTAATCATTTCAGGACAGTTTTGTCAGAAAGATAATTATACTCGTACATCTTGGAAGAGATTACCATGAGAAATTACGAAGTCGTGAGTGTAAACATGATCGATAATAGACGGAAGCTGGCATACCATATATGGTGACTGTAAACAACACCTTTATTTGTGCGTTTGTTACGCAGGAATGTCTCATGAGAGAAGGCAAAATATACGCATCTTGCATGCTATTGGCTTGGCCCTTGAAATGTAAAAATACAACATTTCTGATTGGAGCCTTGTCATATAGTAGCAATCTTAACTATTTCTCTGAGTCAGAAGACAGTTTGTATTCCCAAAGAAATTTGGTTCGGTGCTACCAATTGGTAGTGTTATCTGTGGAACAAGTGAGTGGTATAAGTGGCCTGCAGTCAAAGGTAGACACATACAGCAGACGAGTCTTAACAGACGCTGGACCATCTTCGCAATTACTCCACGATACTACGAAGAACGAGTTGCGACCACTAGACTTGACCAGTGATGAGAGTGAATCAGTCCAAAACCTGCAAAGAACAAGCATCGGCTGGAGCAGAAACCATCCGACATTTTACTGGCAGCTAAGTACCCATTCAAAGCGGCCAAGTGAACTCTCTTTTCTTAAACCAGAAAGACCTTTTCAAATCAGACCATCACCTATGAGGAAATTTTAAAGGATGTCACAGTAGCAGGAATATGTTGTCATCTATTTCTCTACCCTGGGGTTTTCAGAACACAGGCTGCCCTGTGATACTAATAAATGATTTTTAAAAAAACGTTTCCTCTTCATTTTCAACAACATTTCTTACTTTTTGCTTTTTAGCATTTGTACCAGTAAACAAATAATGTAAGGCATAGTTTTTGTTACAAATATTGTCTGTTGAACTGTAATATTAATTCTAGCAACAACTGGTTCCAAAGGTTGTTACAGCCGGGAGTTGTAGTGAGGATAAGCTCTCAATGCAGATAAAATACTTCTATGGCACGCGCCTCAAACAGCCTCTGACAACCAAGTCCAGCTCCTGGCCTTCACGTGTGGCTCAATTTGAGCCCAGTGGAACTGTTTCCACTGACGGGAAAAGGGGCAAAGGCGAGCGACTGGAGCCTTAAAATCAGCAGCTTCGGGCAGATAGGGCTCGTGATCCTTGGTTGGTAGCTTATCTAAGAGAAGGAACTCTGAATTCAAACCACCGCTGCCTTGCGGGAATATCCATTTATGGAATTGGCTTCGGGAGTACACCCTGATGATAAATCCGGAGTCGGAGTCCCTAAGGCAGTCTAATGTTGATTCGACATTATTCTGGCAACTTCTGCGGCATGGCTGGTACCAAACTGTATCGGCTACTGCCGTTCCTTTGGATCTACCGGCTGCGTGGAGAGGGGGAACATGCTGCATGGGCAAAAGCTTGATCTCCATATAACTGTGCCCAAGCTCGAGCCCTGGAGAGGACACTCCAGCTTCACCCTATAGGTGTCGGCAAAACACGGGAAGTAGCAGTTACCGGTTATAAGCATTTTGCTTAATTGGCGTAGGGCATGGCGCCAGGGGCTACTTCCGACAGTGGGAGAGGTTCTAGGATCTCACTGGACAGCTACCGCCCGTTTCAAGCTGGGCAGCCCTCAGTCAATAAGGTGTTGTCCCGCCATTGTCTGCTTTTTCCATTGGGTGCATGGGGATTAGGGTAAAACCTGAAATGTGGACCGACAATTTTGCACCAAGCAATTATCGTAATTATAGAAATAGCAAACTCTCAGATTGGGATGCTGGAACGTCCGGACTATGTTGACTGGACTATCCGAAAACCTACAGGATGTAAACGATGTAAGGAAGACAGCCATAATTAATGATGAGCTTAAACGGCTTCAGGTGGATATAGCTGCACTTCAGGAAACGCGCCTGGCGGGCTCTGGAACGGTGAGCGAGAAGGACTACACATTTTATTGGCAAGGGAAAGATCTTAATAAAACTAGAGAATACGGAGTAGGTCTTGCGGTCAAAAAATCGCTAACTAAAATGGTTGAACCAGGTGAGAATGGATCAGAACGCCGGTTAACGCTCCGCCTGCAAACTAGTACAGGCCCCATTACCCTTGTCAGTGTGTATGCTCCTACTCTGTACTCTGCCTCAGAAGCTAAAGATGAGTTCTACGAGAATCTAGCAGCAGTCATCAAAAGCATACCTAGGCAAGAACAGCTTATTCTTCTTGGTGACTTTAACGCTAGATTGGGTGCCGATAATGTTTCATGGCCTTCATGTCTGGGCAGGTATGGTATTGGCAAGATGAATGAAAATGGACAATGGCTCTTAGAGTTGTGTGTCCACCATGACCTCTGCGTGACCAACACCTACTTTCAGACAAAACCCCAGCATAAGGTGTCATGGAGACACCCACGATCCAAGCACTGGCACCAACTTGACCTGATTCTCGTCAGAAGGCCACTCCTCAGGTCTGTGCTCTCCATGCGCTCGTACCATAGTGCAGACTGTGACACAGATCACTCCTTGGTTTGCTGCAAAATCAGAGCACAACCAAGAAAACTCTATCGTGTCAGACATGAAGGGAAACCACGCATTGATACCAGCAAGATGTCAGACCCTGCCATGATCGCTCAATTTACTGCGACCTTCAAGAAAGTGCTCAGTAGCCCTCAACATGGTGATACTATTACAGAGAACTGGGAGCATCTGCGGAACACCATTCAAAGTACTGCACTTGCCACCTTTGGTAAGAAAACGGCAAAGTCAAATGACTGGTTTGATGCTTCATCAGATGTGATGGCACCTGTCATTGAAGCTAAGCGCAGTGCTGCAAATGAATACAAGCGTTCACCGAGTGCTAGAACCCTACAGATCATGAAGGCTTCAAGAAGCAAAGTTCAACAAACTGCTCGACGCTGTGCAAATGACTATTGGCTCCAGCTCAGTGAGAGCATCCAGATCGCAGCGCAAACAGGCAACATTAGACAAATGTATGACGGTATAAAGAAAGCACTCGGCCCCCAAAAAAGTAAGACGGCACCGCTAAAAACCATCAGCGGAGAGAAGCTAACCGATAAGGGTAAGCAGATGGAGAGGTGAGTCGAGCACTACTCTGAGCTTTACGCTAGAGAAAATACCGTTACGCCTGCAGCCCTTGATGCTGTCAAATGTCTGCCAACTATGGAGGAGCTGGATGACGAACCAGCATTAGAGGAACTCAGCAAGGCCATTGATAGCTTGGCCTCTGGCAAAGCACCAGGCAGTGATGGGATTCCTCCTGATTTAATCAAATGCTGTAAGAGCACGCTATTACAACCCCTGCATAGGATGCTGTGCCAGTGCTGAGAAGAGACAACTATTCCTCAAGACATGCGAGATGCCAAGATTGTAACACTGTATAAAAATAAAGGAGACAGAAGTGGTTGCAATAACTACAGAGGCATCTCTCTTCTTAGTATTGTTGGTAAGGTCTTTGCCAAAGTCATCTTAATGCGACTACACAAGTTAGCTGAGCGCATATATCCAGAGTCACAGTGTGGATTCTGATCTGGGAGATCAACAACAGACAGCTTCAGGAAAAATCGAGAGAGCAGAAAAGGCCTTTATATATCGCCTTTATAGACCCCACAAAAGCATTTGATCTGGTTAGTAGGGATGGACTCTTCAAAATCCTCCTGAAAATAGGCTGCCCTCCTAAAATGCTGGAAATGATGAAGTCATTCCATGGCGACATGAAGGGAACAGTCAAAAATGCTGGAAGCACGTCACAGTCCTTTGACATACGAAGTGGCGTTAAACAAGGCTGTGTTCTGGCTCCGACCCTCTTCGGGATCTTTTTTGCCTTACTCTTGAAACATGCATTCAGAGATGCAACTGAAGGAATATGCCTTCACACTAGGTCAGATGGCCGTCTGTTTAATCTTTCAAGGCTGAAGGCAAAAACAAAAATCAGAAGGGTCACAATAAGAGACTTGTTGTTCGCTGATGATGCTGCAGTCGTCACTCAAATCCTACAGGAGCTTCAGAGCTTGATGAATCGCTTCACTAAAGCATGCAAGGACTTTGGCCTCACAATAAGTCTAAAGAAAACGAATGTGCTGAGTCAGGATGTGGGTGCTGCACCAGTTATCACTATCGATAACTATGAATTGGCAGTGGTGCACCACTTCACATACCTAGGGTCTACCATCAATGACAAACTCTCCCTGGACACAGAAATCGACAGCCGCATTGGCAAAGCTGCAGCTACCTTTGCCCGCCTCACATCACGTGTTTGGGGAAACTCCAAACTCACAACGAAGACCAAAGCTGCGGTATATAACGCCTGCGTCACCAGCACACTCCTATATGGCAGCGAGACCTGGAAAACCTATGCTAAGCAAGAAAGAAGGCTCAATACCTTCCATTTACGGTGTCTACGCCACATCCTCGGCATCTCGTGGAAAGTTAAAGTGACAAATGTCGAGGTGTTGTCACGTCCTGGCCTTCAAAGTATGTACACACTGCTTAGACAGCGCAAACTACGCTGGCTAGGCCATGTCCGCCGCATGGAAGATGGTCGCATCCCAAAAGATATCTTCTATGGACAATTAGCAGATGGCAAGAGAACAGTTGGGCGACCACAGCTGAGGTTCAAAGATGTCTGCAAGAGAGATATGAGGGCACTGGACATTTATCCAACAACATGGGAGGATGAAGCTGCCGATCGCACTAAGTGGCGATGCTATTTACGGTGCCACCTCAGATTGCGCGAAAAGAGGCTCACACAACAAGCAGAGGAGAGGAGAAAACGTCGAAAGCAGCACCAGGAAAATAAGCAGCTGAGGGCTGCCACCTCGGGGGCGCATTCCCATAGTCAGTTATGACTGAAGGGGCTATTATTATTATTATTAGCTTTAACTCTTAAGGACAAACTCTAGGACCATGAGTTCATAACGTTACTCGTCGAGTTCGTCCTTAACATCGTCGTTATCGTTAAGTGTTAATATAATGTTACAGTTGCCATCCTCATTGTCTTCTATTAGTTGCGGCACTGTTGCATATGGGTTTTTACAACAGTTGTTGTTGCGCATCAAAGAGCGCTGAATTGAGTTTTGGAATAGTGAAGATGTTTGAATAGTACACTTAGGTACATTATTCACGAACGTAGTAACAATTAATAAAAAAATTATAATTGTACTAACCACTCGATGGGTTAGATTGGAAGATGGCGAAGGAGTTTTGTGTGTTGTTATAATGACGTAAGAGAAAAAAAAAACAAGACGGGGACAACCTTGTTTTGCTGGTGGTCTGAAAAACCCGTGGAGAGATTATGTTTATTCGTGCAACGAATAGGAATACACGACAGGAGAAGTATTGTTTTAAGTGTATAGATGATGCATATACCTTCATGGACGGGTAGGTTTATACACCGTAAAAATCGGAGTTCTTAATGACCTTGCATTGTCGCTGAAGTGTGTACTAACTTTGAGAAATTCATTCTAATGAAGTTTAAAGGAATTTGAAAAGGAGCTACGTGACAATGGCACGGATATATTCAATACATATATATATAATGATTTTCTAGGAAGGAAGAAAACGAATGCGTACTACCGTCAAGGGGTAGAGTATTATGTTACTAAGGGACGGAACGACATAACCTAATGACGGCTCATCATTTCACCTTGATCATGAATTTCAATATATACTGCTCAAAAAAAGTTAAAGGCCACTTTCAATTTTTAGGTCATTTCAACTAAGCTGTTTTTTTTAAACCTGAACACTCAGTCAAAAAAGTTTTGCTGCATTTTGTTGCATGCTTAAACAATGTTTGTTAATCTGACAATAAATCAAATCTGTGTTACGTGTGTGTACCTCCAAGGTCAATCAAATGCACGCGGTGGAAAGGGAAATAATGCATGTTTGAAAATGCTTCCTATGGCAAAGCCTGTTGATAACATTGCTGAAATTTGCTTTTCACGTGCAAGTCGTGACTATAGTGAACACATTTCACCCACTTTTCGGAAGGAACGGGCAATGGGTATGTTTGTAACATTTACCATTTTAGCCATGGCTCAGCGTGTCTTGCCGTCTTGTGGTAGACCTTGGACGTCCTGACCTGCGTTGTTCTGCGACACTGCCGGTTGCATTATAACGATCCCGCAGAGTTTGTATGACAGAGTGGGCAACTCCTAATCTCCTAGCAACTTCTCGCAGCCCTACATCATCCTGCAGCCATGCCATCGCTCTCCATCTGTCAACATTGGTCAAGCGTCTTAGCTGAGCCATTGCTAAAATGGTAAAAGTTACAAACATACTGTTAAACTCTTTGTGTGTGTAGTTGTTAACTCATACTGGCTACTAGTTGTTGAATCATGCTTTATTTGCTAAATGATGTGAATGTCCACCAGTGGATAAATGTAGATGTTGGGACTGGTGTAGTAAAGTGTAACGATTGTCAACTCATCAAACCCAGCACAGTTTTGGTCATACAGGTCATCTTGTCCTGGAACGTGATGAGGCTCCGGCAAGAATGTGAGTGTAAACAATGAGTGTGTATCTGAATGTCAGTACGCGAATGGTAGAATGATTCGATAGAGTTGACAGGTTGGTAGTACATCACTCATACTCACACTGTTCGAATTCAAGAAGTACTGGAACTACGGTGGTCTTTTTATAACATTTAATGGGACGCACACTTGGACAGTACGTGTATGGTTACAGGAACAAATGTCGACATAGACAGCATAATGTTGATCACAGGAATATCATCTTAAGTTAGCATTCATGCTTGGCAAATATCATAATGGAGCATTCGTAAATAAGCATTCAGCGTTCCATCATGTAAATCATCTGGCTTTACTGACTGGGCACGTCAGACCATCCAATATATAGGAAGGCTCCTAGACCTAACCTCGTCTAGCGAATATTCCTTCACGTAAAGTTCAATATATATATATTTCATAATATAGGAATCCCAGACATGGGTTCTCACATGTAGCAGTGATCTCTTGGTTCATCGAGCGATAGTACAGGCATCCCTTTTTCTCACTCGATAAATACAAAGTATATGAATTTCAACATGGCTGTTCTCTCTCTCGTGAGCTTCACTCACTATAGAATATAGACCAAAATTAGTCATTCATTAAATGTCCTCATTTCTTCATAGGTTCTCTCATAGAGGTAATTGAATAATATCATACAATCCAGTGCTGATACATAGGAATGTCTTCTTCCTTTGAATGGATATTCTTTTTAAAAGTACCACTGTGCATCTGCTTATCAACAACGATGGCGAAGCCCAAGTTCATAATAAATTGTGGTTTTACCTTTTTATGCGAAATATAACTTTGCCATTCCTTGGCAAAAGAGAATAAACACTGGGGTAAAGTACATACAACATGTCTAAATGATTATCACTTTTCCCCATCCATATATAGATCACTATTTCGGCAAAAAGCCTGCTACAACAAACTCGGCATCCTCACAGGATGACAGCCATGGATCACACCCCTTGCTAGCGATACTTCCGCTGCATAGCCTTTGACCTTTTCTAGCGACAACCAAATTAGTTCGACTTAGAAATGCAAAGATATCCATATATAAGACAGACTCGTCCTACTCATACAAACACTACGTATAAATTCAGGCCATAGATATACTGAAGCAAGAACAATCTATTCCTACCCAGCCACAGAATAAATCACAGTAGGCCTAGAGTCGTCTGCGGAGTCCGATCGAAGATGACAGAACTATTTTCAAGGGAAGCAACCCAAAAATGACTTCTCCTAAAGCACTTAAAAAAGGAAATACTTTGCTTCCAAAATATTTGCGAACATAATAAGAATATAAATGTATTATATTGCAAGATAGTAAAAATTGCCCTTTACAGTCTTACCACACCTCCCGGGAAAAAAAAAAAAATAAATTTTTTTTTTTTTTAAATACATCTAGGAGCACCGTAGAATAGGCTCACAACGCAAGAATACTGCGCAGATGAAAATATCAGGAATAACTATAATTCCTAATATGACTGGTGAGAATATATATCTCAAAATCTGAGAGAAATTGTTTCTCTACGAATAAATGTTTCCAGGAAGGTGTGATGTACGTATAATACAATTCTGGTAATTATACAATGCATACCAAAAATTCACACTACAATCTTAAATTTATGATTTATGAAGAAACAATCATCAAAGAACAGCGGTGAATTAACACCAATAAACCGCTAAGTAGCGATACCATCATTCTATTATTAAATTACAAATGTGTATCTTAGTAAAGAAACAAAAAATAACTGTTGTAAAGTTATACATATTAAAAAGATCCAATATTTAAGTTAAGTGGCATCATGTGGGCATCTGGACAGAATGTCCGCCATCACATTTTCTGAACCACGGATAGCTCGTACCGAAAAATGAAAAGGTTGAAGAGCGATTGCGTATCGAGTTGATCTCGAGCTCTTCAAGTTCTTACTTTGGATAGCCGTAAGAGCTTTTTGGTCAGTTTCCACTACGAAATGCGCGCCCAGAAGGAATCTTTGGAGTTTGAGAATTGACCAAACCATTGCCAATAATTCGCGGTCTAAAACCGAGTAATTCCTTTCTGCAGCATTAAGTTTTCTGGATATGTACATTACAGGATGCAGAGTTCCAGAGTACTCTTGCATTAGTGCCGCTCCAATCCCAGTGGATGAAGCATCACTACGAAGAACAAATGTCTTATCTGTTGTAGGTAACACTAAAATAGGTGGTGATGAAAACATAGTTTTGATCTTCTCTAGTGAAGATTGGCATTCATGAGACCAGTGAACCATGTTAGGCGACCCTTTCTTTAATAGTGTAGAGAGAGGTGCCATGATAGAGGACAGATTCGGAATGAAACGTCCATAAAATTGTATGAGACCTAAAAGACTTCGCACTTGCTTTTTAGTCCTAGGGATAGAGATGTTAAGTATCTTAGTGATATTATGGTCTTCTGTCTTCAAGAAACCGTGACCTACTCGATGGCCTAAGAAAGCAATTTCGCTAAAGCCAATACAAGCTTTAGATGGTTTTGCTGTCAGGTTATACTCACGCAGAGTTGATAATAATTCAACTAATCCTGAATAGTGATCTTCCCAAGTATCGCTGAAAAGACAGATGTCGTCTAGATAAGCAATGACATCTGACCGATACGATAGGATTCGACGCATCATGCGTACAAATGTAGCTGGTGCGTTCATAAGGCCGAAAGGCATAAAATTCCATTGGAAAAGGCCTCTGGGAGTAGAGAAAGCGGTAAGAGGTTTGGCGCGTTCGGATAATGGAACTTGCCAATATCCTTTAGACAAATCAAGTTTAGTGAAAAAATGCGATTTAGAAAGACGAGTAAGTAGTTCTTCTAGTAAAGGCATAGGTTCAGCATCGAACTTCGTAACTTGATTCAATTTGCGATAGTCAACGCAAAGACGTATGTTATTGTCTTTTTTTCGAACAATAACCATCGGCGAAGAATATGCAGAAGTGGATGGTTCGATTATTTGTAAATCTATCATTTCATCCAACTCCTTTTCAACCTGTGTTTGGAAATGTATAGGGACAGGATAAGGCCTAACCCTAATTGGAGTATGTTCAGTTAGAACAATGTCATGCTCAATGACATGAGTTTGTCCAGGGATGTCAGTGAGGACATCCTGAAATGTTTGTAACATAGACGAAACTTGTCGCCGTTCTCCTAGAGACAAATCAGGAGAAACAGTAACGTCTTTCCATGATTCACTAGAATGAAGTGGGATCATTGGAAGCGGGAGATTAACATCCGAAAAACTTGTTTCCTCATCCTGTATTACAGACAGTGATGAGTAATGACCATGTTTGACATGAGAATCGTCCGTTGCCTGGAAAATAGGCTGTAGATAGTCAGGACGTTCATGGAACTCCGTAAGCATATTGATGTGGAAGGTTTTATGCTTCCCGTTAATATCGACGATGTAGTCAACATCTGAAATTTTCGATATTATATCGTACGGACCTTTCCAACTAATAAGGAGTCTATTTTTCACGACAAGGTAGCAAAACAAATGCTTTGTCACCAGGACAAAGTTGTCGTAAAGTTCTCTTCTTATTAGCAAATTGTCTTGCCTTCTGCTTAGCAAATTCAGAAGAGGACGTTGCCAATTTGCATGCTTCGATAATCTTTTGTCTCAGCGCGATGACATACTCGTAAGAAGATTTTGTGTCATCGTCAATATTGTCAGCTGTTATAAGATCATGCAGCAAAGACATTGGGCCGCGCGGTCGCGCGCCAAAGACAAGTTCAAAGGGCGAAAACCCTGTATGTTCATTGGGGACCTCTCTGTACGCGAAGAGGGCCGCGGGTAAAACCCTATCCCAATCCTGAGGATGATCCTCAGTTATCTTCCCTAATAAGTTCTTAAGTGTTCTATTTAGTCGCTCGACCATCCCATTGGACATAGGATGATAGATGCTACTCAAAGATCTCTCTATCTGTAGAGTAGACATTACTTGAGACATGGTATCCGATATCAGTTGGGTGCCATGATCTGATAATATTTCTCCGGGGAATCCCAGCCGAGAAAATATAAGCCAAAGAGCATCTGCAATGTCAGCGGTAGTAATGCTCTTTAGAGGGATAGCCTCTGGCCAACGTGTGCACATGTCTACACACGTTAAGATAAACTGATGTCCTCTGGCAGATTTGATCTTAAATGGACCAATGATGTCTATCGCCATTTTCTGGAATGGACGAATAGGAATATCTGCAGCCTGAATAGGCGCAGCATGACGAGGACCTTTGGATTTGACTTCTTGACATACTTTACAGGATCGACAATAGATCCGTATGTCCTTGTTCACAAAAGGCCAAAAGAAAGCCGCAAGAACTCTTGACTTTGTACGGGAAAAACCCATGTGACCAGCACACTGAGAGTCGTGTGCATGTTGTAAGATCTTAACTCTCAAATTCTTGGGTACAAGAATCTGAGAATGACTTGACTTAGTGGAGTCTTGCACCATACGTACAAGTACGCCATTCTTCATTGTAATCCAAGATTTACAATTTGAATCTTTATTCGGATCACCTTTCGTTACAAGAGTGAAGAATTTCTTAAGAGTCGGATCTTCTTCTTGTTGTTTTATAAACGAGTCACGAGAAATTACCAAGGGATCATCTCGGTTATGCACTTCATTATCTTCAACAGATGAAGTTTCAGGCATATTGAGAGCTTGAGCTCTAGTGACTACTGCATTAGCAGATTGCATATTTTGATTTTCCCAAACGGAAATTTGCTCCGGAGTGCATTCTTTGACTCCGTGAATGCGACCGATGATAAGATCAGCGATCGGATCCGGCAAAAGACATGCGTGTACATCTCCTGTGAAGAAAGGAGTAGCAATCCTAATGATAGCGGTAGAGTATTTCTCTATGGTGCCGCCAAATGTTACGCATTTGACTACTTTGCCTGTAGAATGAGAAGGATCTATGAGTGACTGCCTAACCCCAATAGTTGTGCATCCAGAATCAAAAAGTACTGAGACTGGATTGTCATTTACCAAACCTTTGTGTAAGACAAGAGAACCTCTCCCATCATGCGCGATTGACGCAGGAAGAGCGGGAAGAGGATGGCCACAGCTTAAAGTAGACACTGTGGTTGGCTCAAATAATGTTTTGCATTGGGGGCACTGAGATGCTCTCCCAAAATCAAAAGCGGCACATGCCATATTATTAGAGTCATCATTATCTTTATTTTGTTTATAGGCTTCGTGGGACTCTTGCTGTGCAGTGTTCGCCTGGTAATGAGCTTTATGTTTTTTGAATTGTGCTCTACCTCTGTTATTATTGCCTCTGTACTTATCATTGTTTCCACTATTATAACCCCTACTCGGGTTTGAATCATAGCTCCTTTGGTTACTATCATCATATTCATTATAATGAGTATCTCGGTAATTATGATCCTGTTGTCTCCATGAAGGAAAACTTGGATAGTTTCTAGAATGACTTCCTTTGCGAAAGTTCCTGTAATTATGACCACCCCTGAATCGAGGGCTGTCAGCTCTTCTCCAGGTATTCGAAGAAGAACCCTGAAATGATTGGTTACCTTGGTTCTGATAACTGTAATAGTTACCTTTTTTATTAAACCTATTTTGAGGTCCTTGGAATTTGTGAGAGTGATTAGGGTTGTATGGTGTTGCAGAAGCAACTGGCATACCTTCTTTAACCTTACTGTTGCTAATAGCTACGTCCGGATGTGCAGTGACGTATTGGGTACAATACTGTTCCATTTCTTTTAGAGACTTAGGTTTACGCTCATGTAAGAATTCGAGGAAAGGTTTATTTATACTTGACATAATCTTGTCTCTGAGTATCAAGTCCATAAGGGCTTCATAAGTCTTTTCTGTTTTGGATAGCTCAATCCAACGATCAAATGTAAGACGTGTCCTTGCAATGAATTCTGAGAATTCTACACCTGCCTCAGGCACCATTGTCTTAAACAACTTCCGATAACCCTCTTCAGACAACTGATACTTCTTTAACAAGGCTGCCCTAATAACATCATAGTTATCTTTGTCAGCCTCTTCAACCAAACTTAAACTAGTCAGAGAATCACCTTTCAGATTTTCTGATAACTGGTTAGCATATTGTGATTTGTCCACATTATGTGCTCGACACGAGCGTTCAAATCTGTTTAGCCAGAATGTTATGTCATCACTGGAAGGGTTGAACGCTGGTACCTTGACCTTGTAAGTAAAGGGTTTACCATTACCACTAGATGCTTGATTAACATTACTTATGTTTGTTAACTTTAACTTTTCTAACTCAAATGCTAAAAGTTCTTTTTGGTGTTCATGTTCTCTTATTGCTTTTTTCTCTTGTGCAGTAGCCTCATCTTTTCTTTTCTCTTTTTCCATTTCCATCAGGAATCTTTTTTCATCAGTCTGTATCTGCAATTTCTTTTGTTCATCCTCTCTTTGTAATTTTTTTTCCTCAGCTGCTAATTTCTTTTCTTCAATCAATGCTTTTCTTTCTTCAGCAGCAGCAGCAAGTTTTCTCTCTTCTGCAGCTAATGCTTTGTCATATTGAGCAACTGCCCATTGTTCTAATTGCTGACCAGTCTTATCAAGAGCCCTGCCTTGTGTGATAAAATAATCTAAGGTAGACATCTTGTCTAATAAGATCAGTAATTTGCAAAAGTAAATAAATTCACTTTCTTAGTCCAGAAATAGTGTTTTATATCATCAACTGTGTACCTTTAGTAATAGCAATTAACTATCAGTTGATTCTTGTACATCAATTTATATGATCAACTATATTTTAAATAGTGTATGTCGATCAGGCACAAAACAAAACAGTTATACAGAGGAACATGAAAACATTTGCGGAAATGAAATAAATCAAATGGGAAAAACAATAAAAGATAAACCGCAAGATGATAACAAATACAAATAACGCCACAGTATATAAATATAAATTGAGAATAGAACTGAAAGATAGAATAGGGTAGACCAACAAATTACAAACAAATCAAAACAAACTAAAGAACAGAGGAATATTACAAAAACAACAATGAGTACAGACTTCACAGCTAACACTAATAGCAACAGCTGTCGCAGCAAATTTTCAATAAAGAAAATTGCACCTATAGAAACGCACACATCAGCCCCTCTATTACGTGGGATACTCTGCTGTGTGACACCGCCCAACCGATACAACAACCCGCTGGATACAAACAAATATCACATATAAATAGTTAAACATAAATACATAAATGCATAAATAGTATGGCAATATGATGTAAATAGAGTGTTGCAGAAAGAATGTGTTGGAATGAAGGCTCAGTTACACTGCCTAATAGTACAGTACTGTGGTACTTTATTAAACAAATACTTCTGGTCTAATTATTTTAAATTCAACACAGAAATAGAAGCTCCATCGTTGATTTGAATGATAACAATCAATGTAGGACTTCTCAGTTCAATAACATTTTCTTTCGCAAACACTGTCAAATATTCTCCAGTCCTGATGTGTAATGTTCTATGTTTCAACCAAGCTTACTGTGTAACACTGTCAGTTGTATGGCAAATGTCCAATGAACCAAATGTCAACAAACCCTGACCTAGTTACTGCATACTCTCGACAGGACAGGTCACGCTGACATCACTGTAGAGTTGTACTGTTGATGTATTTGTGTGTCGTAACAGACCCCAAGGAACGTCTGGTCTCAGTAGTTTACTTCTCAATATGGTCACTGTGCAGGTTGACCCAGGAAGCTGGCACACCAGTTGTTAAACTCTTTGTGTGTGTAGTTGTTAACTCATACTGGCTACTAGTTGTTGAATCATGCTTTATTTGCTAAATGATGTGAATGTCCACCAGTGGATAAATGTAGATGTTGGGACTGGTGTAGTAAAGTGTAACGATTGTCAACTCATCAAACCCAGCACAGTTTTGGTCATACAGGTCATCTTGTCCTGGAACGTGATGAGGCTCTGGCAAGAATGTGAGTGTAAACAATGAGTGTGTATCTGAATGTCAGTACGCGAATGGTAGAATGATTCGATAGAGTTGACAGGTTGGTAGTACATCACTCATACTCACACTGTTCGAATTCAAGAAGTACTGGAACTACGGTGGTCTTTTTATAACATTTAATGGGACGCACACTTGGACAGTACGTGTATGGTTACAGGAACAAATGTCGACATAGACAGCATAATGTTGATCACAGGAATATCATCTTAAGTTAGCATTCATGCTTGGCAAATATCATAATGGAGCATTCGTAAATAAGCATTCAGCGTTCCATCATGTAAATCATCTGGCTTTACTGACTGGGCACGTCAGACCATCCAATATATAGGAAGGCTCCTAGACCTAACCTCGTTTAGCGAATATTCCTTCACGTAAAGTTCAATATATATATATTTCATAATATAGGAATCCCAGACATGGGTTCTCACATGTAGCAGTGATCTCTTGGTTCATCGAGCGATAGTACAGGCATCCCTTTTTCTCACTCGATAAATACAAAGTATATGAATTTCAACATGGCTGTTCTCTCTCTCGTGAGCTTCACTCACTATAGAATATAGACCAAAATTAGTCATTCATTAAATGTCCTCATTTCTTCATAGGTTCTCTCATAGAGGTAATTGAATAATATCATACAATCCAGTGCTGATACATAGGAATGTCTTCTTCCTTTGAATGGATATTCTTTTTAAAAGTACCACTGTGCATCTGCTTATCAACAACGATGGCGAAGCCCAAGTTCATAATAAATTGTGGTTTTACCTTTTTATGCGAAATATAACTTTGCCATTCCTTGGCAACAGAGAATAAACACTGGGGTAAAGTACATACAACATGTCTAAATGATTATCACTTTTCCCCATCCATATATAGATCACTATTTCGGCAAAAAGCCTGCTACAACAAACTCGGCATCCTCACAGGATGACAGCCATGGATCACACTCCTTGCTAGCGATACTTCCGCTGCATAGCCTTTGACCTTTTCTAGCGACAACCAAATTAGTTCGACTTAGAAATGCAAAGATATCCATATATAAGACAGACTCGTCCTACTCATACAAACACTACGTATAAATTCAGGCCATAGATATACTGAAGCAAGAACAATCTATTCCTACCCAGCCACAGAATAAATCACAGTAGGCCTAGAGTCGTCTGCGGAGTCCGATCGAAGATGACAGAACTATTTTCAAGGGAAGCAACCCAAAAATGACTTCTCCTAAAGCACTTAAAAAAGGAAATACTTTGCTTCCAAAATATTTGCGAACATAATAAGAATATAAATGTATTATATTGCAAGATAGTAAAAATTGCCCTTTACACATACCCATTTCCCGTTCCTTCCGAAAAGTGGGTAAAATGTGTTCACTATAGTCACGACTTGCACGTGAAAAGCAAATTTCAGCAATGTTATCAACAGGCTTTGCCATAGGAAGCATTTTCAAGCAGATTTGATTTATTGTCAGATTAACAAACATTGTTTAAGCATGCAACAAAATGCAGCAAAACTTTTTTGACTGAGTGTTCAGGTTTAAAAAAAAACAGCATAGTTGAAATGACCTAAAAATTGAAAGTGGCCTTTAACTTTTTTTGAGCAGTATATGCTGTTGTTTTTTATAACGTACCAGCATTGGCTTTGCACCTCGTTACTTTTGAGCTGTTGGGGCCTACTTGTGATGTTACTAGTTCGTTTATCCCTCGTGAGGGGACACTGCCGAAATAATACAGGGACGATTCAGTGCTGTTTGCTACTCACGATAGAAACATTTGCGGAATCATGGTCCTTGTATACCCGTGATCGAACACTCATATAGACAAATCTTGGAAGAATGATTATATATATATATATCAAATTGCAGACAAACTCTTTTAATTAACTGAAGCAAACTAACGGGCGGACACACCTTAACACGCACAAATGTGAGATAAATAAGCATTATCGAAATCGGTATGTCTATCTGCTTCAGAGCGTCGAGCGGTACGTGGTAACAGCGCTTGCTTCTCGAGCTGTTACAGAATGGATTGGGGCGACCCCTTCTTCTTCCTAATCTCTGCTTCACTACGGCAGGAATCGGTACATTTGCGTGCTTTCAATTGTCGCACTTTCTTCCTTTCTTTCTCTGCTAAGTAGCAGTTATGTGAAAGCGGACAGGGACCTCTTAGGGTAATGTGATAGAATCACTAGGTGTCAGATGGCAGTCCTAGTGACGTGGTCTAAGTTTAGATTTCTCTGGTTTAATCTCCCAAGTTAAAGATTATCTTAGTAATGGTCAACTCCGCCAGAGGTGGTGATTCTTGGATGATCTTTTTCTTTTAAAAATTCCAGGCTCGTTCAGTTCCTTCTATGATGTAACTATCGTGACTTTCCATACAGTGGTAGTATAAACATTAATGGTACAAGTTCAGTAACGAGTAATTATGAAACCAAATTCTAGCTGCTCAGTTGAAACTTTTATTAACATAAACGTTGAACAGGCATGACAAGATAATTTGATCAATGGAGCTCGCGTACAGTCAAAAGTTGAATCCTTAGATATTACTAGTGCTCCGTATGACACCATTAACTTGTTGTGCTTATGCTCCTCTGTAGCATTCAGTTTCTTTTAGATATTCGCAGAGTTTGTTTCTTTGGTGAAATGGTTAATTGTAGCTCTACTGACGTTCCCTAGAACAAGTATCTATCTAATACGAAAAATGTACTTACACTGAGATACTTACGAGATCGCATGATCGCTGTTCTCATACAGAAATATAAACTTCCTGTTCACCACAGAAATACTTTCTTGATATCGATAGGTTAAGACTTGGCTGTAGGAGCCGGACTTTCTATGTATATACCGGTGAACGCCAGGTTGTTCAACCTCAGACATATATAACCCGTCCTAGTGCAAGGCTCTCTCTCCGTACAACTAATGACTTCTCGTTACCTCAGCGTGGTGTGTGTCCTTGCCACTTTCTGATTAGTTAACTCAAACCTTTTGGATTTAATTCATTGGTTTAGCTTCGCTGTTCTCGACTATTCTATTTACGTCCCTAGATTGTTATGATCATTCACTTTTGGTAAACGTGAGCTGCCCACTTAAACTGATGTCAGTAACGTATTTATTATTATTATTATTATTTTTTGAGTGAGATGTCCTAACTGCTTGTCTTATTCTAAATCATATTAATAGCACGGAAAATACTAGCATAGGTCGTTCGGCTACTGTAGTGAATTCTGTGAGATAATCGCTAAATTCAGTAAGATTTTGGTCCTATGATAATAAATAAACCCGACCGTAAGTGTCTGCTTAAAATCGACTCTACGCCAGTATAGCGCTGCCTTTTTGTGCAGAGGAAATGCTTATAAAACGATCCCGCTGTAAAATCTAACACGCTTTCTTAGTTTCGGTTTTGATTCTTACAATTAACGATCTGTCAGAACTGTGACACCAACCTACCGTCTGAATTAACGTAATATTTTAACTTTAACGCTCAAATTAGTAGTAACTCGGACATTTTCCAGTAGTAAGAACGAAACAACTGTAATAATTAACGCCAATACTACCAACGCTTGGCAAAAACCCCTCTTCGCTCTGCACGCGGGACTAATACTATAACCTCTCTGCTGGACAAATCAGAATATATAAACATACAGACAGTGTTCCATTCTCGCCGAGTAGTGTATTTCTGACATAACACAACAAGTTAGTTATTTGAATGGAAAAAAATGAGAGAGGGAGGGGAAAAGATGGCCGACTTTTGGAAAAGTTGAAATTGACGATTAACAGTGACAAAACTGAAAATCTAAACGACAAATATTAGGGCCATAAAAATCATATATAAAGATAGCTTAGGATCCCCTGAGCAATAATATATTTAAAAGTATATGGTAGTCTAATTATTAGCCAAGATATTGAGATAATACTATATGTCTGCGCACGCTAAGACGGACAGACTGTTGTTTTCGCTCATTTATCCATTACGTTAGTGGGGGACGCTAGTTTAAAAAGAGGCATTAGAGTGATTCAAATCCGATTTGTTGATAGAAGAGTATACTAAGGAGGGTATTGGGTTAGGCACAAAAGCTAAATATATTTTAAGACTCACTCCTAGAAGTTTGGAGTTTGACTTTTGTTTTTTTAAATTTTGAATTGGAAAAGCTAGACCCTCGCTGATTGGGCCGGTCTGATAATATTGGCAAAAGCAAGCAAAGGCTTGTCGCCAGTT
Source organism: Oreohelix idahoensis (assembly GCA_024509875.1). Classification (NCBI taxonomy): domain Eukaryota; kingdom Metazoa; phylum Mollusca; class Gastropoda; order Stylommatophora; family Oreohelicidae; genus Oreohelix; species Oreohelix idahoensis. Next base: position 177,856 of record JAMPIV010018177.1, read on the forward strand.
GATACAGAAGTTTTTGAAAGCAAGCTGCGTTGAGAACAGCAGTGCCTAGAGTGAAATAATAATTATTGGCAGTCTGGACTGGGGCAAAGCTAGACTTACCTTAATGCTAATGCCAGTCAACGTATGTTTGTTAAATTTCTTTGAATTGGGGTAAGAATGACTTTCTTCTTCTTCCGTCCTTAGCCAAAGACCGACCAAGCAGTCAGAGGCCATCACGCCTTGTGGCGTCTTAAGGGCAACAGCAGATTGATTTTCTCTGTTGTAGTTTCCCATCACGCCTAGCGGCGTCTTTAGGGCAACAACAGATAGATCTATCTGCCGTTGTTTCCGTAATCGGTGTGACAAGCCAACGGGTGATCAGCCCATTGGGCAAGAATGACTTTATTAACCTTATTATTACAACAAAATTTGGTGTATGAGATACTGCTTGATTGGGAAGGCGTTACGACTAAGTACAGAGGTCCCCAGCAGACCAGCAGTAAAAATTGACATGAGTTGTATAACTTAAAATGATTTCCACAGTTACCAGTGGGAAGGCTAACCCACAAAATTCTATGGGAGAGAATCATTGTTGCAGTGTCAGAGGCGTTGTAGCCATTAAGGAAAAGAATAGGAGCACTGGTATGAGTTGTTATCTCAGAAGAAAATGGTTGACATGGGGTGGTCAGAGAGATCTGACCCTTTTCCTTTATTGAATTATGCCATGTATTAATTGTGGAATGTTATTATAGACATGTTGTACAGAATCATAACCTTGTTTCAGGGTTTTTTGTTCTGGTGCTACTGTAGTACCAGGACCCTGGTGATTTTACTAGAGAGAGAGAGAGAGAGAGAGAGAGAGAGAGAGAGAGAGAGAGAGAGAGAGAGAGAAGTGAAACTTTTCTGGACCAAGCGGTCTACTATACTATTATACACCAGGGACTGTGTCAGTCTGGTCATTCGAGTGAACGAAAGGAAATTGTCAGCATCATATCTACTATCCACCTACAGTTAAGTGCCTATGTGTCGGCACTTCAACGGTCATCCACTGACTTTATTAACAAAGACATAAAATCTTTGATTATTTAATAACTTTTCCACAAGATACAAATACAAAGAGGGGGAATGATGCAAACACCCCACCCCCACCATTAGTTACCAGTGTCACCCAGTTTAGAGAAATACTTAAATATAATTTTATTATAATAGTCCTTTGTATGGACAGAAGATCCATTGTGTTATAAATATTTATGTAAATAAAACCATAAATTTCATTTTGTTGTTGGTCCTGACTCAGAAAATTCTGAATCAGGGCAGATAAATTGTAATCTGGTATATTGCATAAAATTCAGCACAGACTTCCATAAGTTTTCTAATAGAGTGTTAGTTTGTTTGTGGTTGTGGTATTGACGCTGTCTTATATCTATATGTGATAGAATTTAAATGTATTTGTAGTAATTTTACTTACACTACATTACAATCTTTCATAACCCTAGACATTATACGTAGCTATCATACATACTAGTCCAAAATACGTCTGATTGAGGTCATAAGGTGGTAGCAGAAAGGTACCCTGATAAGTCAACCCAAAATTTGTTATAATCAGGGACCATCACAGCTGACCTCATTCAGTACACTAGAAATATTGAAAGATAACATCTATTAACATCAAATCCACCACAGCTACAGATATTTGATATTATGTCTTGTCTGTTTATCTGACACTCCTTGTGGATAATAATACTAAACATTTGCAGGAGCGGGTGAGAGAACATTATCAACAACCAAGTTGGTTAATCGCAGGCGCGGCCGATATCAGTACACAGATTAACATGTACATCGCCCAACGCAATCTGCTTAGTCACTGATAAGGCACGGGTGCATCTCCGCCAATGTTGTAAAGAGATGGATTTTGTGTGTTCTCAAGCAACCGATAAGACATTACTTTAGGGAAAGTAATAATTTGTTACATCTTACACCCATTGTCGTGTGAGGTTATCGATATGTCTGTAAGTTCGCCTGCCCGGCAATCAGATGTTTACAGCCCATTTTCATAAAAGTAATGTTTGAAATGTTGCACTAGATGAGTTATGCAAAAAAATTCAAATCAGATTGGCTGATCATTTGAGCTCCATAACAAACAGGGTGGGGTAAGACAGTGAATATAACCTGACGCTTCAGTCAGTCAAAACTACTGTGAAGATCGCTTGCCAAGACACCAGACCTTGCCAGAGTGAAGCGGAGAATTCAGAACTCCATTTTATCAGACCGGACACCTTTTATTTGAGTATTTATCAAGACTTACAAAAACAGCCCAAGACATCTCTATCATTTTAATAAGGAAAGCCGCTGTCTGAGGAAGCTGAAGGAAACACACAAAATTAGAGAGGGAACTTATTAAATTAACGACACCCCAGACGCGTGTAAGAGGCCAATTCAAGTCTCTTTTATTCATCTGAGCAAAAAGTCTGTGAGGCAGGATTGGCGTAAGTTGGGATTTTACATTTTATATTACTAACATGTGAACTAACATATATACATATATTACCATGTAAAGTTTAATGTGTGAAAATCGCTAGTGGATGTCCCAGTCATTTGAGGCTGGCAACCTCAGCGTATAGAATGATGATTTCATGAACCACCACTGCACGGGCTGGTGATTGCTTTATTGCTAGTTCCGTAAAGAGAACTAAAAGCATAAAGCAGTTCCAAGTTCCACATGGAGCAGGAACAAAAAGATGAAAGAAATGAAGTACATTCTAAATATAATACTTGCAGTTTCAAACCAGTGTAAATGTCTATGTGAAAACATTCATTTTAAAATTAATGGAAGTTTCAAACTTTTCAATTCAGTGTAAACATAAATGAAAACATATTCAATTTATATTGTGAACACTTTTCAATCAGTGGAAATGTAAATTTTAAACATATTCTATCCGTACAATTAACCTTTTCATTTAAATGTAAAGTAACTTAAAAAGCTATTCAATTTAAATGTTAAAAAAAAGTTTTATCCCGAGGGATTAAATTTAATTCTCATCGACGGTAAATTCTGAGTTAAATGGGATGGTGGAATGGGAAGATAGGGACCCAAAACCATGGGTTGGAAAACGCAATACTCAGAAGAGTGTTTCGTTTCTATTCTTTGCCATAGTTATTGGTGGTACCAGCAGAAAGTACTATATCTGGAACAAGAAGGGAACAATGGCCTGAGCTTTAGGACGAAGGGCCAACTTTGTAGACTCTCCCTGACATTTCTGGGAAACGAGCTACACCCGAAAACCACGACAGCGACGAGTATGAGTAGTGTAAAAAGAACCAACCCATCAGAAGGAGCAGAACCATCATTGGCAGCTAAGTTCAATATATGCTGCCACTTGAACTTCTTGTAAAAAACAATTTTCCTCCTATCACGACCGTGATGATAACTTATTCTTGATCCATAACTATTCAAATTATTTTCAAACTGTTAAAACTTAAGTGATTATTAAATTTTGTTATTTGTAAATTTACAAATCTAACTTCGATTTAATCATTTTAAAGTTACTGCATGTTTGTCTCAGTCAATTTACTACACACACTCTAAAACAGAGCTATACCAGAATAATAAGAATTCCACTGAGTAAATCAGAGGTGGGGGCTTCACGAGCTAAAATTCTTCTTCTTCTTCTTTGATCCATAACCACCAACCGTCAAAGCAGTCAGCGGCCATCACGTCTGGTGGCGTCTTGTAGAGCAGCAACAAATTGATTCCACTTTGCTCTGTCGGCGGCCATCCTTCGTACAGTGCCCCAACTGTGGTTCATTCATGAGCTAAAATTAACCATTGCTTAATTCTTCACAAAAGTTGTCGGCGGATTCTAGAAAAACGTGCTGAGCCAAACGCAGCGTTGTTTTCGCTTATCTGAATATCTTGTGAATACTCCTTTGTGGTAGGATCGTCATTAACCTTCTATCTACATATCTGCCAAGAGTAATCTTGTGCGAAGATAGACACATTTGAAGCGCATATTAGATACTCTTGAGTTTTGGCCACTGTTGGACCAGTACTGCAAAGCAGGGGAGGCAATACCGCCACACGAGCCAAAGTTACCGGTTTGGAACCAGGTAGCGAGACGCTACGTCTACCTAACTGTAAATGGGTATTTTACCATGCTTTTTAGTTGGGAAAGGAAAGAGTAGCGAGGAAGAGAACTGACCAACATTTCATTACCTTACGGCATTATCTGTCACGAGACAGCCTTTACCTTTGACATCTGCTTCAGTTTAAAAAAATGTCAAGAGTAGTTGTGCTGCTGAATAGACAAAGTAAACAATATTGATTGATATCGTTTCTTGTTCTTTCATTGGCATTTTATATGTCGCTAGTAAGATTGTGAAAGGGACGAGGAAGATATTGAAAGATCTTAGTTGATGGCGCTGGATAGCAGAACTTGGCATAAGTTTGTTGAAGGCCTGTGCTCCTTCTGGAACTGATAGCTATTGAAGGAATCGATGAAGATTGGGATATTGACATGTATAAATGACAAACATTCACGTGTACAAATGACAAACATTGACATGTACAAATGACAAACATTGACAACTCGGAACAGTCAAATTTTATTACGGAACAATCCAACATTTTAATAAATATGCAGCAGTTAAAAAGAGTTGAAGCTAGAATCAATATTACAGTTCAACAGACAATATTTGTAACAAAAACTATGCTGTACACTGTTTGTTTACTGGTACAAATACTAAAATAGCAAAAAGTAAAGAAATGTTGTTCAAAATGAAGACCAAACATAAATAAAATTTTAAAAAAATCATTTATTAGTATCACAAGGCAGGCCGTGTTCCAAAAACCCAGGGGTAGAAAAATAGATGGCGACTAAAAAACAAGCACAGAAGTGAGCAGCAGATATAAATATATATTAAAGGGATAAAAAAGACCACGAAGAGATTTCACCAGACACAAAAGCTTGAAGAGAAACTGGTTTAAAGCCCAGTCTCCAAGAAAAGCTACAAGGCAAACAAGAATAACGTAATCAATCAATCAATCAATCAATCAATCAATCAATCAATCAATCAATCAATCAATCAATCAATCAATCAATCAATCAATCAACCAATCAATAAATCAGTCAATCAATCGATCTATCAATCAGTCAGTCAGTCAATCAATCAATCATTTTCCTTTGCTCTCCCTAACAGAGCATGTAGCCACCACTACAGCAGACATGGCATACATCACGAAAGAAACATGTTCTTGCATCATTGGTTCCTGTAGTGCTATGGTTTACATAATTAAAGCTGTCAACCCCGTGCAAGATGAACATGCTGTACCAATATTTGTATAAACATGTAGTGACAGTTAATTTAACCATAAAGAAGTGCTTATTCCAACATTTGTATCATTAGGGGTAACAAATAGACCTATCACAGGAAGGAGAATAGTGTAATAATTCGCAAAGAGCCTTAAATTTAGACTTTTGACTTTGTCTCTAATATAGCAATGGGTCACACACACAAAACTGGAATGACCCCTGCACCTCCTCCTTCTTTCTTTGATCCTTAGCCGCCGACCGTCAAAGCAGTCAGTGGCAATCACGCCTTGTGGCGTCTTGTAGGGCAACAACAAATTGATTCCACTTTGCTCGGCCAGTGGCCATTCTTCGTACAGTGCCCCAACTCTGGTTCATTCTTTGCATCTCAGCCTCCACAGTCCTCCGCCAAGTTGTTTTTGGTTAGCCTCTCTTTCGTTTTCCTTCAGGGGTCCATAGCATAGCTGTTCTTGTGATGGTATCTTGGTCTCTTCTAAGAACATGGCCAACCCAGCTCCAGCGTCTGCCAGCTATGATGGTGTGCATGTCTTCTTGCTTGCTCCGAGTAAGCAGATCTTGGTTGGTGATGGTATTCGGCCAAAAGATTCGGTGAATTTTTCTTAGGCATGTTGTGTGAAAAGAGGACAATTTCGACATTTCCTTCTCTGTAACTCTCCAGCATTCCGCACCATAGAAAAGCACAGAAAGCACACAGCTCTGATATAATCTTAATTTTGTGCTTGTGCTGTACTGAGAGGACTTCCAGATGTTGTTTAGACTAAAAAAGGCTGTTCTTGCTTTGTTCATTCTGTTGTTGATGTCTTTGCTTGCTCCGCCGTCTGGTGTTACTATGCATCCTAGGTATGTGAGGGTGTCTGTCTGTCCCAGTTGCTTCCTGCACTTCTGGGCAAACCATGCTTGATCCAGAGACAGCATGTTAGAGCCAAACAGCTTCATTTGTAACCTTTTCAGTTTCAAACGTCTTCAGCGTAACTAAGAAGACACTAAGCTTTTCATAAGAACAAAATAAAACATCATAAACTATTTTCTCTACAACACACTCAAAAATGAGATGCAGAAAAACTCTAAGACTTTTATGGAAACATTTACAGAGTGGCAACAACGATGTCTATTTATATCTCGTTTCATAAAAATAAAAAAAAATCCATGCATTTTTATGCATTTAGATTAGCTCTCTTTTCTCAGTTGTTTTGGTTTTATTTTTTCATGACTAAAAATACGTGGTCGCAACGTAATCTATTTCTTTGTTCTGCGACGTAGAAAGACGTGCACAATATATTTTCGTTCACTTGGCCTTTTATTGCAATATTCGGAATGTGGTCAGACAGTACGAGCCATCTCACTGATGTCCAGTCAGCTTGAGGTTAAACCGTCCTAACAATATTTATGCTTCTATTTGTTCCATATGAAGTACGGAACCATCAAAACAGCGGCTACCTGCCAGGATCCTGCACCACATCAGTCATGTGGACAGGCAGCTGTCGTTTCTCTAGCAATTTGTTTTACAGGATAAGGTTGCCAACCTAATGCACAATCTCATATTAGTCACACCTTACGACACACCAGAGGGAACAGTAGGCATATTCGGTCTTTATCTCCTCAGAGACCCCGGGGACATGGGGCCTCTAAAGGATATACCTGTATCCAAAACAGCTTTGGTTGAAGGTTGATAGGACGCAGTAATTTATTTGTGGCACTTCATTTATTTATTGGTAGTGTTAGCAATCTCATCGTGTAAAACAAAAAGCTTTAGAAAAAAAACAACCCGCTGCCAAAGCACTTAGGGCGTTAAAACAGGCTCCATACAAGGGGTTCAGCAGCAATGGTGGCTGAATGCTCCATAAGGAGCAAACGGGAACAGAAGAAGACTTAAGAAAAAACTTGACAAACAGTTATTACCATTTAATGTCACACTGTATCGTAAACAACCGTCAGTAATATTTTTGAAATATTCCCGTGTGTGATTCCGCGGCCCCAAAGGGAAGCTAGGAATAATAACTTCGTAAATTACCAGACCATTCATTGAAAGCGGTTACAGAAGGTTGGGCATTGGGCTAGCTGACACATCTTGCAGAGACTTAAAGCCAAAAATAATTCAATATGAAAACAGTCATCCACAGCAAGTAATTAAGATATTTCAGTTCAGCCATCCAAGACGGAAAAATGTTGTCTTTCCTTGAGGAGGTTTATGATGCAGCACAGAGAAAGTCAAAAGGAACCTGTGCTGTAGACTCGTTTTTTTTCTCTCCTTGTATGACAGTCTCTAGATCTAGCACTGGAATGTTGGAACACAGAATGGAGAAAGGAATTAGACTTAAATATAAGATGGATAAATAAGCCACAGAAAGACCTTGGACGGATGTCACAGGACGTGTGGACTTGGCTTGTATGTGTTGACGTCTGATGCTTCGTGAGGGGTTGAAAGTTCATGCATTAATATTTCGAAACATCAAGCCATCTAGGCTTTTTCATACTGGTGATTCGCAGCAATTAATTAGTCTGGGAGACAAACAAAATACGAGTAATAAGGCATTCCCAATTTTATGAACAATCAACAATCGACGCTGGACGGACGTTTTATGTTGTCTGTTCTTATAGATCCAGCGGCGTTTGGGTTCTCACACTTCGACCCATTGTCGTGTCGTGGTTTCTGCATGTGTTCGTAAGTTGTTGGTTTCGCTCCAATTAAGGTGTTCCATCTATTTGACCGTGGAGTGCTGGGCACTCAAAGAGATGGTGATCAACAGTGTCACAGGGGTAAGTGCACAGGTGGCACTGTGGAGTGTAATGTGATTGGATTCTGTTCAAGTGATAAAGAGTAGTATTTGTTGTGTTCGGAGCAGAAGATGGTGCTCTGATCCCTCCTTTTAAGATAGCTGATGTTGTCATTAGAATCTGGACCGACCATATGTCTGTAAACCTCTCTCCTGCTGCGTCCCATGACCCATCTGTTCAGCCACATTTTTTTAGTTTGTTGTTTAAAAGAGTTGTTTGGCCGTATGGAGAGTTGTTGCTGTGAAGTGTTTGTTCTTGCCTTGTTCTCTTCGTTTAATAAACTGTAGTTTGGCCTTGTGTAAGCTGGGCCTTGTGTCAACCGATTCACTGTTATGTCTCCTACATTGTTAAACATTTCCTTAGTTAGTCAGCTATCTCATTAATGCCTGCAATAGCGTATTAAGTCTTTTTATCACTCGAGCTGTATAGCTCGCCTTGATATCGTCCGAATATGAGTTTTCTTGGCAAGTACGTCAGTGTAAAAGAAAGTAAGAAACAATCTAGCAGCTTTTCGTGAAAATACGGACACGGCGGGCCTTGCACCGTGAAAGTTATCTCGATCATCCGATAGAAAAGCACGAATGTCTTTATATCCTTTCATAGTGCGTGGGTCAGTGTGTTAAAAACATTAGCACAAGCTTTTCACAGAAATGCGGAAACGGCGCGTATTGCACCGTGCTGTGGATGAAAGCTATGTCATAGAGACCCATAATATATCTTATTCGGATTTCACAAATGTCTTCGCAAATAATCCATCAAGAAATGATGAAAAAGTTTAATAATTCAGTTTCATAATAAAAGTACCTTTGCATTTTTTCTCACGTTAACATTCTGTTAAAACTAAAGGCAGAGGACTGAATTTTATTTTAAATAAAAAAATTTCGCCGCAAACAGAAATTAAGGTGGACGAGTTTTCATTCCAGGCATCAATTTAGAGTAAATCGATACTAACATTTCTGTTATCTTGAGACGTCGCCAGTTTCCTGTGATTTTAGCTTTTTCCTTGAAACAAAAAATTACAGGGATATAATTTGATCATGAAAGTGTATACCTACAAGAAGCAGTCTTTGCTCATGGTCAGCTTTATGTAGTGCTCACGCGAGGACGAAACACAAACAATTTTAAAGTATATGTTCAGGACATAGGATATCAAGGCCAAACCCCCCCCCCCACCCCACCCCAAAAAAGTAACCATTTACCAAAAAAAAAAAAAGAAAGTTGTGCTTACAAAATTGTTACGTATTTAGTTAATTTACACTCTATTTACTATTTCCCACTTCTTAGTCATCGTAATTTGCTGCAGAGTTTGAAAAGTTTAAGATGTTGGCTAACATTTTTCTTCCGTCAATATTTTGACTGACGGGTATACTTGCTCGTCGTACAGTATTCTCCTAAGGGTCGCCTATTACACCGCTTTTGTTTAAGTAAGTTCCTCTTGTCTGCTCTTTACACGATATAGCAGAAAAATATTGTTGCTTACAAGACTTAAAACACTTGAATATATTATTCTGCCAATTTTTAACGATATGGTCTATATAAAGAGATATTTTGTCATAAAAGTTATGTTAACTGCGTGTTGTAAAACATTACGTATAGAAAAGAAATTGGTACCAAATTAGGTGCCTGGGTATCTACTAAAAAACTACCAGAGACAGAAATAGTTAAAAATTATTTTATGTTTGATGAGAATGCTATTGTCTTTCAATACACGATATATACGAGGTATAAGCCTAATTTGCGTTTCCCTGCTCGGATGTGACAAGATGTTATTAACACGATCAAGACGTGTTCTCTTTTCCTGTCAGTGCCAGTGAAGCCATATTTGCAGTATCAGATATAGGCATCAATGTTGCTGTATGGGGTACTTCAGATGTTTGTGTGGCTGGCGACTGTCTTGCCATTACAGGATATCTCTTCGAATGTTCTTCATTAGGATCTGTTTTGATGATTGCCGCAAGAACCCAAGCTTTCTGTTGTTTGAACATACTTTGCAGCTCTTTCCTGAACCGAGTTCCAGTGACGCAGTAGAGGATAAAGTTGACAGAGTTATTGACGTACATTATCAGATTAACAGCTGCAAAAGTAACATTGATCAAACCTCTTCCCTTAGAGGTTTTAATGACTCTCTTCGCCCAGTTTGGCCGAACGATGAAATACACGCTGACTGGAGTGGTGGTAATCAGAAACACCATGTTTAGAATGAGCAAGACAACCGTCATTGAAGAATTTTTATCGTTTGTGGAAGGATTACTGACAACTCGCCTGTGGCTGCCACTTATCGCTGCCACACGCAGGTCATTACTAACTGGTGTCACTTCCATAGCGGCTATTCTCCGTGTTTTTCTCCGACTCTGCAGTACTCTCACTGTGATACAAGAGTTGCCAATTATAAGAATGACAAAAGGAACCAGATTGAACACAGAGAAGTCAATCCACGGCCAAACAGCTCCGAAAAATAAAGCGTAGTCGTTTGAAACATACGTGCAGCGCACAAGTTCCGATCTGTTTTGCTTTATATGAATTTCATCCCCAAATCCATAGACGATATTACTGTTGAGAGCCAACATGATGACCACTATAACTATTATGACCAGAATAGATGTTATTCGTGTACAGTAACTTTTCACCTTGTGAGGTGCGAACACTGACAAGATACGCTCAAATGTGAATGCCACCAGGATCCAGACAGAAGTATCTAGTGAAACATACACTAACCATAAGTTGATTTTGCAGCCGAGATCTGTGAGGTACCTGGAGCGATAGACAAGAGAATGTATGACATTAGTACGCATGATAATACTTTATATAATTCAATAATTTAAATAGCCCCAAAGATCTGATACAAAAGAATTTACGACAATAACAGGCATTATAATGGCATGCGTCATATAAAACAATCATTTCAATAGTCCCAAAAGATACCATGTTACTTCCACTAGGCCACATGGAGCAACATAGATGGAAATTTAAGCCTTTAACCAGACTACTTTCCATTACAGCATCAAATTGTGTCAGTGTTTCAGTCAAAGAGATAGAATGTTAACTAACCAATGAGGAAGCCAAGCAAAAAAGCTAAGAAGCAAAGTAGTGGAGTAACTACTTAATCTTTAAATTCACGGTCTACCCAGGCAGTTGATAAGCCCACATCTTTATTTGTTTCTTCTCTTTCCATGAGATGTGCCACAATTTTCTCTAAATCCACATCTCAAGGGCCTCAATTCTTTCCTCCAGCTTCTTGTCCGTTGTTCATGTTTCTACACCACAAAGTGAAGCGCATACATAACACTTGATGAATCGTGAAACTAATTAGTAATTAACTTCATGGTGCACCTAGGCAGTCATTAAACTCACTAGTAGTGAAAATAATTAGTCATACAATTGACGATAGACTCAGGCATTGATTAAACCCACTAGTCATGAAACTAAAAGTCACAAGAACATCACCAATTTAACAAATCAGTCCGCAAGCAAGTGAACAACTCAATGAATCAAAATAGAATTCGACTTATGATTGGGCTAACACAGAATCACAAACACTTCTTCTTCTTCTTTGATCCTTAGCCGCCGACCGTCAAAGCAGTCAGTGGCCATCACGCCTAGTGGCGTCTTGTAGGGCAACAACAGATTGATTCCACTTTGCTCGGTCGGTGGCCATCCTTCGTACAGTGCCCCAACTCTGGTTCATTCTTTGCATCTCAGCCTCCACAGTCCTCCGCCAGGTTGTTTTTGGTCGGCCTCTCTTTCGTTTTCCTTCAGGGGTCCAAAGCATAGCTGTTCTTGTGATAGCATCGAGGTCTCTTCTGAGGACATGACCAACCCAGCTCCAGCTCTGCCAGCTATGATGGTGTGCATGTCCTCTTGCTTGCTACGAGTAAGTAGATCTTGGTTAGTGATGGTATTTGGCCAAAAGATTCGGTAAATTTTTCTTAGGCATGTTGTGTGAAAAGAGGACAATTTCGACATTTCCTTCTCTGTAACTCTCACAAACACTTATTAAATTACAATAAATGTGAGTGCGTCATTTATCAAACTATAAATGTTCCAATCATCAAGTTAGTAACCCAATTAAGAAATCTTTACTAGAAACGGGTGATGATCAATGTGGATTTGTAGACGGTAAAGCCACACACATCGTTAAAGCCACACACATCGGTAAAGCCACACACAACGCATTCTGCATTATAATGACATTAATAGAAAGAGCTATAGAAGTTAAAAAAAAAACAACAACAGATCTGTACTTGTGGTTTATAGACTACACTAAGGCATCTGAAAAAGTGAAACATGAGAAGATTATCAAAATGTTTGAAAGCATAAACGTTGATGGTAAAGACCTGAGAATAATAAAGAACATGTACTGGAAACAAACAACAGCTGTAAGAATTAGCAGACAAATATGAATGTATTAGAAGTTTAAAAGGGTGTTAGACAGGGATATGTTCTGTCACCTGATCTGTTCAATCTGTCCAGCGAAAATATAAGATCCATAGAGGACATGTCAGGAATATCAGTTGGTTGACATTATATAAGCAAAATGAGATACGCTGATGATTCACTATAAACAGCAAAGAAGTGAACAAGTTACAAGAAACATCGATTAAATAATGACGGGATGTGAAAATAAAGGCCTTAGCCTAATAGCAAAAAGACAGAAGTAATGATCATCTTGACGAAAATGATTTCTCCAAAATACTCTACCAAAGTAAGCTAAGACGTTTAAAACTAGTCAGTAAATAAATCCACGTGCCTTGGCACGTTAATAACATCGGATAAGGTGATGCATCTCAGAAGTGAAGAGTACAATGGCCCAGGCAAAAACCGCATTCTGTAACATGACAAGTATTTTATGCAATAAGTCTTTGTCACTGGAAGTAAGAAAAGGTGTCCTTCGGTGTTATATAGAACCAATACTGTCATAAGGAAGTTAGTCACAGACAATTAGAACTACTTAGTCAAAGTACTAGAGACCACAGAGATGTGGTTTTGCGAAAGAGTTTTAACAACACCATGGACAACTAACAAGAGAAATGAGGATGTATTGAAAGAGGCCAGTGAGTACAGAAAGCTTATTACAAGGGCTGGCCTTAGCTCGATTTGAGCCATTTTGGTGAGGTCCCTGGACTTATAATTATTTAAAATTTGGTATCAGGAATATCTGAATTAGACTGTATTAAAAACAAAACAATATCTATACTTATTTTCTCAGCTATATTTTTGACACAAGACGTGTTACACCAAAACTATACTTATAAAGAAATATTTCAAGGCTATGGAATCTAACTTGAAGCATGATTGACCTTGGATAAGATATGATCAATTTTAACTTCGCTTGCAGCTCATTTCCCCTGACGCCCATGGAATAGGACAAAATATTCGTAGAGCAATATAACATTTGGAAATCTGGTAGCTCGCTCAATCAGAGCAAGGAATTTCTTGATTTTCAAAGGCTCTACGAGGTATGAAGAAGGAAGAATTGGTGTCAGTGCTCCCATTTTCTCGACCAGTATATGACCATCTAAATCTGTTTACTTTACAAACTTGACTTATTCACATCCTAGAATTTTCGATTTATAATCTCTCTTTATCTATATATTTACCTCTCTCTCTCTCTCTCTCTCTCTCTCTCTCTCTCTCTCTCTCTCTCTCTCTCTCTCTCTCTCTCTCTTATATATATAATCAATGTATTGCTAAAAGTTATTTTCCTTCGGCCTTTAAGATTGCCAAAGTATATCCTCTCTTCAAACCTGCCTCGTCAGATAACAGTAATCTTGGTAACTATAGACCAATTTCTCTTTTATCATCGCTTTATAAACCACTAGAAAAACACATACATAAAGCAACACTACATTACCTAGTTAGCAATGACTTGCTAATTGACAGTCAGTCAGGGTTTCGACAAAAGCATTCATGCCACCCAGCTCTAACTAAGATCTTAGACAACTTGCACCTAAACATAAATAACGATAACATATGTGGAGCAATCTTTGTAGACTTTAGAAAGCATTTGATATGTTAGATCACGCTGTTTTAATAAGAAAATTAGAAACAATGAAAGTTAACTTTAAACTAGTGACATTACTTAAATCATTCCTGTCCGACAGACAGCAAGTAGTGTGGTACAATAACTCCTTGTCAAACCCAGCTATTATTGACACCGGTGTTCCTAGGGTTCTATTCTCGGCCCTCTACTTTTTTCCATTTACATAAATGACCTTCCACTACACATCGAGCACTCATCCTGCGACCTATTTGCCGATGACTGTACCATTTATACTAGTGATAAAAGTTGCAACACGCTAGAAATATTATTACAAAGCGACACAGACAATCTTATTAAGTGGAGCAATGAAAACTGCATGCAAATAAATATCACTAAAACAAAATGTATGATAATATCAACTAGACAAAAATTACTAAACTCGCCGAAAACAACACTTCAGCTCTACATTGGAACCTCTTTAATTGAAAATGTAAATGAATATAAAACACTAGGACTCACAATTGACCAACATTTAAGTTGGAATTCGCATGTACAAGCACTGACCAAACAAACGGCACAAAAAGTTTACCAGTTAGCTAAAATCAAACATTTCCTAGATGAGGAGACACGAAAAATGTTCTATACATCCCAGATACAAAACATCTAGACTATTGTTCCACAATTTGGGATGGCTGCACCATGTCCAACACTAAAAGACTCTATTCATTATAAAAACGTGCAGTGCGCCTAATTTCAGATAAAAACCTCACACAGTGTGTAGACGCATATACATATCTTAACATATTACCACTAAGAAAGCGCCTTCTCTTCAACAAAGCCAAATTTATTCACAAAATCTTGTCACAGAATGCTCCAACGTATCTGTGGCCTATTTTCAAATACAGCGGAAGACGCAGTCAACGCTTAAATAAATTACACATGCCCAAGCCTAGGCTCGACTTATTCAAGAAAAGTTTAGCTTTTTCTGCTGCTCATCTGTGGAATACTCTTCCACACGACTTAAAAAATACTCTTAGTCCATATTCATTCAATCACAGACTTTTCAAATACATCATGAGTGCAGATTATATGTCACCCTAATGTTCTTAAATAATTACACAACATCATATGTAGGTTTTAAAGTTAATTTTGTCCTGTTTAGTATAAATTATAGGCAACGGGCTGATCACCTGTTTGCCAGTCACTTCGATTACGGAAACAACAGCAAATGGGTTGATTTGCCGTTGCCCTAAAGACGCCACTAGGCGTGATGGGAAACAATGGCAAAGAAAACCTATCTGCTGTTGCCCTAAGACGCCACTAGGCGTAATGGCCACTGACTGCTTTGACGGTCGGTGGCTAAGGACGGAAGAAGAAGAAGAAGAAGAAAGTATAAATTATGATACGCATCTGTAAATCTGTGTAACTGTTATTGTACTGTTACAATGTTGGGATTTTATTTTATTGTACTTTTTTTTGTTATTTTATTATTTAAGTAATATTTAGGATACGTGTGAGAATAAATGGATTCAGTATGGACGATGAGAGAAAGGAAGGGCAGAATGTTAGACGGGCCTGCATGCCGAATTCTAAACCCTTTGAAAATAAAGTTCGTTCGTTCGTTCGTTCTCTCTCCATATATATATATATCCATAACCGAGATATTAATTAGAACAAGAGTAAGTGAATACTAAGAAGGAATGGTGTAATATTCATCAATTTTATCACAGTAAATGATCTTAAATAAGATCTTCAAGACGAACATGTTCTATATGGCGTTCCTTATTTTTGTAAAAGCTGAAAATGGCAACCCGAGTACGCTGGGCTCGATTGGGTCAAAAAGGATCAATCAGCCTCAGTCCGGTTCTTGTTTTTCACTTATGCTAGAAGGAATCCACGTTCACCAGGCACGTTATGAGAAGAAGAAAACTGTTTGGAATCACAAAATAATGCAGCCTAAAAACTTCTCAGTCGCTAATTAATCCTTCTACGAATCTTCCAATATCTTAATAAAATCTTCTAATAACTCAGTCTACGAATAACAATTTCAACGAATCTTCAAATTATCCCTCTTGAAGCGGATGAAACTTCTAATCACCAAATTAGCTAGTCAAACTTCCATTGTATAAACAATGAAAGGGTTTGCCGAAAACTGATAATTCAATCTTTTATTTCATTACCTTTCAGCTCCCATCGGAGCATAGAACTTTAAAAAACTCATTCTTCCTGCCCCCTGCAATCACGTACAGGTCTTTTGAAGTCTTTCTCAGCCCTTTCATGTCATTGCTTTCAAAACCTAATCAATAGCCAATCAGAAGAGAGACGGTGACAAAAGATATTCCTGCCGCTCTCTTGTTATTATCTAAAATGGCTATGTAAATTTTCCTTCGTGAAGAACTCTGCATGTTTTGTCTTTATATATTTTCTTTATTTAAGTTAATTTTCATTAGTGGGACTCCATTATGCCTCATGTTTCCAAAATGATTTTCTGTCAACACTGTCTAACGCATTTTTCCAGTCCACAAATTCAGTGTAAAGGAGTTAGTTTAATTCCAGACTTTGTCCAGCTATGTGGCTATCTTGTCTGTACACAATCTATTTTGTTGAAATCTGTTTGTTCATATCTCAGTTGTCGGTCTATGGACTGTTTTAATCTCTCAAGTTTTATCCTGTATAATACTGATCCAGGCACTGATAGTAACATTATTCCTTTGTAATTTATGCACTATTGTACATCTCCCTTCTTCGTCCGTTTGACTACATATCCTTCCTTCCATTCTGCTGGTATTTCTTCTTTGTTTACACGTACTTTATTTCTTCACTGTAATTGGATACTGTCAATATATACTATTATATTAACTTTATAATGTTGCTTGCCTTTAAATTTATATTTACAGTACAAGTGAAAATGAATGTACACAGTATACACATTGAGAGAAAGGATGGGCAGAACGTTAGACGGGCATACGCGCCCAATTCTCAACCCTCTGAATATAAAGTTCGTTCATTCGTTATCTCTCCCATATTTTACCTAGTAAATTGTACAATATCTTTGTAGCTGTGTGAGTATCTTTTTTGATGTCCCTGGCTAGAATACCATCTGGGCAAGCAACTTTCCTATCTCCTAGAAGCTTTATGTAATATTTATTTCTTCCTCAATTGATCTGTCACAGTTGAGTTGTAAGTCCTCTTCTGCTGGCTGGATGTCTCAGGGATTTTCTGGAGCTGATCTATTGAGAAGTTCCTCAAAATGTTCTGCCTACCTCTTCATCTGCTCTTTTCTGTTGCTAAGCAATTTTCCATTCTTGTCTTGATGAGGCCATTTGCTTGCTTGTATTTCCCTTACAGCTTCTTTGTGCTGTTTTACATGTCCTTCATATTTCCTTTGGTTACAGAGTTCCCTGTCTCTCTTATTAAGTCATCAATATTTTTTCTCCTGTCTTTTCTGATATACTTGTGGTCGCTTCTATGTACACTTCAGGGGCCTTGCCTCTGGAACTTTAGGCTTTGCTTCTGTTTAAATCTGCGTGTATTTTCTATATTTATTCTTATTCATGGTTTCTGTTGTTATCCATCTTTGTACTTGCGTTTTACTATTTCCCAGTACTTCTCCACATTTCCCATTCTACATATTTTTATCCGCTGCCAACTGTCTTCGATTTTTGCTACATCTTCCAGCTCTTGGAACACTTGGACTTTTTTGGATATTGTAGCCGTAAATTCGTCTCTTGTTTTTACGAGGAACATAGAAAGACTAAAAGAAATGACAAAGAACGCACGGACGAGAAGAATATAATTAAATAATAAACAATAGTAGTAACGAAATATCAACGTTGAGAAATTAAAGACATTTTTAGTTACCCATTTTTTATTTTGTTTGTTACTTTCTGTTAATTCCACTGCGTCACGCTTCAGGCTAGCTAGCTGTAAATGTGTACTTGGCTCTTGAATTAGGGAAAGCAAAGGCAGCAAGGAAGGGAACTGGTCAACCTACGTCATAAATTGGACCTAGAATGGTTAAGTTTCTAATACTTCGGTCCCCTACGGCAGTATCTGCTATGGGACTACCTTTACTTTTATCTTTGAGCGTCGCATTGGTTAAGCGGATAGACCGCTTGCCTCTCGCGGTAAAGTTGCCGGGTTCAGAAGCAAAACAAGGTAGCATCACGCTCCAGTCTATCCATGTGTAAATGGATACCTGACTGCTCTTGAGTTAGGGAAGGCAGAAGCAGCGAAGAAGGGAACTGATCACCCCACCTCACAAAGCTGGACCTAGAATAATGAAGTCTCTAACACTTTACTTCCCCCATGGCCAGTTCTTCTATGAGACTACATTTTATCATCATTATCATCAGCATCATCATCACCACCCATCAGCTACCCAAGAAGCACAGGCATTCAACAAACGTATGCCAAGTCTTCCTGTCCCATGCTCATCAGCTTAAGGTATTTCCATATCTTCCTCATTCCTTCAAACGTGGCAGAGGACCTTCTGTATTGAATTCATTCATAACCCTCCACTCCCAAAGGAGCATAGGCCTTCAACAAACACATGCCAAGTCCTCCTGTCACGTGCCATCATCTCAAGTTCTTTCCACGTTCTCCTCATCATTTTCACCTCGGTTTCCAGCTCTCTTCTCCATTTGCTTCTTGGTCTACCTCTGCCTCTCTTGCCCTGGGGGTTCCAGAACAGGACTACCTTGTAATGCTATCAACAGGTTTCCTCAGTGTGTGTCCTATCCATCGCCATCGTCTTCTTCTCATCTCTTGTTCCACTGGCACTTGTCTAGTTCTTATCCTCAGTTCCACGTTGGTAACCTTGTCATACCATTTAATTCCTCTATTCTACGCAAGCACCCATTTATGAAAGTCTGTAGCTTTTTGGTTGTTGTCTTTGTTGTTCTCCATGTCTCAGAGCCATAAAATAGGACTGACTTCACATTTGAGTTGAAGATTCTTATTTTCGTGTTGGATCCGATTTCTCTTGATCTCCATATATTTCACAATGCAATGAAAGCTCCTCTTGCTTTTTGTATTCTTAGTTTGATATTACTGTCTGTTCCTCCAACTTTGTCTATATTGCTGCCAAGATATGTGTTCGATTCTACATCTTGTATTGGTGTTTCTTCGAGTTCAACCCTGTTATCATTATCTGCATTTATTCTCATTATTTTTGTCTTTTCCCTGTGTATTTTCAGACCCAATTGCTGTGACCCCTCATCGAGTGTTTTCAATTTGTCCTGCATCTGATTACGGTTATGGGACAGAAGAGCCAAGACATCAGCAAAATCCAGATCATCCAACTGCTTGGTCAGAGTCCACTGGATTCCATTTCTGTTGTGTGCCTGTATTGGATTGCTAGATTGAAATTTCTTTTCTTTAGCTCACCTGCCTATGTTGTTTGTTGAAGGTCTTTGGTTAAAAATTTTACGTGATGGGGTAACCTGCTTTAACGTAATCCCATTACCTGATTTCAATGCCCGCAGCCTCTCTGACAAAGTGTCGTAGCAGACCAGTATATAGAACAAGAGTGTCAGCAAGAGCCAGAGCTATCAGGTAAATGGAAGCGTTGGAAGACCTCATGTTTTTTCTGCTCATCACAGCAATGGACAAGAAGTTGCCAATGGTCCCCAAGATAAGCAGAACTGGAGATATTATCTGTGGAATAGCAGCGGTAAACAGGTAGCATTTATTTATCGTATTCATTTCTATGATATCCTCACTCATTATCATAATCGTTCAGCTCAATAATGAGCATAGGCCTTCACCAAATTCTTCTTCTTGTCTTGTGACATCCATTCAATGTTTTTCCATGAATTATTTATTCTTTTCATGTCTGTCGACCAATCAATTCTCTCTCTCTCGCTCTCTCTCTTATCTCTGGGATTCCAGGATAAGAATTGCCTTTTAATATTATCAATAGATCAACAAAATGTATCCATGTGTGTCATATCCAACACTATTGCCTTCTTCTCACCTCTTGATACAGTGACACATGTCAGATTCTTGTCATCAGTTCCACATTAGTGACCTTGTCATCAGTTCCACATTAGTGACCTTGTCATCAGTTCTACATTAGTGACCTTGTCATCAGTTCCACATTGAGATCCTGTCACCCCATTTCAATTCATATATGATACGCAAGCACCCTTTTTTTGGTTGTCGTTTTTGTTGTTCACCATGTTTTAGAGCCATACATTAGGACTGGTTTGACATATGAGTTGAAGATTCTGATTTCTGTGTTGGACTTGATTTCTTTTGAGTTCCATATATTTCACTATGCATTGAAAGCCCCTTTTGCCTTGTGTGTTCTTATTTTAATATCATTTATATGTCCCTACAACTTCGTCTACGCTGCTGCCAAAATATATGTATGATTCTAAACATGTAGGGATGTTTCTTCAACTGGAGTCTGTTAAATAATTTGCTACAGTTATTCTCAAAATCTTTCTCTTTTCTCTGTTTATTTTTGCACTCAATTGACGTGACTTCTCATTATGTATTTTCATTTTGTCTTGCATCTGCTTACAGATATGATCTTCCAATTCCTCAACGTTATAAGCATCACTTCAACACATAGATCAACAAACCTTTAAACTTGGACGAGACTACAGTAATGTATCAAAGCTAAAAATGTAGAATTTCATTCACAACAATCAGTGTTTATATTACCATTAAGAAGTATTGTGACAGTGAGGTTTGTTACCCAGGCATTATAGGTGCCAATGAGATAAGGTCATACATTTTTAGTAGACCAATCAAAATCATTGACGGTGACAAGGGCCCACAACACCTGCCGGGCTAAGGAGAAGTTAAGATTATCATTAGGGCAGTTCCATCTAGACGACCTCGGGGAAGGTTGTTTTTCTACTGGAGAGCTGATGAGAAGCCATGTTTGAGCTGTCTCATTCTCGTAGAGCCACGAAGATCTGTTCTGAGTTGAATTTTCTTGAAGTGTTTTCAGAAAAGTAGAATATTGTGTGTAAAGTTTAAATGATATCGTGTTTTAAAGACAGAAAATAGCGGCAGCTATATTTATTCTGTACTGGGAGGATAGACTTTGTGTAGTAACATATGTAAGCACAAGTCTCGATTTTGAATTTTGTCCCCAGATAATATTGATTTGTACTAGGAAGGGAACCAAGAAAACAGTCACAGATGTATATGAGGGATCATCATTTGAAGAAAATAGTAACTTTAAATATTGAGGATAAAAAACGCAACCACCTGAACTGAAAGGTTGCGGAAGAAGGTCAAAGCGACCTAGATAGTGAGTTGCACGAGCTGTTTGAATAACGCATACGGTTGTGGAGAACGAAAAGGAAAATATGGGTAAACTACATTCACGACAAGGAATAATTGATTTGAATTTCATCTGAAATTGTTTATTTATGAATTCCTGTAAATAAACCTTGTTTATACTATCAGTCGAGTTATGGCAGCAGATGTGTGCACTGAATGAAAAGTTACCAGAATATTAGTAAGTACTACCACCATAGCACCGTCACAAATATCATTCGAGAGAAGAACGAACCTGCAGCAGCTCCACAAGAATCTACAACTCTAGCGGGAAGCTAGTAATAACACTTGATGGACATTTATTGAAAGAAGATATAATATAAAAGTAATCACAGTGAAGGACACTGTCACATATTATAATTGGTGCCGTGACTTACCCACGGACCTATCATCAGTAGAATTAAGGAGCACCTGTCACAGTATAATGAACTTGTGCTGGGCCAATTTTTTTGTCTCCAGGTCAGCATGTCTTTGTCATCCGAGTCCTGCAAGAAAGGCACATCTCCATGTGCCTTTTGGTCTATCTTCACCTCTTGGAATTTTATCCTATAATTTTAGATGTTTTTCCGGTTTCACACAGTTTTTGATGTCTCTCTGTTTCTTTGCTTATACCTAAAACTGGGATGACGCTTCGCATAGAAGTGAGACATTTAAACGTGTTAGTCTGGGAATCATTGCTCGTGGCCGAGATAGAATCTATGGAGTATGACTTCTATCTGAGCTTTCACTCGATCTTCCAACACTGACATCTCCATGTGTGGCCAGTGTCTGATGGTTTAAGATTCATTCTGTCTTCTATTATTTCGTCGGCTTATTTTTTTATGATACACCTTTGCACGATTAACGTCCAGACGTTATCATCAATTGTCATTTACCATATAATAATAATAATAAATTCTTTAAGCACCAAACACGGCGCATAAGGCAGAAACCAGTGCTCTCCAGGTTGTTCGGGGCCCCCAACGTTCTTCCTTCTCTTATTATTGTTCTTCTGAGTGTTTCTTTTGGTCTTCCTTTTTTCCTCTTACCCTCAGGAACCCAAGTGAGCACAGTGGTATTCACGTGACATCCTGCATGACCATCGTCTTTTTCCTTATATAGTCGGAGACATATTTCTGCCTAGAGTCTTTCTTATTTGTCGATTAGTCTTGAATTCTTTATGAGTTTTCTAAGACATTTGTTCTCGAATGTATTCAGCTTGTTCTCCAATGATTTTGTTATTTTCCAACTCTCACAGCCGTATGTTAACACTGAGATAACATTTGAATTAAACAGACGAAGCTTGGTATGTATATTCAATGATCTTAATTTCCGCTGCTCGTCCACCACATCATTCACGTGATCCTGCACGACTGGTTTCTTTAACATGTTGGTTTACATTCTGAGACTGCCAGCTTCATGCACCGCCTCATATTAGTCGCCTTTTACGACATGCATGAGGGAATTGTGGTTTTATTTATTTATTTTTTGGTCAAACAGAGACCCCGCAGGAGTACACGGGACGTTTATCATAATGCATGTTAGAAACCAGTTTGTGCTGCTCTTTGGTTCATCTCTCTACTGATTGGACGAATACACGATAAAACAAACTTCTATTTTAAAGAGCTGAGAATTAGATGTATAGGATCGTCGGTTCTCATATCTTTTATACTGTTTCCGATCATTCTCATATACATCTTAAGTATTAATTTTAAGAAATGAAACACTGCAAAAGTAACAAAACAGTACACTCATTTTTACAATATTAAATCATAATCAAGAAATAACAAACTACATAAAAAAAGCAACATCATCATCAACTCTATGTAAAAATATGTTAGATGATGATTGGAAAGCACATTTTTAGATTTTGAAAAAAAAGGAGGGGGGGGGGGGGGGGGGGGGGGGGGGGGGGGGGGGGGGGGGGGGGGGGGTTGTTGTTGTTGTTGTTGAACTAGGCTACTGAGTTTTTCGCTCTTTTGCAGCCAATACCACGTTCAAGACTCCTTGGAATTATCTACACTGTAGATCTAGGCTTTTCCTGTGGATTTTCTGTCATTCAGATACGTGCTGAGATGAAGTCATGAGCTCCAGTTTCTCCAGCTTGTCTTGCATTTAAAGGATCGTCACATCTGGTCCCAAGCTAGGTGTAAGAAGCGTGTGGCATACTGTGCATTCCACGTCATCCAAGGGGGCTCTTCAACTATGCAAAGCTAAAATACTGTGCTCTGGTTCTGAGCTCTCCATGCACAAAGCCACTTCTCGGCTCCCCCTGCCTATCATTGGATCCGTAATGAGATCTTCCCGCATGCTGTCAACCAGGTCAAAGCCCAAGAATCACGTCTGGGGCTCAAGTGACTTCTCCAAGTTCAGTGTGCAATGCTGGGTTCTCAACATGTATCACCACAGGGAGAATCCCTAGAAGTGTGTGGATGATGTCAAGAGTCAATGAGGATGTAATAAGCTTCACAGACATAGGTTCACTTCCACATTCGTATATTGTTGCATTGTGCATAGCTGGTGGTCATATATAGATGACTCCAGATATGTCTCCATGCATGGGTGGGGGGGGAGGAGGGGGGGGGGAGGGGAGAGTGTAAAAATCAACATTAATAAAATATCTGAAAAGTATGCAACAGTAAGAGTAGGGATTGAAGGTGACTTTCGTGTCATGAGAAAGATTGTTGTAATGATGAGCAGTAGAGTGAGCAAAGCTGTTCTGGTCTTGAATGAGTCAGGCTTAGGCTTGCGCACTTTAAATCTGTTTTAATTAAGCGTTGACAATATCTTCCATTTACAATCTGTTAATGCAAAGACGACATGTTTCATTAAACTTGATGGTGGGCACTCACAAATTTGCGCATTTTGTGGCCTGATTTTGTGAACAAATTTGGCTTTGTTGAAGAGTAAGCGCTTTCTGAAAGATTATATTTTAAGATGTTGATATAGAACAATATTTTATGACAGTATCCGTCAGATAGAACAATAATCTGTGTCAGTATCCGTCAGCAAATAGACACACTGCACGTTCTTGAAGCGAATGCCGTGAAATGACGTCTGTTTCACATCACGAATTCTAATAATTCTGACCTTACCGCGCACCATACATTGGAAAAAGATATAATACACCGACCAATGAAAACGCTTTTTTGGTTCTGTGTTTACAACTGCTGGGACAATAAAGATGGCCAGACCCTATTTGTGTAACATGATTAACTTCGGGATTTTACTACAGCAGTATGGAAGAAGTACCACTTGGCAGAGGTTATCAAAACAATCTTAGGGATGTTACTCTACCCGTAAGTAGTAATACTTTTACTAATACTATTATAGGACGGGAGAAATCTTAGGTTAAAGGCATTCGAAGCTTCAGGTTGGCCTAAGTTTAGCTGTTTAAACTATGCATAACAGAAAATGCAAGTAGTAACCAACAAGATTATTAGATAGATATGTAAAGCCTAATTCGAAGTATAAGGTAAACTTTAATTGACTAAAATCGCATCAGGAATAACGAAGATAATTAATAAAGTAGTTTTCCTACATTGTACAAAAGGCCAAACGGTACCCACATTTTCGAATAGTTATTGCATTCCCAAGGAATTCCCTCTCTTACGTCCGAGGTCAGACTATAAATAGACTTGCCTAAACAAACTCCGGTCAGTCACGATTTGAAAAACACAGAGTGCGGGCAAAGCAGAGCATATATTAATGCCAGCGTTTGCCTTCTGCAGATGGTAGCAGACCTTATTCAACCATCAAGGGCTAGTCTGTGTGTGTACCTGAGGGTAAGAACGAATCTATTTATATATAAATGTATATAATTGTGTATAATTATATTGATTAATCCAACTGTGCGATACGACGTGTATAAGTTGTGTTAGGAATGGACTGTGAGTTCTGATGAAACTTACAGGCTCATGTGTACTTCTAGAGGCAAAGCCCACCTTCGGAAATATTTAAATATTGAGAAAGATGGCTAATTGTGTCTGTAAGTTGGGAAATGTATTTAAAGAAGTATTTCTTGAATAGAATGAGACACCTATCCGGAACATACAGAAGGATGAAATGGATTGATTCACAGTATCGTTTGACATATTATATAATAGTTTTACTAAAAACCAAATTATTGTATGGAGGCGAATCATGGGAAAATACTTATAATTTAGAAGGTAAAAGTAAATTGTGATCACTTGGAATTAAAATGATTGTTGATACCATACTATATCTTGTGTATCTGCTAGCACGCTTATCTGAAACTGTCTATCGTCCCCATCTGTGTCATAAGAGGGATATGGATAGAAAAATACAGGGATTGCATTTGAATTCATTGCCGGTTTAATCCTTTACCAAAAGTCTCCAAATCAAAAGAGGCTGCTCTTACAAAAATTGCAACGTATGCAGTGCCAGTTGGTGATAGCAGGCCCGTCATCACGTTTGTACCTGCTGGAACGAGTTCATCTGAATTATATATCCAGCAAATAAGGGAGCCATCTGCAGTGACTAAGATAAGTTGCTTAAGGCAACTGTGCAGCTTATCCAGACTCAATAAAGATATAACTTCCTCCAGTTTGTGATGACCAAACTAGTATAGTGTTTCTATAAACTTATAGTAATAATAATAAACAATTCTACAAGTGAATGATCAAGCAAGCGAAAGTTGTCTACAAGATGATAGACATTTTGACCCAAGAGAAAAACATTTGTTAACTATTATTATTTATTTAATGTAAAATATTTGAGTTTAACACTTTTCAAACAGAAAAGAGAAACTGTTTAATTAAATTGTAAATATCCACCAGAAGACTTTCTTAGATTCCTTAAGTTGAATTACAGTTCTTGTTAGTGAATATAGTTATATAAATTACCCCTAGCAGAGTCAGAAACAATATTAAATACCATAATCACAGAGGCGGATCAGGAGAGGTAGCAGTTAGGGACTCAGAGTACTACATCACCATCTTCTCTGGGAACTTACATAGCTTGACCCTACCTTTGTGTCTATAAACCCTTACTCTCCTCAGAGAAGGGGGTATTACTGATAAGACCAGACTCTTATCTGGCACTATCCTGGTATCATCTGATACACCTTTATGTCCAGGATATCTTATTCTTTAATAACATCTAAACCTCTCGCGACAGCGAATAACGTCTTTTTTTGTCGAATATACTGTATATCAACCATCTAAATGTGTGGAGCAATAGTCTAGTTGTATTTGTGTTTGAGATATGTAGAACATCTTCCTTTCTTCTTCATACAGGACATTTTTGATATGATTAACACTAACACGTAAACTTTTTGTGGAATTTGCTTGGTCAGTACATGTGCATGGCAGTGCCCATTTAGATATTGGCCAAAGATCAGACCTAGTTTTCTGTTCACATCGGTTTTCCCTCAGCGGGGTTTCCTCGCTGAGCTGAAGTACTATTTCCTTAGAGCTTAGTAATTTTTGTCTGCTTGACATTAACCTGTTTTTTTTTTAAACTTCTTCTACCTCGTTCGCCTTCAGACTTCCACATTAATGACAGTAAAAAAGGCAAAACCTCACTCAAGGTTCTTGACATCTCTCCAAACTGTTTTTCGTGTAGAGAAGTAGGTTTTTGCCAAATGCTACTTTGTTCACTACTGTATGTTGGGCAGGACTGCAGCAGATGTTAGGCTGTCAAAGGGCTGATGTAGCTAGTGTAGAGATCTGTTGCATCAATCCTTAAATGTGGTTTATATAGTACATCCATTTGTTATGTCCAGTGCGTTCCTGAAAAAAGTTTTTATTTCATTTTGTAATGATAGTTCTAGCGCGTGACATTATTTTGTCATTTGTATGAACAGTCGTAGGCAAATAGATCGCTGGATGAATGTTTAATACATAGTGGAAGATCATTAATGTATATGGTAACGACTATTGGTCTGAGAATAAAATCCAGAGGAACACCATAGTAATTACAGTTCGTTGTTACAAATCCCACTTCTGTGAGGCTATTACAAAGCTCCATCTGTGAGGCTGTTACAAAGCCTCTTCCGTAAGGCTGTTATAAAGCCACTTCTGTGAAGCTGTTACAAAGCCCCTTCTGTGAGGTTGTTACAAAACCCCTTCTGTGAGACTGTTACAAAACCAGTTCTGTGAGGCTGTTACAAAACCTTTCTGTGAGGCTGTTACAAAACACTTCTGTGACTCTGTTACAAGATCTTTCTGTGAGGCTGTTACAAAACCCTTCTGTGAGGCTGTTAAAAACCCTTCTCTGAGGCTGTTACAAAACGCTTCTGTGAGGCTATTACAAAACCCTTCTGTGAGGTTGTTACAAAACCACTTCTGAGATATACATATACAACTATTAAATAGTACTATTGGTTATTGTGACGATATTGCCTCCCCTGCTTTGCAGTATTGGTCCAACAGTTGCCAAAATTCAAGAGTATCTAATATGGGCTTCAAAGGTATCTACCTTCGCACAAGATTACTCTTGGCAGAGATGTAGATAGAAGGGTAATGACACTTCTATCACAAAGGGAGTCTTCACAAGATATTGAGATAAGTGACAACGATGCTGCTTTGGCTGAGCCCGTTAATTCTAGAATCTGCCGACCACTTTTGTGAAGAATTAAGCAATAGTTAATTTTTATCTCGTTAAGCCCCCACCTCTGACTTTCTCAGCTGAATTGTTATTATACTGGTATAGCTCTGTTTAGAGTGTGTGTATTAAATTGACTGAGACAAACATGCAGTACATTTAAAAGGATTAAATCGAAGTTAAATTTGTACAAATACAAATAACAAAATTTAATAATCTCTTCAGGTTTTAACAAGTTTAAAGAATTGAATAATGTTTTATGAAAAGGTTGTCATCACTGTGTTAATCAAGCATCTGGTGGTAATGGTAAACCCTTTACTTACAAGGTCAAGGTACCAGCGTTCAATCCTTCCAGCGATGACATAACATTCTGGTTAAATAGATTTGAACGCTCTTGTCGAGCCCATAATGTGGACAAATCACAATATGCTAACCAGTTGTCAGAAAATTTGAAAGGTGATTCTCTGACTAGTTTAAGTTTGGTTGAAGAGGCTGACAAGGATAATTATGATGTTATTAGGGCAGCCTTATTAAAGAAGTACCAGTTGTCTGAGGAAGGTTACCGGAATTTGTTTAAGACAATGGTTCCTGAGGCAGGTGTAGAATTCTCAGAATTCATTGCAAGGACACGTCTTACATTTGATCGTTGGATTGAGTTGTCCAAAACAGAAAAGACATATGAAGCCCTTATGGACTTGATACTCAGAGATAAGATTATGTCAAGTATAAATAAACCATTCCTTGAATTCTTACATGAGCGTAAACCCAAGACACTAAAAGAAATGGAACAGTATTGTACCCAATACGTCACTGCTCATCCAGACGTAGCTATTAGCAATACTAAGGTTAGGGAAGGTATGCCAGTTGCTTCAGCAACACCATACAACCCTAATCACTCACGCAGATTCCAAGAACCTCAAAATAGGTTTAATAAAAAAGGTAGCCATAACGGTTATCAGAACCAAGGTAACCAATCATTTCAGGGTTCTTCTTCGAATACCTGGAGACGAGCCGACAGCCCTCGATTCAGAGGTGGTCATAATTATAGAAACTTTCGCAAAGGAAGTCATTATAGAAATTATCCAAGTTTTCCCTCATGGAGACAACAAGATCATAATTACAGAGATACTCATTATAATGAATATGATAATAGTAACCAAAGGAACTATGACTCAAACCCAAGTAGGGGTTATAACAGTGGAAACAAGGATAATTACAGAGGCAATAATAACAGAGGTAGAGCACAATACAAAAAACATAAATCTCATTACCAGGCGAACTCTGCTCAGCAAGAGTCCCACGAATCCTATAAACAAAATAAAGATAATGATGACTCTAATAATATGGCATGTGCCGCTTTTGATTTTGGGAGAGCATCTCAGTGCCCCCAATGCAAAACATTATTTGAGCCAACCACAGTGTCTACTTTAAGCTGTGGCCATCCTCTTCCCGCTCTTCCTGCGTCAATCGCGCATGATGGAAGGGGTTCTCTAGTCTTACACAAAGGTTTAGTAAATGACAATCCAGTCTCAGTACTTTTTGATTCTGGATGCACAACAATTGGTGTTAGGCAGTCACTAATAGATCCTTCTCATGCTACAGGCAAAGTAGTCAAATGCGTAACATTTGGCGGCACCATAGAGAAATACTCTACCGCTATCATTAGGATTGCTACTCCTTTCTTCACAGGAGATGTACACGCATGTCTTTTGCCGAATCCGATCGCTGATCTTATCATCGGTCGCATTCACGGAGTAAAAGAATGCACTTCGCAACAAATTTCCGTTTGGGAAAAGCAAAATATGCAAACTGCTAATGTTGTAGTCACTAGAGCTCAAGCTCTCAATATGCCTGAAACTTCATCTACTGAAGATATTGAAGTGCATAACCAAGATGATCCCTTGGTAATTTCTCGTGACTCGTTTATAAAACAACAAGAAGAGGATCCGACTCTTAAGAAATTCTTCACTCTTGTAACGAAAGGTGATCCGAATAGAGATACCAAGCGTAAATCTTGGATACAATGAAGAATGGTGTACTTGTACGTATGGTGCAAGACTCCACTAATTCAAGTCATTCTCAGATTCTTGTACCCAAGAAATTGAGAGTTAAAATTTTACAACATGCACACGACTCTCAGTGTGCTGGACACATGGGTTTTTCCCGTACAAAGTCAAGAGTTCTTGCGGCTTTCTTTTGGCCTTTCGTGAATAAGGACATACGGATCTATTGTCGATCTTGTAAAGTATGTCAAGAAGTCAAATCCAAAGGTCCTCGTCATGCTGCGCCCATTCAGGCTGCAGACATTCCTATTCGACCATTTCAGAAAATGGCGATAGACATCATTGGTCCATTTAAGATCAAATCTGCTAGAGGACATCAATTTATCTTAACGTGTGTGGACATGTGCACACGTTGGCCAGAGGCTATCCCTCTGAAGAGCATTACTACTGCTGACATTGCAGATGCTCTTTGGCTTATATTTTCTCGCCTGGGATTCCCCGGAGAAATATTATCAGATCATGGCACCCAACTAATATCGGATACCATGTCTCAAGTAATGTCTACTCTACAGATAGAGAGATCTTTGAGTAGCATCTATCATCCTATGTCCAATGGGATGGTAGAACGGCTAAATAGAACACTTAAGAACTTATTAGGAAAGATAACTGAGGATCATCCTCAAGATTGGGACAGGGTTCTACCCGCGGCCCTCTTCGCTTACAGGGAGGTCCCCAATGAACATACAGGATTTTCTCCTTTTGAACTTGTCTTTGGCGCGCGACCGCGCGGCCCTATGTCTTTGCTTCATGATCTCATAACAGCGGACAATATTGACGATGACACAAAATCCTCTTACGAATATGTCATCACGCTGAGAGAAAAAATTATCGAAGCATGCAAATTAGCAACGTCCTCTTCTGAATTTGCTAAACAGAAGGCAAGGCAATTTGCTAATAAGAAAAGAACTTTACGACAACTTTGTCCTGGTGACAAAGCATTTGTTTTGCTACCTTGTAGGGAAAATAGACTCCTTATTTCTTGGAAAGGTCCGTACGATATAATATCGAAAATTTCAGATGTTGACTATATTGTCGATATTAACGGGAAGCATAAAACCTTCCACATCAATATGCTTACGGAATTCCATGAACGTCCTGACTATTTACAGCCTATTTTCCAGGCAACGGACGATTCTCCAGTTCAACATGGTCAGTACTCATCACTGTCCGTTATACAGGATGAGGAAACAAGTTTTTCGGATGTTAATCTTCCGCTTCCAATGATCCCACTTCATTCTAGTGAATCATGGAAAGACGTTACTGTTTCTCCTGATTTGTCTCTAGGAGAACAGCGACAGGTTTCGGCTATGTTACAAACATTTCAGGATGTCCTCACTGACATCCCTGGGCAAACTCATGTCATTGAGCATGACATTATTCTAACTGAACATACTCCTATTAGGGTTAGACCTTACCCTATCCCTATACATTTTCAAGCACAGGTTGAAAAGGAGTTAGATGAAATGATAGATTTACAAATAATCGAACCATCCACTTCTGCTTATTCTTCGCCGATGGTTATTGTTCGAAAAAAAGACAATAACATACGTCTTTGCGTTGACTATCGCAAATTGAATCAAGTGACAAAGTTTGATGCTGAACCTATGCCTTTACTAGAAGAGCTACTTACTCGACTTTCTAAATCTCATTTTTTCACTAAACTTGATTTGTCTAAAGGATATTGGCAAGTTCCATTATCCGAACGCGCCAAACCTCTTACCGCTTTTTCTACTCCTAGAGGCCTTTTCCAATGGAATTTTATGCCTTTCGGCCTTATGAACGCACCAGCTACATTCGTACGCATGATGCGTCGAATCCTATCGTATCGGTCAGATGTCATTGCTTATCTAGACGACATCTGTCTTTTTAGCGATACTTGGGAAGATCACTATTCAGGGTTAGTTGAATTGTTATCAACTCTACGCGAGCATAACCTGACAGCAAAACCATCGAAAGCTTGCATTGGTTTTAGCGAAATTGCTTTCCTAGGCCATCGAGTAGGTCATGGTTTCCTGAAGACAGAGGACCATAATATCACTAAAATACTTAACATCTCTATCCCTAAGACTAAAAAGCAAGTGCGAAGTCTTTTAGGTCTCATACAATTTTATGGACGATTCATTCCGAATCTGTCCTCTATCATGGCACCTCTTTCGACACTACTAAAGAAAGGGTCGCCTAATATGGTTCACTGGTCTCAGGAATGCCAATTA
The DNA here is from genome assembly GCA_024509875.1 of Oreohelix idahoensis. Classification (NCBI taxonomy): domain Eukaryota; kingdom Metazoa; phylum Mollusca; class Gastropoda; order Stylommatophora; family Oreohelicidae; genus Oreohelix; species Oreohelix idahoensis. The sequence continues at coordinate 210,038 of JAMPIV010018177.1, forward strand.
TCACTAGATAAGATCAAAACTATGTTTTCAACACCACCTATTTTAGTGTTACCTACTACAGATAAGACATTTGTTCTTCGTAGTGACGCTTCATCCACTGGGATTGGAGCGGCACTAATGCAAGAGTACTCTGGAACTCTGCATCCTGTAATGTACATATCCAGAAAACTTAATGCTGCAGAAAGGAATTACTCGGTTTTAGACCGGGAATTATTGGCGATGGTTTGGTCAATTCTCAAACTTCAAAGATTCCTTCTTGGTGCACATTTCATAGTGGAAACTGACCAGAAAGCTCTTACTGCTATCCAAAGTAAGAACTTGAAGAGCTCGAGATCAACTCGATACGCGATCGCTCTTCAACCTTTTCATTTTTCGGTACGAGCTATCCGTGGTTCAGAAAATGTGATGGCGGACATTCTGTCGAGATGCCCACATGATGCCACTTAACTGTTAAATATTGGACTTTCCTAACATGTATAACTTTACATCAGTTATTCTTTTTCTTCTATATCAAAATGTGTACACATTTGTAATATATGATTTGGTGATTGTATAAATACTTAGCGGTTCACTTATTTTGATTCACTGCTAATTCTTTGATGATGTTTCTTTTGCCAATCGTGAACTTATGATACCTAATATGAAATGATTATTGAAATTATTGTATACATTGTGTCATTGCCAATATGGTAGTAGGCATTGGTGGCAACTCCCTGGAAATGTTTACACTTAGAGAAAGTATTTCTCTAAGTTGTTGAGATATATATTCTCATTCTTTGCCTTAATCTGGCTTTATAAATTCTTGATACTTCTCATCTGCGCATCATATGTGCGTTGGGGGGCCTATTTTATGTGGCTCTCAGAGAGAAAAAAAAAATTTCATTTTTTTTTCCCGGGGGTTGCGGTAGTCTGTTGCGTACATATTTTTTATATGTCGCACAGATTACAGTTGATACGATTACAAATAAAAATGTAACTATCTGTTTGATAAAAGGATATTTATTTATGAACTTACAACTTTTAAGAAAGGGGAATAACTCAGAATAGTAAATGTGTATTTTATTCTTTGAGTGATCGGTTCCTGTTTTGTTTCCGTGGATTGAACAAGCGGAGGAATCTAGATTTTATATTATAGCTGGAAACAGATTGTTCTCGCTTAAGGTTTTGCAGGAATATTGAAAGTCCGAATCTAGGTTTACTGTTTGTCTGTTTGAGACGATTCCGTCTTATATCATGTTATCTTTGTGTGTCTGGGCTGGATTATTTGTTCTTACACTCTGAGCGGATGAAGATAAGAGAGTGTGTTCTTCGGTTATGGAGTCTGGCGGGACGCCAATGTCGGGCGGTCCAAAGTTTTGTGATCTCAAGTTATCATGGGGAAGAAGATTGTGTCTTCTAGGACTGTTTTACTCTATGTGTTCCCCAGTATTATTTCTATTACGCCAGAAAAGTATTTTTGTGCTTGCTATTGATTCTTGGCCAAGGTAAACGTACTTTTACTGACTTCGTTCCTAGGCTTACGATGGGTTATGTTTAGGCCTACATGAATCTACTTATGTTCAGATGTCAGAACGACATATCGTTTAGCAGCACTAAGAATGTTTCTACACAGCAATTATGAGGACAGATAATGCTGATATTGGTGGAAACTTTGATATCCTTATGAAGTGAATCTTTCTAGAAGTTTTCTCATCTCACCGTTGTGTGAGCGATGTTAAGGACCAAGGAAGCCATCTTGGAATCCAAATTATTGTCAATCATTCATCAGAGAACAGGGTTGTCCCTTTCTACCCGATAATGATCCAGAGATCACAGTTATGAAAGAAAGATCTATTATGGGAGATTTAGCATTTACTCCGAAGATATGTGCTGAATGCTATTTGAAAGAATCTACGCTAGAGTACAAGCTACACTCATGCTAAGAGAGATTCTGTACAAGAGTCACTATGAACATTATGTATAAACTGACGTGATCTGTCAGTACAACCTGATATATATATATAGATGTGGATTAACTATAGAACTCTGAATGCTTGTCTACAAAAGTTCCAGTATGAGGTTATCCAGCATGTATGCTAACTTAAGATGATACACCATTGATCAACACCATGCTGTTTATGTCGTCATGTGTTCCTGTAACCATACACGTACTGTTCCAGCAATACAACTTTACAGTCGATGTCAGCGCGACCTGTCCTATCGAGGTATACAGTAACTAGGTCAGCGTTTGTTGACATTTTTTGTTGATGGACATTTGCCATAGAACAGACAGCGTTACACAGCAAATTTGTTTGGAACAGACAGCATTACATATCAGATCATTTGACAGTGTTTGCAAAATTACAGTGCAACTGAAGCGAGAAGTCTTACTTGTTGATTCTGAGGAACTAGCGTTTTCTATAGGGTGAGCAAATTTCCGATACTGGAATTTGCAAAGCGACTGCTGTTGCAATTTTTTTTTTTGGTTAGTTGTGACGATATGGTCAGTGTTGTTTTCGGAAGTTTCTTCACATTCTTTAGTTTTGTTTTGATTTGTTTGTAATTTGTTGGTCTACCCTTTGCTATCTTTCAGTTTCATACAACATTTATATTTATATACTGTGGCGTTATTTGTATTTGTTATCCTCTTGCGGTTTATTTTTTATTATTTTTTCCATTTGATTTATTTGATTTCCGCAAATGTTTTCATGTTGTCTTGTATAATTGTTTTTTATGTTCTTGATCGACATACACTATTTAAAATATAGTTGATCATATGGATTTATGTGAAAGAATCAACTGATGATTAATGTTGATTAGATAAGACACTATTTCTTGTGCATTGCACTTATGTTATAGAGTGTTGCAGCAATTTATAATTGTTATTTTTCAAAGAAATATACAAGACCTTGATAAGGCTTGTCTCACACAGACATTGTGATTGTGTGCTGATTAATACAGTGATTAAGAACTTTTTGCTATATTACCTTGAAATATATTTTATTATTATTGTTTCAAGTGAGTAGTATCATTGTCAGACATCATGTCTACATTAGAATACTTTATTGCACAAGGGAGATCCCTTGATAAGACTGGTAAAGACTTAGAACAATGGGCAGTTGCTCAATATGACAAAGCATTAGCTGCTGAAGAGAGAAAAGCTGCTGCAGAAGAGAGAAAAGCTCTGGCTGAAGAGAAAAGATTAGAAAGAGAATTTGAACAAAAGAAATTGCAGATACAGACTGAGGAAAAAAGATTCCAGATGGAAATGGAAAAAGAAAAAAGAAAAGATGAAGCTGCTGCGGCTGCTGAAGAGAAAAAAGCAATGAGAGAACATGAACACCAAAAAGAACTTTTAGCATTTGAGTTAGAAAAGTTAAAATTAACAAACAGCTGAATTGTTATTATACTGGTATAGCTCTATTTAGAGTGTGTGTATTAAATTGACTGAGACAAACATGCAGTACATTTAAAAGGATTAAATCGAAGTTAAATTTGTACAAATACAAATAACAAAATGTAATAATCTCTTCAGGTTTTAACAAGTTTAAAGAATTGAATAATGTTTTATGAAAAGGTTGTCATCACTGTTATGATGGGATTTAACTAAATAAAGAAGATCGCTTTTGGCAGCGAATATTTTGCACTTAGCTGCCAATGGTAATTCCTCCTCTTGCTGGGTTGGTTGTTGGTAGACTGTATTGCTGTTTACGCTCGTTTCTGGTCAATGTTAAAGGTGCCGCACGTTCCTAGAACGTCAAGGAGTAAAGGTTGTCATCACTGTTATGATGGGATTTAACTAAATAAAGAAGAACGGCAAAGCACTTTGCTCCTTCGTCTTAAAGTTAAAGGTGCCGCACGTTCCTAGAACGTCAAGGAGTAACGGCAAAGTTGCTCCTTCGTCTTAAAGCGCAGGCTACTGTTCCTTTATTGTCGTAGAGATAGTACCCGTCAGCTGGTACCACCACCAATAACTATGATGAAAGAATAGAAGCGAAACGCTCTCCTAAGTATTGCGTTTTCCGACACATAGTTATGTGCCCCCCTATTTCTATTTCACTATCCCATTTAACTCAGAATTATTCTCGATGAGTATTAAACTTAAGCTCTCGAGAGAAACCTTTCTTTACATTTAAATTGAACAGTTATATATATATATTTCTTTTACATTTAAATGAAAAGGTACAGATAGAATATGTTTACATTTACTTTTCAACAGTTTGAAAAGTGTTCACAATATAAATTGAATATGTTTTCGTTTACATTTACACTGATTGAAAATGAAGATATTATACTTAGAATGTACATCTTTTCTTTCATCTTTCCCTCCCTGCTCCATATGGAACCTGGGACTATTTATGCGTTCAATTCTCTTTAAGAAACTAGCAATAAAGCAGTCACCAGTCCCTTGCAGTGGTAGTTTATGAAATCATCATTCTATATGCTGAGGTTGCCAGCCTCAAATGACTTGGACATTCCTAGCACTTTTCACACATTAAAATTCACATGGTAATATATACATATATGTTAGTTCACATGTTAGTAATGACATTTAGAATGTAAAATCACAACTTACGCCAATCTTGGCTCACAGACGTTTTTGCTCTATGAACAAGTTAATGATCCGATTACACGCCCATTGAGGCATATTGGGAATATGGTATTAGGCCCATATTTTCTTGACCATCGGCACACTAGGGTGATGTGGTCAGCATCACGCCGGCCGCCTTAACCTTCCCAGAGTTGCTTTGGTACCCAGTTGGGGTTGGGTCGACCCAGGAGCCGTTTGCGGCCTAAAAAAATCCCACCTCATCTGGGGATCGAACCACAGACCACTGAGCTAGGAAGCCAGTGCACTAACCACTATGCTACCGCTGCTCTGAATAAGTTAAGGCACTGGGTTAGGCTCCTTACACGTGTACTTGGGGTCTTTAATTTAGCACTAAATTAACTCTGTAGCTTTGTGTGTTCAGTTTCCTCAGAGTCCGGTTCCTTATAAAAATGGATTTCCTGGGCTGTATTAAGTCTTACAAGGTGTTCCAATAAAAGTCCGGTCTGATAAATGGAAGTCCTAAATTTTCTTCTGGCAAGTCTGGTTGTTCTTGGCAAGGGATTCCTCAGAGTAAATTTTTACAGTGAAGTGTGACAGCGCCATCTTGTCATCCGCCATTTTGTCTGTCATTCTCTACCTTTTTATTTCAACATGGCGATGTGGAAGTCATTTTAGCGTTACTTAGGACCTAAAAATAGAACATTAGTCATGCCCACTGAGAGAACAACAGCCAATCATAGAAGAGAAGCGCTCAGACTGACTGTGCCTGAGTTTGGCCGGTTGAAATCTTCTGTCATTAGAACACTAGACGCAGAGAGAAGAAGTGGCCAAACCAGAGTTGAAATCTGTAGATGCCTTGAACACGTGAGTTTGATTTTAAAGCACAGTGGATTATTTCCTAGTGAAATTACCATTATTTCCCTGTAGCTTTCGGGCAGGACCCTCTATCGGCTGCAGGGCATACCAGCCTGGTTCGGGCGTTAGACCATGTACGTTCTTCCCAGGGTCTGTCTTATCTGGTGAAGCTGGTGCCTCAGGTAGGCCTAGTGTAGCATCTACCAGAGCCGAAGGATCGTCTTTGTCTTCACTTCGTCTCAGTTCGTGCGCCGCAACCCTCATCTTCAGATCTTCGTTGCCTGCTGGCCTTATCACATAAGGACCACCGATAGCTTCTGGAATTGCTGATTCAATGAATTCGTCGTTGGACCACACGTCTTGTATTTTGGCCCTGTCAGTGTAGTGCATTATTTTCCGCACTCTTTCACCCACTCGCAATGGTGTGGGGCCTGGAAGCTGATTACTTCTCTCCCTCCTATCAGCGGCCATTTTCTGCATTCGCTCTGCAGCTTTTTGGTGTGCTATGTGCAACCTCTCTTGGTGACCTTGCAGCCACTTATCAGTTGTCTCCGGCTCTTCATCTGAACACGTGCCTATCATGAAGTCTAGAGAAGCCTTGGTTCTCGGCCGAAGAGGAGGTAGTATGGTGAGTACCATGTCGAAGAGTGGGGGGTGGAGTTGTAGACGATAATCACCTCAGCTAGATGCTCAGACCACCTTCGCTTCTGGTCGGCTGTCATGGGTCTCAGCAAATCATGCAAGGTCTTGTTGAAGCGCTCGCACTGCCAGTTGCCTTTAGGATTGTAAGCTGTAGTGCAGCTCTTGTGGACTCCATATATCCTGCACAGCTCTGCGACTATCGCTGACTCGAAGTTCCGGCCTTGATCAGAGTGTATCCTCTGAGGAGCTCCGAGATACTGGAACCACTTTTCCACCAGGGCCTTGGTGACCGTTGTTGCTTTTTGGTCTCTTGTTAGTATAGCAATGGTGTACTTGCTGAACACATCTGTCAGCACTAATACATTCTCAAACCCTTTGGAATTCCGCTCTAGCAGTGTGAAATCCATTGCTACCACCTCAAGTGGTCTGGAGGCAATCAAGTTTCCAGATGGTCCATGAAACTTCAGTTGAGGTGCCTTGGCAACGTTACATCGGTTGCATCTGCGACAAAACACCTCAATATCAGCTGTGATGCCTACCCAGAAGCACCTACTTCTCAGCAACTGTAGCATGCGCTCTCTTCCCTGATGGCCCACCCCGTGAGCAGAGTCCAGTATCTGTGGTTTCATGGATTCAGGTATTACCAGTTGTTTTATGCTGGATCCATCTGATCCCTTCACTGTCCGGTATAACAACCCATCTGTCACTTCGAGTCGGTTACTCTGATTAAGTAGTTTTCTTGCAGCCAAGGGTATTTTTCGAGCATCTCTTCCTGCAGGTCTGGTGCCATCATTTACCATCTTCCTTACCATCGCTACCACATCATCAGCTCCCTGGAGATTTATCAATTCCTCACGCGAAAAGGTGGGAAATGCTTGAGTGGTTGCTGGTGCTGTGGATGATTCGGAAGGTACCCTTTCACTGATATCTTTCTGGCTTGTTGCTGCCGCCAACCCTATCTCATGTGGTATCTGGGTAAACTCTCTGATAACGTCAGCTGTTATGCCACTTATTGCAACTTCTGCATCATCCTCCAGTTCTTCGCCTGTGGTCTCAATAGGAAAGCGGGACAAATAATCTGCATTCCCATTGGCTTTCGCTGCCCGATGTCGGATAGTGTAGTTAAACATAGCCATCTGGGCCATCCATCTCTGCTCTATAGCTCCCAGTTTAGTTTTCTCCCAGAAGGCCAGACCCCTGTTGTCTGTAAATACCTCTACTTGTGATCCTAGCAGGTAACCTCTGAGCTTCTCAGCCATGGCCCACTTTAGACCCAGCAGTTTTAGCCTCATGCTGCTTTTTGAGTTTCTTTCAGAGGGTCGTAGTGTGCGACTTGCATATGCCAAGACTTTCTTTGTTTCATCTTGCACTTGTGAAAGGATTGCTCCTAATCCTTCATATGATGCATCTACCTCCAGGATAAACGGTAGCGAGAAGTTAGGGAACCCTAGTAGCGGTGTGGAGGTTAGCGCCTTTTTCAGTGTCTCAAAGGCTACAACACACTCTTCGGTCCACAACTCTCCTATGGGTGACTTACTCCGTCTTTTAGTCTGCATGCCTTGATTGAGCGCAGCTACTAAATCATGTAGCGGTTTGGCTATCTTTGCGAAGCCCGGTACAAATCTGCGGTAGTAACTGGCCAATCCCAAGAATGACCGTAACTCAGTCTGGGACCGCGGTACAGGGGCCTCTTGAACAGCCTTCACCTTGTCTTCCATAGCTCCTACTCCATCTGCTGATATAGTATGCCCCAAGAATTCAATCGTTGTCCTAAACAGCTTACACTTTTCTCCATTCATTTTCAGCCCTAGCTGGCGTAGCTTAGAGAATACTTTCTCCAGTCGGCTCAAATGGTTAATGAAGTCAGCAGAGTACATTAAAATGTCATCAAGGTATACTAGTATCAGCTGGAACACTAAATCATGCATACTGCTCTGCATTAATCGTTGGAAGGTGCTGGCAGAGTTGGCTAAGCCCATAGGCATCCTGATGTATTCATAAAGTCCAAAAGGGGTAGTGAAAGCGGTTTTCTCTTGGTCTTTCTCATCCATTGCTACTTGATAGTAACCACTTGCCAGATCAAGCGATGAGAATATCTTTGCTCCTCCTAGCGCATCCATGTACTCATCTACTCGGGGTAGAGGGTATGCATTCCTGTTCGTCTTGCTATTGAGTGCCCTGAAGTCTACGCAGAGTCTAAGCCGACCATCCTTCTTCCTGACCAAAACTATTGGGGAGGCCCAAGGACTGCAACTCTGCTTGATTATTTGTTTGTCAAGCGATCCTTGCAGGTGATCCTGTACCTCTCTGTAGAAAGCAGGAGGTATTCTCCTGTAAGGCTGCTTAACTGGGGTGTCATCTGTTAATGGGAGGGTGTGCGTTACCCAGTCCGTATACCCTACATCTGCCTCATCTGTGGCAAAAAGATCGGCATAGCGTCTCAACAACGCTCTTACTTCCTGCTCTTCAGCCTCACTGCCCTCAAACCCGGTCAGGTCAATTGGGCACATCTCGTGCTCTGGATTCGTGTATGGTGGACCTGCTGACATTTCTACCTCTTGAGACCCTACAACTCTGAAATATGTGCTATAGTCCACACCAGCTTCTGTCAGTACTCCTACTTGTGTCCCGGGAGCTAAAAACAAGTCCTCATCACCCAAATTTATGACCTGAATATCACAGGACCCACTTCTAAGAACAGTCAATGTATGACTCATAATCAGCCCTCTGTGTTCTAAGTCTCTGTTAGGCTCAAAGAGAAAAGCTCTTTCTGACTGGCCTCCTCTCCTGCATTTGACTGTTATGGCCCTGATCGACCGAGGGGGTATGTGGGTTTGCTTTCTCCCAGATACCCATACTTTCATAGAGTCTGATTTCTGCGTCATCCTCTGATCCATTGGAGGGTCCCATCTTGGTATGTTCTGTATGTTTGGGATTTCCACAAGGACATTAGTACCTATGATCCCTGGTGTTTTTTTCTAGTTTCTAGATCCTTGTACCTCCCTGACAACATAAACTCCACAGTTTTTCACTATTGTGCACCAAACTTGTATGTCCACAACTAAGTGACCAATATATGGGATGGTGGCACCATTTGCTGCTGTCAGGCGCACCCATCTACCCTCATCCAAGGGGAGCCCTCCAAACATCTCCCTGAAACATTGCTCTGTGATGGTAGACACCTGTGAACCTGTGTCAAACACACAATTTATCTCTTTTCCTTCCATCAGTACTACTCCTTCAGGCCGACCTCCTACCATCTTGATCCGGTTTTCTTGGTGCTCTCCCTTCACATTTCTTTCTTTAAACTCCTGGGGATTTGGTCCGCTGCTGGTCGACATTCCCTGTGATGGTTGACTCTCTAACCTTCCTTCTGAGCGGCGGTCCTTCTGCCCGCGCTCCACTTTGTGTGATGCCTTAGCCGCAGAGTTACTGAGCGGACAGCTCGCTACTAAATGTTGTGTTGACTTGCTGTAACAGTCCTATTTCATGACCACCAGGAATGTAACGATATCTTTACTGTGTATTGTTATTGTATGGATGTGTTGATGCGCCACTAGAATGTTGAAGGCTGTACGATCTACCTCAATGTTCCTGCACGGTGTTACTGTAGGTTTCTGTGCGTGCGTAGTCAGTACGACCTGGGCCAAACAGCGTTGTTGTGCATGATTAGCTCACCAGGCGTTGAGGCGCTAACAGGGTGTCATGTTGACATTCAAACATCATACATCTCTTGAATGTGAAGTACTCGAAGTTTGTGTGGGTTGATAAGTGATGTGGGTGTGTAGACAACACGAATGCGTTTAGGCTCTTTGACAGGTAAACAATGCACCCACTCACTCACATGCAGTAGTCAGTAATTGTTGCAACTGCTGGAACTTTTCAACCATTTATTTACGAGACACAGTGACATCAACAGTTACAGTCAAATGGACGAGGATCAAGGACATCATATAAACTGGAAATGACTGGCAAAACATCTGGCATTATAAAGCTTGAACCACTCATCTATCAGGACGTTATCGACAATGGTCTGTCCTTTAACACATAGTTCATACTGCAGCTCACGTACCACTGACTCAGCGCGTCAGGTACTTCAAACAACTCCGCCGTACCAACAGGCGAGTTCTCAATTGCATAAATAATAATAATGCTGCAATTCATCTGGCATAAACGCCAGATACACCTTCTTCTGCTCAAAGATATCGGACGTAATGTCGGGCCTCTATAATAATGTAAACAACTGTGTATTCTTCATAGGCAGGCATAATCATCCATGCCGAAACATACCGCCAACATGCGGTTTTCATAATAATATATCTTCACTGGGTTTCTGTATGACAGTTAGACAAATAGTCTTAGTTGGCTACATCGAGCACAAATAATGGACTCTGCATCTCAAAGAACTGTGAGCTCTACTCACAGGTTGCCACAAAATGTTCTGCAACTTAGGCATAATAATTAAGTTTCTTTTACCTTTGACAGAATCCGAGAAATACACAAATAATAACTGTCGTCATTCTTGACGAACAGAATAACTCTGGGGAGAATCACTGACATCACAGTCACACTGAAGACTATCTTTCCCCCAGATAATGCAGAGAAGTACAACGGACATACTAGTCCGGTCAGAACCCAGATCATCACTCCCTGACGGAAGTCTCTCCGTTCGCGCTCAAAAAACTTGCGCATGTGTAGACAGCACAGATCTGAGTAAAGCTAACCCCGACTTAAGACAGGTCAACAACAATGAATAAAACAAAGGGAAGATAACCCCAAATCAACCTGTCCCAGGGAGTTCATAAACAGTTCTCTAACTTAGATCATCAAATGTATTAAATAGATTTACGTCTTATGATACCGTCAAAAACGACAGCAACACTTGCATTGGAAACATCTTCTAGGTAGAGGACCACATGGACACTTGGCAGCTATATGATCCCCAAAATCAGCACAGTTATAGCACCTGATTCTCCACGGGCCATTCCATAAATGAGGTTTCTTTCTGCTTCTGTACCTGCGGCTGTTCCCGTAGCGTCTAGAGAAGGTCCTCCTGTTAATTACCCCCACCTGCCGCTTCAACATCTCAGTCTCCCTATCATTTGGAGAAACAGGCATGTTCCTTCTATTTACATTCTTCCTCATGCCAACCTGTAATTGCCTGCCACCTCTACCTGCATTCATTCTATTTGAGTCACAAAACTCCCCTTCCACAGCCTGACTCCCAGCCACAGAGGGGTCTCGTTTAGTGCCTGCTGTGGGCATTCCCTCTGGACATGACCTAAATTTTTGCACCGATAGCATCTGATGGTCCTTGCTGGCCTTCTCTGCCTGCCTTGCATTTCAGCCATCTGGAACTTCAGCTGTGCGACCTCTGCTCTGAGTTGCTCCACTTCGGTGTTTCCTTCTTGTAACCTGGGTGCCATTTCTTCGTCGGATGCTGTGACCGTGGCTATTCCAGGTCTTGCTGTTTGACCACTCCCAGTCCATCTCAGAGCATTATCTCTTATGGACACAAATGATACTGCAGGCTCGTGACGGACTCTGCCCTCCATCATTCTCCTCGTCAAGTCGTCCCTTAGACTGGCAACAAACGGGTCCCTTAGCACTGTTTCGTCAAACTTGACACCATTGGCTTTCTCCTGCGCCCCCTGCTGCCTGCTCAGATATTTCATGCAGCCTATGGGCAAACTCACGCACCGATTCCCATGGCCCTTGGTGCGCTGAATAAAATAGCGCCATTAGTTCTTGGGTGCTCCTCGATTCCCCATACACCCTCAGAATGGCCTGAAGCATTGCCTCCGGGTCATTGTCTCTTACTTGTATCCGCAGCTCCCTGCGGAAAACTGGGGTCACACTGTCGAGGATCACATCGGCTTGGTCCTCCTTACTCATGTAGCCAGACCTCCACGCCGCTCTAACCTCTCTTGCATAGTCCTCCGCGTTTGGCCCCGAACGTTCCCCAAAACGTCTCACTTTCTTGTGGGTGGGCACCATTATGTACCGTATGTGTTCTGGCTGGGGCCGTGGACCTGCTACTGATCCCTCACTGTGCACCGCTGATGCACCGACCACTTGTGTTGGATCTGCATCCTCGTGCTCCCCTCTGCTCATAGCACGTGTGCTCCTTGCGGCCATCTTGCTGCAAGACCACACTGCTGGGTGTTACAATATTTGTTCGTTTGCTGTTGGCTCTGTGTCACTGTCTGCCTATCCTGTCGACGACGCCAATTGTGATAGGGTGGGCGTGATGATGATTATGCTGTTGTGATGTGTGATCACCTTCTTGCACACTCGCAACCGACCCGATCAACAATAAAACTCTTGATTCTAAGGCAGGGGCTGTATTTATTTATACAACCCATTCAGTGACAAAGAGCACACTGAAGCAAACATTAAACAAATGAACCAACAAACAAAACCCCTAGCCAGTGCTCGATTGCTAATCCTGAAACGCAAACAAGGCACGGGCTAGTTAAAATCATAATAGTTAAATAATCAGAAACACCATGCTCTCACCTGTCAAACTGTCCTTCTTCCACACTGCGTGAAACATTCAACTATCATACACACACACGCACACACGCATGTTGTCTAGCGATACTAATATGATGTTGTGCATGAGGCTGGCAATCTCACCGTGTAACATCGGTTGCTACCGAAACCACTACTGCAAGAGCATTTGAATGATTCATGCGGAGGCAAACCACACTGGTGGCACCATGTTCCCTCAGGAGCGTAGAAGAGAAATATATATCTCCAAGTGAGCCCATGTGCTCTCAAAGCATTCTACACAAAACCATAATTAAATAATAATAAAATGGACATAAAATAATATTCAACTATATGTACAACAAATACTCTCAATAATGAGAATAAGCTACTACCTCTCAACCGATCCACATCAATATTCGTTCCTGCACTCTGAACATGTCGTGAGTGACGACTGCTGCGCCTGGCCACAAGCGTGTCGTATATGACCCCTGATGAGATTGGGAACTCATCACATGAAACACATCGTTACCGAAACAACCACTGCAATAGCATAAAAATGCTTCTTGTGGGCTTGTGATGGACACCAGCTACATTGGTGTTTCCATGCTCCACAAGGAGCAAATAGAGAAACACATCTGTCTCCAAGTGCCTTACTCACAAAGGAGTGGCATTGCGCTCACCAGAAATCTAAATGACTATTCCCACCTCACTCAAAGTAACCCACTAAAGATATAGAAAAAGGTAAAGGAACCCGTTACACGCCCATTGAGGCATGTTGGGAATATGGTGATAGGCCCATATTATCTTGACCGTCGGCACACTAGGGGTGAAACTAAAGATATACAGTGGAATAATCAATAAACGTGGAATACACGTTAACCTAAACTATCTCTTCCTTTACTGAAGAAAATTACATTAACCTGCCTTCACCCACGTGTCAATTCACACAATATAACATAGCGTAATATTATAGGCTTATGACACGTCATAACTAAGAGTGTTAATGCAGACTCCTTGGCGCCTTCTTTATTCACAATCATCAACACGTGGTCTCCCGATTTCCATCTTCCCAACTAGTTAATATTATCTAAATTAAAGTAATAGATCGCTTCTCTGTCTGGTTTCATGTATGAAATAGTTTGCCTTTCTTGCTGTCACAAAATTAACCGTGATACAACGTTAAAATATCTCCAATGATACAACGTAAGGATAAAAATTAATGCGTAAGTTGCTAGAATACATGATCGCCCACGCCGCGGGTCATCACCCGCCATGGAAATTAAATTGTTAGACTTGACGGCAAAATGGGACGGATGAGAACGGAGATCAAAAGGAAAATCTGACTGAACGCGTGCTTGATACTAGCGAGGCTAAAAGGTCGTAAATTGGTGGGGAAAGGAGGAAAAAGTCACGTTCCCCAAGTTGACATAAAGTAAAGAAATCGACAAAAGGGACCTTGGATATTATACGGTACAGTCATTTTTTGGACGCTTTTGCTATAACTTAGTCCGTTTATTCGAATGCAGTGATGAACGCATTCCAGAAGATTCTAGAAAATATTGGAAAAGTAACTTTTCTTAATAATAATGTTAGGAATATAAAACCTAGCTGGCCGGATGGCCTATCTTGAGCAGTGAAATAATATGCTTTTATTTATACAGACGGACAGATAATAAGAAAGATATTGACAAAAGACTGTGTTGTTCATATCAATGATCGACTACATTGAAATAAAACATGCCACTAATTTTCAAAAAATTGTGGGCTTGAAGACGCAGGTGCTAAACTCTAGTTGGAATGAAGAGACGGGGTGGGATGGAGAATTGTGGCTAAAAATAACTTTAAAGGCAAAATTGTGTAGGGGAAGGCAGGGTTAGTTAAAAAAAACAAGTGTTTTGTTTTGTGAAACGCAAGTAGAGACGGACGGACCAACAGACAATAAGGCATAATTGACTGAGGGATGACTGAAATGACTTTTTGGTAGGATATTTGAATTCGAAAAAAGAAAAGGCAGTGATTGGCCATAGATGAATATATTATCGGCGCTCAGACGCGCATTTTGTGCCATTCAGTATTAGTTGTCCTTGTAGACACAGTGAATTATCAAGTGGTGTAATTCCCAGAAGCTATTGAAGTATTTAGAGGGACGCCATCATAAGGCCAGCAGCTCAGCTGAGTTTTGCTAGCTTTTATTTAACTGTGTACTATATTCATAATTCTGGTAAGACCGAAATTATTTCTTTGTACATTTTAATATTTGTTTAAGGTTCGAGTGATTTGATACTGCAATAGCATAAACTGTTCCTTACAACAAGTAAGGGTTCGCTCTAGACCCCCCGCCCCAGTTCAGGGTCTAGAGACAAATAAAATACATAAACTCCAGCAAGGATTAGGAAGGACAGATCAAGTGTTGAGATCAGTGAAACATATCACCTACCTATTTTATGGCAGGAAGCTAATGAACATATTTCTGAATACGTAGTCTGGGAGAACTTATCCTATGTGAAACCAAATTGGTAAGCTGTGTTGTTTGGTCAGAAAGATCTGACCCGTCTAGGTGTTGTTGTTGTGTAGTGTTGTGTCCAGAAATGGTTAGAGGATGGAATTCTGACACATGAATAATACTTTGATTGCAGAGCTGTGAGTTTCAGTTGGCACCACTGTGGTGTCAAATGAGTTGTTGATTATTACCAGAGTGGACCCGTGCAGTGACATTTTGTCAGAGCAGCCTATTATAGCCCCCAAGCACGGAGAGGTGGGGCCACCAGACTTCTGATATTGCCCCCAAGCACGGAGAGGTGGGGCCATCAGATCTCAGCACCAGAGCTCCACATTCAAAGCTACGTGAGCGCCTGGTCTGCTGAGAATTCACCAACTCAACTTATTTGCTAACACACCCATAACATTTCCATCAAATAAATGGACAATGTGTAGTCACTATAGACAGGGAGTGATGAGGCCACCCCAACAGCACATCCAGTAAGTGTTCTCCCAAAATAGATTACACTATACACAGTAATAATATTAAATAGTCTAGTAACATATATATGTACACACCTTGCATTTATTATGTAATATTCATGCATTTCTTTCATAATTGCTAAACCTTTCATATGTTCTGGCCAAAATAAAACCTTGGTTCAGAACAAATAAATGTAAGAAAATTACTATCCAATTTTTACACACTTGAGTTAGTTCAGTGTATTATAACATTTATTAATATTATTATACTTAGTAAATATCTGTGTGTGTGTATGTAAACTACCACAACACATTACATATCATTACCCTAGACATTAAACGTAGCCACATTCATTAGTAAAAAAAAATAAATAGGTGTGAGGTCGTAGTGGTAGCACGAAGAGCCTTCTGACAATTCACAGTACATTTTATCTCAGGAGCCTTCACAGCTGACCTCATGCATCACACTTAGTATATCACCATCAAACCCACTACATATATTGGGGTCTCTTTGTCCCGGGATAATTAGCCCATTAAGTATATTAGGATCTCCTGGGGGGAGAATAAGATTAGGGGAACACATTATTAAAATTAAAAGTGTCCCTGAAAATAAAAGTTGGTGAATCTTCACAGACAGTGGTAGTTAATTAATTAATTAGAATTATTTTAGACCAGAGTAATTAGAAGTACTTTAGTAGTTGGAAATTTTATTTTGCACATTGCTAGATTTGTTTAAAAAGTATGGCGGAGCTGGCAAAGTTCAGATCAGCTGCTGTGCTGACGGCAAAGGAGATGGGAATGGAGGGTCAGATTTTAATTCAATATGTAACGGCTGAATGTGATAAATATATTGAAAGGGAAGATAGAAAGGTAGCTGAAGAGAAGAGGTTACAAATTGAGGCTGATAGAGAAATTAAGAGGCTGCAGATTGAGGCAGAAGATAAAAGGGCCGAAAGGGAGGCAGAAAATAAAAAGGCCGAAAGGGAGGCAGAAGATAAAAAGGCCGAAAGGGAGGCAGAAGATAGAAGGTTGCAGAGGGAGCACGAATTACGACTAAGGGCGCTGGAGCTACAAGGCCAGGCTCCTGAAAATGGTGCCAGCCCTTTTGCCTCAGATGCTACGCCCAGTCTGGGAGCCTCAAACTCAGTTATGGGGTTTCATTTAGACCATTTTGTTGAAAAAGACGATGACATAGAGGGGTACCTAGGACGTTTTGAGTTATTAGCTACTACATATGGGTTAGAGAGAGAGAGGTGGAGTTTAAAGCTATCACAGGGACTGAGAGGTACTTCTTACGAAGTCTTCGCAAAAATGAACCGAGAAGACCAGGAGAATTATGACATGTTAAAGCAGGCTTTGTTATTGAGGTACGAAAAAAATGGGGAATTTTATCGTAAGAAATTTAGAAATGCCAAACTGTTGTCTGGGGAGACATACCACCAATTCTCTGCCAGACTGGAAACCTATTTGGAGAAATGGACTGCTCTGGGGGAAGACCCAAGATCTTAAAGAAATGATCATGATTGAGCAATTGAGAGAGTCCATGGCTCCAGACATGAGAAAATTTCTCATGGAACAAGGTGCAGAGAAATTGGGGGAGGTTTTAAATGTCGCTGAAAGGTATCAGGCAGCCCAGGCAGAGGTAAGTGGTGCTAAAAAGAAGCACATAGACAATTTTAAAGCTCCACAGCAATTTAATAAATTTGATAATAGAGAGCAGGGAAATAAAGGTAGGGCAAACTTTGAACGGCCAAGAAATGACTACCGAGACAGAAACTCACAGTTCAATGACCAAAAATCCAATGAAAGAAAACCGTTTAACCAAGGAAAAAGATGGTGTAAATGGTGCAAGAAAGATAACCATAACACCGAATTTTGTAGAAGGAAACCTTCAAACATTGCTGCAATGAAGTCGGGGACGCAAAGATTAAAGGTTAATCCTAAGGGACAGCAGGAACCTTATCACCCCCCAGTTTGTGAGGATGTTATTTGTAATGGGGTCACCATAAGGTGCCTTTATGATACAGGTTTGGATTATGATTCAGTTGTGAAGTCTAGCCTAGTGGACCCAAGTCAGTATACCACAGAAATAGTGGAAATACAAGGGGCAACTAAGGACATACCACTCATGACACTTCCCATCGCAAGCATAACGGTGAAAACTCGCTATGTGGAAGGAGAAATCAGAGCAGCAGTGATAGATGAACCAATCTACCCTCTGATATTGGGGTGTAGATACGTCTTCTTGGGGAATCCCGAGAGACCTGTGATCATGGCGACAGTGCAGACCAGGTCACAGAAGAAGGAGGAAGAAGGTGAACCTATAAATGCTCATCCAGAGGAGATGAGGAAGGCGCAGGCTGAGGATAGGACACTCAAGCCATGTTTTAAAAAATTGCCCAAATGCCACACACCTCCGAGCAAGGGGGAATATTTTATGAAGAACAAACTCTTATACAGGAAGGCCGGAACTAGATCCACTGGTCACGGACAGTTGGTTCTTCCCAAGATATATAGGGCAAATTTAATAAGGAGCTTACATGTTGGAAAAGATGGGGACCATGAAAAAGTCGGTACCATCTGCCAAAAAGTTGCTCGCAAATACTATTGGCCCGACGTAAATGTCGATATTGAAAACTTTGTAGAAGCATGTGGCATATTTCATGAGGGAACACCCACAAAGGGAAAATATGTGCAGGACCTAGAAACGCCACGGAGCAAAATTAGGCCTGGAAGGAAAACTAATGATACTCAAGGAGAGAAAGTGCAATGGGAGCCCCCTTTTCACACCCAGTCTTCACTTGAAAGGATTAACATAGCCACTATGCGAAGAGTACAAAGAAGAAATTTTACCCAGGATAGGATGACAATCCCTCGGTCAGACTTATATAAACTGGAAGAACAGAAAAGAGAGCGAAGATCTCTCATAAGCAATCTAAAGTGGGGAGATAAACCCAAGAAAAAAATTGGTAGTGGTCGATTTGTGAGTGATGATTCTAGGAAGAAAAGTCCTCACTATAGCGCTTCTAGTGGACGGGACCAGATGGGTTCCATGAAAAATACGTATGATAAATTAAAGGACCAGATGTAGCTATTAAGGACCTGGACAGATGAGAAGGCGGAAGAGACTGTTACCTCATCTTATCAATACGTGAACGAACTGACCACTCGTTTGAAAGCTGGATGGAAACTGGCAAATGATAATTTGAAACAAGCCAGGAAGAAACATGCAGCATATTTTAATAGGAAGGCAAAGGACAGAGAACTGGCAGTGGGAGAGAAGGTGCTGCTTCTACTACCCGGTAGCCAGAATAAATTACAAATTGGATGGCAAGGTCCATACACGGTTCTAGAGAAGGTGTCTAGAACAAACTATAAAATTGACAAAAAGGGGAAGGAGAAAGTTTATCATGTAAACCTGTTAAAGAAGTATCTGGACAGACCACTCCAGGAAAGCACCCCCTTACTGACCTTAGCTATCGCAACTCAAATGCAAAAGGAACCACTCACCTCACATGAATACCCATTACATCCTTGTGAAACAGCAGCACAGGTAAAAGTCAGTAATCACCTGACTAAAAACCAGAGGGAGAGAGTTCAACAGGTTCTGGAGGAACATACAGATGTATTAACAGATAAACCAGGCCATACAAATTTGCTACAGTATGACATGAAACTGGTAGACTCAAACCCAATCTGTATGAGAGCCTATTCTATTCCGTTCGCGAAGGAGAAGGCATTGAAGGAAGAAATAGATTATTTGTTGAAGGAGGGGATTATTTCACACAGTGAATCATCTTTTAGTTCTAGTGTCGTATTGTTGAGAAAACCGTCTGGGGAACACAGACTGTGCATAGATTACAGGAAACTGAATGCTGTCACAGAAGGACAAGTGGATCCATTACCAGACACAAAACAGTTATTTGCCAGACTGAACAAGGCAAAATACTTTTCAAAAGTGGATCTTAGTAAAGGCTATTACCAGATCCCAGTGAAGCCTGAAGTGAGACCTTATTTGGCTTTTAGCACTTCCGATGGACATTATGAATTCAACATGCTACCATTCGGACTGAAAAATGCTCTGAGTGTATTTTCAAGGATGATGCGCAAATTGTTGGATCCCCTGAATAACCCATGTATCACGAATTTCATGGATGATATTCTCGTCGCCACAGAGACATTTGAAGAACACATTGAAGCTCTAGAAATGTTATTTAATAGGCTTAGGGAGGCGAACTTGACTGCTAGGCCAACAAAATGTTGCATTGGATGCAAAGAGTTGGAATTCTTGGGACACACTGTATATCAGGGTAGCATGACCCCTGATCCCAAGAACTTGGAAAAACTGCAGAGAGCACCTAGACCACAAACAAAAAAGGATGTGCGATCATTCGTGTCGTTATGCGGATTTTATCAAAAATATATCAAAGATTTTAACTCTATTTGTGCTCCTCTGACTGATCTGACTCGCAAGGGACTTCCAGATAAAATTAATTGGACTGCGCAAAGTGAATTAGCGTTCCAGGACTTAAAGGAAAAACTCACTAGCAAGCCTGTTCTCAAACTGCCTGATTTGACACAGGACTTTGTCTTAAGAACCGATGCCAGTAATGTAGGACTCGGAGCGGCGTTGTTGCAAAGATCATCTTCACCTGATGGGGAACTGAAACCAGTCGCTTATGCAAGCCGCAAATTGAATAAGGCGGAACAAGGATACTCCACAAGCGAAAAAGAATGTTTAGCGTTAATCTGGGCAATAAAGAAGTTTCAAATCTATATGTATGGTAGGACTTTTGTGGTCGAGACGGATCATCAGCCTCTCGTATTCTTATCTCAGGCTAAGCATGAAAACGCAAGATTGCTAAGGTGGTCTTTATTGCTTCAACCTTATCAGTTTAGTATCCAATATATCGATCACCCGTTTGCCAGTCACTTCGATTACGGAAACAACAGCAAATGGATTGATTTGCCGTTGCCCTAAAGACGCCAATAGGCGTGATGGGAAACAATGGCAAAGAAAACCTATCTGCTGTTGCCCTAAGACGCCACTAGGCGTAATGGCCACTGACTGCTTTGACGGTCGGTGGGAAAGGACGGAAGAAGAAGATCCAATATATCCCAGGCAAATTGAATGTCGGTGCAGATTTCCTCAGTCGGCACCCCTGTGATCAAAATTAGAGTAATGGTAGGCGTAAGGAGAGATTTTATCTATGTGTATCACTGGTTTTAGAACTTGCCTTAGGCATGTTTTCAAGTGGGGAGATGTGTCACAAAATTAACCGTGATACAACGTTAAAATATCTCCAATGATACAACGTAAGGATAAAAATTAATGCGTAAGTTGCTAGAATACATGATCGCCCACGCCGCGGGTCATCACCCGCCATGGAAATTAAATTGTTAGACTTGACGGCAAAATGGGACGGATGAGAACGGAGATCAAAAGGAAAATCTGACTGAACGCGTGCTTGATACTAGCGAGGCTAAAAGGACGCAAATTGGTGGGGAAAGGAGGAAAAAGTCACGTTCCCCAAGTTGACATAAAGTAAAGAAATCGACAAAAGGGACCTTGGATATTATACGGTACAGTCATTTTTTGGACGCTTTTGCTATAACTTAGTCCGTTTATTCGAATGCAGTGATGAACGCATTCCAGAAGATTCTAGAAAATATTGGAAAAGTAACTTTTCTTAATAATAATGTTAGGAATATAAAACCTAGCTGGCCGGATGGCCTATCTTGAGCAGTGAAATAATATGCTTTTATTTATACAGACGGACAGATAATAAGAAAGATATTGACAAAAGACTGTGTTGTTCATATCAATGATCGACTACATTGAAATAAAACATGCCACTAATTTTCAAAAAAATTGTGGGCTTGAAGACGCAGGTGCTAAACTCTAGTTGGAATGAAGAGACGGGGTGGGATGGAGAATTGTGGCTAAAAATAACTTTAAAGGCAAAATTGTGTAGGGGAAGGCAGGGTTAGTTAAAAAAAACAAGTGTTTTGTTTTGTGAAATGCAAGTAGAGACGGACGGACCAACAGACAATAAGGCATACTTGACTGAGGGATGACTGAAATGACTTTTTGGTAGGATATTTGAATTTGAAAAAAGAAAAGGCAGTGATTGGCCATAGATGAATATATTATCGGCGCTCAGACGCGCATTTTGTGCCATTCAGTATTAGTTGTCCTTGTAGACACAGTGAATTATCAAGTGGTGTAATTCCCAGAAGCTATTGAAGTATTTAGAGGGACGCCATCATAAGGCCAGCAGCTCAGCTGAGTTTTGCTAGCATTTATTTAACTGTGTACTATATTCATAATTCTGGTAAGACCGAAATTATTTCTTTGTACATTTTAATATTTGTTTAAGGTTCGAGTGATTTGATACTGCAATAGCATAAACTGTTCCTTACAACAAGTAAGGGTTCGCTCTGGACCCCCCGCCCCAGTTCAGGGTCTAGAGACAAATAAAATACATAAACTCCAGCAAGGATTAGGAAGGACAGATCAAGTGTTGAGATCAGTGAAACATATCACCTATCCTATTTTATGGCAGGAAGCTAATGAACATATTTCTGAATACGTAGTCTGGGAGAACTTATCCTATGTGAAACCAAATTGGTAAGCTGTGTTGTTTGGTCAGAAAGATCTGACCCGTCTAGGTGTTGTTGTTGTTGTGTAGTGTTGTGTCCAGAAATGGTTAGAGGATGGAATTCTGACACATGAATAATACTTTGATTGCAGAGCTGTGAGTTTCAGTTGGCACCACTGTGGTGTCAAATGAGTTGTTGATTATTACCAGAGTGGACCCGTGCAGTGACATTTTGTCAGAGCAGCCTATTATAGCCCCAAAGCACGGAGAGGTGGGGCCAC
This sequence comes from Oreohelix idahoensis, assembly GCA_024509875.1. NCBI lineage: Eukaryota > Metazoa > Mollusca > Gastropoda > Stylommatophora > Oreohelicidae > Oreohelix > Oreohelix idahoensis. The sequence goes on from JAMPIV010018177.1 coordinate 232,405, forward strand.
CAGACTTCTGATATTGCCCCCAAGCACGGAGAGGTGGGGCCATCAGATCTCAGCACCAGAGCTCCACATTCAAAGCTACGTGAGCGCCTGGTCTGCTGAGAATTCACCAACTCAACTTATTTGCTAACACACCCATAACATTTCCATCAAATAAATGGACAATGTGTAGTCACTATAGACAGGGAGTGATGAGGCCACCCCAACAGCACATCCATTAAGTGTTCTCCCAAAATAGATTACACTATACACAGTAATAATATTAAATAGTCTAGTAACATATATATGTACACACCTTGCATTTATTATGTAATATTCATGCATTTCTTTCATAATTGCTAAACCTTTCATATGTTCTGGCCAAAATAAAACCTTGGTTCAGAACAAATAAATGTAAGAAAATTACTATCCAATTTTTACACACTTGAGTTAGTTCAGTGTATTATAACATTTATTAATATTATTAGACTTAGTAAATATCTGTGTGTGTGCATGTAAACTACCACAACACATTACATATCATTACCCTAGACATTAAACGTAGCCACATTCATTAGTAAAAAAAAAAAAATAGGTGTGAGGTCGTAGTGGTAGCACGAAGGGCCTTCTGACAATTCACAGTACATTTTATCTCAGGAGCCTTCACAGCTGACCTCATGCATCACACTTAGTATATCACCATCAAACCCACTACACTTGCCCGGTATGATGAATGAAATAATTGCTACTAAACTCTTACATCTGTGATTTAGACTTAACACTATTAAAATCTACTCACACATATTTTCATTAATCTATCATTTCAGAACTAAATCTAATGTCCTGGAAGAAATCTCCATTGGAAACACATCTATCTATTTTGTTAGACACTAGAACTGTGCCACGCTGAATATAATTCTAAAGCTGCAGGGAAATAATGGTAATTTCCCTAGGAAATAATCCAATCTGCTTTAAAATCAAACTCACGTGTTCAAGGCATCTACAGATTTCAACTCTGGTTTGGCGACTTCTCTCTGAGGTAGAGAATGACAGATAAAATGGCGGATGACAAGATGGCGCTGTCACAGAAGGAACACTGAATAAACACCAGGTTATATTCACGGTCCTACACCGCTCTGTTTGTTATGGAGCTCAAATGATCAGCCAATCTGATTTGAATATTTTGCATGACTCATCTAGTGCAAAATTTCAAACATTAATTTTCTGAAAATGGGATGTAAACTCACGAACGCAGCGGTAACCTCACACGACAATGTGTGTAAGATGTAATACTTATTACTTTCAGATAAAGTAATGCCGTCGTTACGATCCGGACAGGAAGTGATTATGTCATAAGTTGTCTGTCTGAATGTGTTGCACAGACGAGTAATCTTTTATCTGTCCTGTACTTTGGCCGTATCAACGATAATCTCAGCGACTCTGGGCCTCGCCTAGCAAATACATTGGGGCGACTAGTGTTAATCTTATCTCAGCCCCTCCTGCAAATATCATATGTGTATCATCAGCCAGGAGTGTCAAATATCTGACCAATCAAATAACTTCTATTTAGCAGAGAATGAAAGAAAGAAAGTGTGACAAATAGAAAGCGCGCAATAACATCAGTACCGCAAAAGTAACTGATTACTGCCGTAGTGAAACAGAGATCGAGAAGGGCCGCCCCGTTCTGTTACAGTTATACACGTGGATTTATTGAATATCATGTTATCACTGTACTGAAACAATCAAATATGCAACAACAACAATTTTGTCCTTTTTAAACACCTGCAAATATCTAATTTTGACAGCTGGCAGCGAAAAGTACATTCTGACAACCTTGTAACTGAATACTTACCCATATTAAACTGGTAAGCACTATTTAGTACTGGTGGTCACCTTCCGAAAAATGCTGATTAAATCTAAATGAGCTGGCCACCTAATTGTTGTCAGTGTGACATATTATGACAATAGCTTTCATGTATCTATTTCATTATCTACACTTTTCTTTTACCTAGCTTTCATGTACGCACGTTTTGTTAACACAAAACCCTCCTACAATCAGAGATCTGTCTCTTTATTTAATTTAGCACGCCTAATTTATTTCTGTTTTCTATTTCCTTTGATGAATGTTTACCAGCAGACCTATTAGCTAACGTAGAGCCGGTTACCTGTAATTAAATGCCAGCGATTGTAAATCGTGGTAATAGGATTAGACAGTGATCAGGGGAAATAATTTGAGTAAGAAGGAGCAGATAATTTTGGAACAAAGGGGAGACAATTTCTATTACCCTTCCCTGAATCCGTTCGTTGGAAGGTAATTAAACACGGTGAGAATCGCCAGATCAAAGGACTCGCTCGATTGCCAGAGACTGCAAGCAGTAAAAGGCGTGAAAATTCTCTCTGATTCGCAGATCGACCGAGAAAAAGACGAAATCTAAACTAGGCGTTAAATGTAACAAGTCTGAGCGAAGTTCTGGAAATTTAATATATATTCTCCAGCTTTTAAAATCAATTATTCAGTACTCCACAGATTTTAAAGACATCTAGCTTCTATTTCTAGAATCCATTGTATTAGGGAAGTTTCTTAGTTTTTCGTTGGAGATAGGCTTAGAAGTTTGTGTGAAGGTAATTATATTTACTAGTAATTTTGAGTGATTTAGGTGATAAAATCGTCAATTATATTTTACTAGTTCTTTTCTGTGCAGAGTGATTTACTAGATAGGTCCGTCATTTATATTTCTCTAGGTTTTACTGTGTTACAGTGGCTAGCAGAACAAATAATAATTTCTAGCTAAACTATGCCAGCTATAAAATAAATTTAATTAATTGCTAGTAACCAGTCAGAGAATAGTTTAACTGACTAGTAAATGCATTGTTCATTATGAGTATTGACGAAATATATAATTATTTCTAATTCATGATGATTAAGTTTTTTAAAATGACTATAATTTATTTCACGGGAGTTTTTAAACAATGAGACAAGCTCTAAGCTTGTAGTTTCAATTTAAAGTTAAATAACCGAAGTGGATAAATATAATATATTTTACGCAGGTTAAGGATAGGATTGGAAATACTATATTATTGTTAAGTATTTGTATTTTTTTCTCCTTTACACAGTATTGGGTCAAACCCTAAACCTTACCAGCGGCTTCCATATAAATCTGAAAGTAACCATACAAAAGAACAATTTAATTAGTATCTGGGTGTCTTCAAGGTAAACCTGTCTGAGGTTGTGTTTTCATCCAGAAAGAGACAGAATACCAACCCAAAGAACATTAAGAGGGACTTTGTAACTGGGCATATAGATCCAGATATCTTTTCCAATTTCATTTACAGTCAGCCCGTTGCGGTGACCTAACAAACATTAACATTTCCCGACGTTTGACCATTTGTGGTGTGACAAGGAATTTTTATACTGAGAGAAGTTATCGACCTGACATTTCCTATGTACTTGAAACCTCAAGCTATTGACAATGTGAGCGCTGTTAAATTTCTTACCTGGACAAATTAAATGTGACATAAACAGTAATCCTAAATAAAAATAACAAAGCGAACACTCCCCGGAGAAGTGAAGTTAACCTGTCTTTGAGGAGCTGGGGGTTCTCTTTGCAAAAAATAACACTGGATTTGCTGCGTGTGTGTGACCTAAAGATTGTTCCAGAAGATACAACACAAGTATTAGGTAAGAAAGAATGCTCGGGGCCACGGTTGTCTGAGAAGAGAGGAAGGATGAATGAATAATTCTCATATATATCTTGTAGAATCCATGTACTCATTTTGTGTATTTTTTGTATGCAAGTTTTGCAAATGCTGTCCCTTTCTCAATAGATTAACGAATAAACTCTGTTCTTTACGGCAGAGGGAAATACTAGACCATAGCGTATAAATCTTTGACTCTTTGGGGTTAATAACTTTCTTCTAACGGGATCTTGTCTCAACAGAGGGAGGGAGGATTACACCAATGAGTCTAACTTTTTAATTAATTGTCGTGACCGATAGGCTGGATAGATTATCTCTCAAATCCAGGGACAAACTTTACCTTTCACTATTTCACTCGTGAAAAATCTATTTCTTTACCTTATCTCCCACTGAGCTATCACCTGTTCTAGTTCTATTCAGACGGGACCATAATTGATCTTAAATACCTATCAAAAATCTACAACAGTCAGTTAACCATACAACAAATTGAAAATCGAACAGAATATGCCCAAGTGGAGAAGACAAACAAACAGTAGAATACGTACTCCAAAATTGTCGGCTGCACGAGAGGAACGGAGTGGCAGCATGACCTTCTCAAACCCAGTTGAGGGAGTGTTGCTGAGTTATTTGCCGGTTGAAGATCATGCACTGAGTATGGTCACTTTAGTGATCTCTTGTTAATCGTGCTTTGTTTAGTATTACGCGAATTAGGGTGAAGGTGTTCATACAACTCAGTAGCATGGTATGAAGAAGTAGTTCATGTAACTTGAACTCAGCAACATTAATGAAGTAATTAATTCCTTCAGATTGAGTCCGTAATATTTAATCACATGTACACACAGGATGATCATTTCAAATAGGAACAGAACATAAGTCCTTATAAGTCATGCATAAATTAATCAATAACGTAGACTGCTGGTTTACGTGTCAATGTCCGTTTAAGGATACAATGCAGTATTGTCGTCAGAACATCACAGCTATATGCACGCGCAGCTAGACATGGCTACCTGCCGACAGTGAGACTGCGAGTCTGAATATTTCATACGAATTTGACGATTATTCTCCTCCTTCTGAGAATTCTAGTTAAATACTAACCTCCATAAATTTTCCTCTCATATAGAGTTCTAGGACTGACCCTGGTCCATCAAAAAATGCATATATAAATGGCTATATCATGCCATTGAATTGGAAGGTTAGAAAAAAAACGCAGCTATTCAGCTTGGCGGTCAAGTAACAAAGGGTAGCGTTTCTTAGTTACCGACTGTGACCCAAACAACGCTATACACGTCATAATCGATCGTGTATGGAGCGTTCAATAATTGAAACATCTATCGCAATATATTAAATGCCTTAACCTTTACAATTGCACGTCTGATAACCTTTAGCAGACGGCGTTAATATCATATACCGTAACAATTCCCTGTACACCGGGGAAAAAAAAAATCGATAGATTTTTTTTTCAAGATCTATCCGACTTAACAATTTTTCAAAAAAATTTAACACAATTTTGACATATGGCCGACGATGTTCTGAGTAGAACCGTGTTGCGGTCATGTCAACTAACTATTTGTCATAGTCATCTAACATTAATCACATTATATATCAATTATACATATTATTATATCAACTAAATAAAATGTCCAATGTTAACAGTGAATGATAGAATTAAATTAAAGTAAGGTCTGTCGTATTAGTATGTCATATAGGAATTAATTTGACTAATTAAAATTAAATTAATTAATTAAATTAAGAGATAAATTATTAAGATTCTAATGTAACGCGATGTTATGAGAGAAGAAAAAAAACAAAATAAGTGAGAAGAAATAGAAAGAAATTCGAATATAAGTTTAACTTAATTGTGTGTGTTAAGTGTTAGTGAATAATAACTATCTAATTTAACTAACTAAATAATGTATAGGTACATTTAAAAAAAATATTAATCTAATACTTGTGTGAGATTTTTTTTTCTCTTTTCATAATTTCTTCTTTTTATATTTCGTTCTTTTTTTTTTTTTGTTCTTTCATTTCATTTTTTTCTCACATTTCATTTTATTGATAATAATTCAATTAAGAAGTTAAGTTAACTAATTAATTAGTATAGGATATGATGATCCATCCGTAGTCTTGATCCTGATGAATTCTTTTAGGCAAAAATGTTCAAACGTTTACGTTGGAAAGAAATGTCATTTATCCCAGCATCCAAGAATTAAGTGCACATAGGATAATAAGTTCGACTTGTCGTCAGATATTGTTCCATGATTGTTCAACGAATATTCATATATCGTGTATGGACGTTAGACGAAGTTTCAATGTCAATATGTATACCTTGATTGTCTTTTAGTTCAATTCTGTGATGCATATAGTGTTTATAAAGTTTAAATTGAAGGCAAGGTTAGTTCCCTTATAGTTGATATATTTTAGGAACGTTAATGTTGATTATTCGTCGTCAATAGGATTACGTGACAACGCATCCGCCACAATGTTTTCAGTGCCAGGAATATGTTCAATGGAGAATTCAAATGGCTGTAGGATGATTGCATATCTGGCGAGTTTTTGGCTCTTATGGTTAGATCGACGCAACGATGCTACAGCACGTTGGTCCGTCTGTATGGTGAAGGGAGCACCAAGCAAGAACTTTTCAAGTTTAGTTATTGCCCATATCACGGATAAAAGTTCCTTGTCCACTGTGGAATACTTTGTTTCTGCCGGCTTTAGCTTTCTTGATATATATAAGGTAGGATGTAGAATGCCATCATGGTTCTGGAGCAGGCATGCACCAATGCCGTAGTTACTAGCATCTGTTCGTAAGAAAAATCTTTTGGAAGCATCGGGAAGTCTTAAAATTGGTTCATGCGAGAACAAATTTATAATTTTGTTGAAAGTTTCATTGCATGTACCAGTCCATGTCACCTTCACCGGCATGTCTTTTTTTAACAATGAAGACAATACAGCCGTGATGGATGACAAGTTTGGTATGAATCTACTGTAATATTGAACAAGTCCTAACAAACTCCTGACCTGTTTCTTCGTCTGAGGAACTGCTATGTTTAGAATTTTGGAGACTGTACTAGGTAACGTTCGGATATATCCCGATCCAATGATATGTCCCAAAAAGGTTATCTCATTACACGCGATTTGCACCTTTGTAGGTTTAGCAGTTAGATGATAATTCCTTAGAGTGTCGAAAACATATCTAAGTCCCGAAACATGTTCCTCAAACGACGAACTAAACAAGCATATGTCGTCAATATATGTAATAACGTCTGGTCTACCTGATAAAATTTGTCGCATCAGGCGAATGAAGGTAGCTGGCGCATTAACAAGCCCAAAAGGCATCACATTCCACTGGTATAGACCTTGTGGAGTGGAAAATGCGGTGTAGTACTTAGCCTTTTCGGTCAGTGGTATCTGCCAATAACCTTTAGTTAAGTCTATCTTACTAAATATAGTTGCGTTGGATAGACGTGGCAGTAAGTCGTCGATAAGTGGATGTGGTTCGCTGTCAACTATAGTCTTAGCATTTAATTTTCTATAATCAACACATAGTCTGATGTTATTGTCCTTCTTCCGGACAATCACTAATGGAGAAGAGAATGGCGAATTACTAGTCTCAATGATTCCCAGAGACAACATCTGTTCAAGTTCCTTAGTAGTTTTAGCAAGGAAATGTAAAGGAACAGAATAGGGATGTACACGAATAGGTGTATCATCATTGAGAGTAATGTCATGACTGATAGCCGATGTGCGACCCGGGACGTCGGTCAATACATCTGGATAAGATTGTAATAGATTAGCAATCTGTAGACGCTGTTGCGGTGTAACCGTTGAAGAGATGGTTACATCCCGCCAAGATTCAGTAGGTTGAACTACTGGTACCGGTAACGGTAACTGTACCTCAGGAAAAGAAGATTCTTCTTCCTGGATGACAGATAAGTTAGAATAATAACAAGTAGATACTGTGTTGTCATCTAGTTCATGAAAAATTGACTGTAAGTGTTCAGGACGTGTATGAAATTGCTTGAGCATGTTAATATGAAATATCTTTTTGTGTCCCTTGATATCTAAGACGTAATCAACGTCGGAAATTTTATCAATGACTTTGTAAGGACCATTCCAAGATATCAATAATTTATTGTTATTGTGAGGAAGTAACACATAAGCCTCGTCGCCTGGGAATAATTGGCGTAATCGTCGAGACCTATTTTGTAGAGATCGAGCCTTAGCTTTTGCAGCCTCAGAAGAAGCTGTTGCCAACTGGCAAGACTCAATAATGTTCTTCCGAAGATTAATCACGTACTCGTAAGATGACTGAGTGTCCTGAGTCATCTCCGCGTCAATTAATAAGTCTTTTATTAGTCCCATAGGACCTCTTGGGGGAGCACCAAAAACTAATTCAAAGGGAGAGAAGCCAGTTTGTTCATGCGGTACCTCCCGATAAGCAAATAGAACAGCTGGGAGTGCTCTGTCCCAGTCATGAGGGTGCTTAGCAGTAACCTTATGTAGTAGTTGTTTAAGTGTACGGTTAAGTCTTTCAACCGCACCATTACTCATAGGATGATAAATACTACTTAAATTCCTATCAATGTTCCAAGTTTTCATGACTTCCTTCATGGTGTCAGATATAAACTGTGACCCATGGTCTGATAACAGTTTTCTAGGAAACCCTATTCTAGAAAAGATGAGATGTAGTGCATCAGCTACATCTGTGGTAGTGGTGGTCTTTAATGGGATAGCTTCTGGCCATCGTGTGCACAAATCAATGCACGTAAGGACGAATCTATGTCCTCTGGCCGATGGTAGCAATGGACCAATAATATCTATTGCCATCTTGTCAAACGGTCTTACTGAGATATCGCAAGCCTGAATAGGCGCCGTGTGAAAAGCTCCACGTGCTTTCACTTCTTGGCATGTAGTACAGGAACGTACATACTGCGAAATATCTCTTGACGCTCCTGGCCAAAAGAATGAAGACAGTACTCGAGATCGTGTTCGAGTATATCCCATATGTCCAGCACAATGTGAGTCATGTGCATGTTGAAGAATGTACCGTCTAAAAGTATACGGGACCATAACTTGTTGTTTCATTTGTGATTTGTCATTAAAACATCTAATCAATATGTCATTTTTAATAACAAAACAATGTTTGTTATTATTACCTGAGGATAGATTGTCAACTTTATCAACCAACTTAAAAATTTTTTTTTAAAGATTTATCCTCTTTTTGTTTGGTTGCAAATGTTTCCCTGTCAATAGGTGAATTGACTACAAATTCCTCTTGGTTGTCTGCATCCATTTTATTATCATCAACTTTCTCCATGAGTTGAGTCTGCGCTCTAGTCGTCACGGCGTTTCCAGTGCATAGGTTATGTTTCTCCCATTCTATAATCTCATCTGGAGTACAATCTTTACTGCCGTGTATACGACCAACCATCAGATCAGCTATAGGCTTTTTTAGCATACATACTTTTACGTTCCCTGTGAAAAAAGGTGTGTTAACATGAATAATAGCTGTGGGGTAAAACTCAATAGTTCCCCCAAAAGTCATGCAACGGACATATTCCCCCGTTGCACAGCTAGGATGTACCAGCGACTGTCGTACACCAATCGTTGTGGATCCTGAATCCCTCAGCACTGAGACGACGGATCCATTAACTAATCCCCTGTTAAAAATTATTTGCCGGTTGAAGATCATGCACTGAGTATGGTTACTTTAGTGATCTCTTGTTAATCGTGCTTTGTTTAGTATTACGCGAATTAGGGTGAAGGTGTTCATACAACTCAGTAGCATGGTATGAAGAAGTAGTTCACGTAACTTGAACTCAGCAACATTAATGAAGTAATTAATTCCTTCAGATTGAGTCCGTAATATTTAATCACATGTACACACAGGATGATCATTTCAAATAGGAACAGAACATAAGTCCTTATAAGTCATGCATAAATTAATCAATAACGTAGACTGCTGGTTTACGTGTCAATGTCCGTTTAAGGATACAATGCAGTATTGTCGTCAGAACATCACAGCTATATGCACGCGCAGCTAGACATGGCTACCTGCCGACAGTGAGACTGCGAGTCTGAATATTTCATACGAATTTGACGATTATTCTCCTCCTTCTGAGAATTCTAGTTAAATACTAACCTCCATAAATTTTCCTCTCATATAGAGTTCTAGGACTGACCCTGGTCCATCAAAAAATGCATATATAAATGGCTATATCATGCCATTGAATTGGAAGGTTAGAAAAAAAACGCAGCTATTCAGCTTGGCGGTCAAGTAACAAAGGGTAGCGTTTCTTAGTTACCGACTGTGACCCAAACAACGCTATACACGTCATAATCGATCGTGTATGGAGCGTTCAATAATTGAAACATCTATCGCAATATATTAAATGCCTTAACCTTTACAATTGCACGTCTGATAACCTTTAGCAGACGGCGTTAATATCATATACCGTAACAGGGAGGAACTGTATGGTGACGAGAGAAGCCTGAGGCGGACTGCCAGCCTTATAAGACAGATAGATGTGGTTATGTGAGAGCGAATGCCGACGAAGAAGAAGTTTCTCATTCTTCGGGGTTGACCGATTGGACAACAGGGGTTTCGTTATTCTTCACATTCGCTTTCGTAGCAGACGATTAAGTTATAATTTATGATCAGTGATAATTACCGGAGGTCAGGATTGCTAAAAATAGATGAAACTATGCCTTGCTTAATGATCTTAGTAATACAACCACTGTGCTACTTATCTTTCTTATCTAGTCCCTACCTCACTGATGTTGTCTTTCCAGTTCACAGGAATTGTTTTTTTTTTCTTTCAGTAACACTGCTACGCAATATTTGAATAGGATAATGCAGTTAATGACCAAATGTTCCTGTATCACTTTGACAAGCTTCTCCTACCCTCTGGTACGAATACGCCAGATTGGGAACCTCTGCTATAAGATTTATGAGAACTGGAACGAGCGATGTTAGGGAGAAGCGGTGGGTTAGGGTTTTGTTCAGGCTTCGTTTTCATTTTAAGCGGTCACGTCAGAGCACTGTATAATCCAAACGCTTTGTAAGTGATAGATTGAGTAATATTGTTGAATTTAGCCTGTCAAACCCTCAACCACCCACTTACTCCTGAACGCCCCCCCTCCCTGCCGCCCAATTTCCCTATATCGTCCCCTCGGATCCTTTCAACGTCCCCGGAGGGCGGTACAACCCGCTTTGGGAGCCACTGAAGCAGAGGCGTCCCAAAAAAATTTGGCACCCGGGGCGGATCCTACCTTTGGCACTCCCACCAACCCCCTTCCCCCAATAAAGAAACACACGTGCAGGTATACTTTTAACAGTAAGCACTATAATATTAGTGTCAGACGGCCCCCGTCTCCTGGCTGTCACCCGGGGCTGACCGCCCCCCTCGCACCCCCCTTAGTACGCCACTGCACTGAAGTATATTATCGTTATTGATATTTAAGTGCCAGTTGTCTACCGTCTTGGAGCTGTATGACGTGAATGTTTTGGTCTAAATCCCGACAGACTATCAATTATCGGGTTTATTGTTAGCTAGCCCCGTTACAAACAGGTGACAAGGACAAGAATTACATATAGGTACTACAAAAACATACGATGATGAGAAACATACACCAAATGAGCGATACAAGCAGATGGAAAAAATTAAACAACCACAGTGATGAGCGAAAAAAGAACAATAATAATACAAGAAAATCGTAAAACCTGAAAGAAATACCGAAACAACAAAGTAAATAATCAACGAAACGAAAAAAAAAAAAAGAGAGGAGAAAAAAAAGAATGAACAAAACTTTGAAACAAGTAAAAGGTCACTTTGCTAGATCCGTACATGCTTAGAAATGAACACTGAGATGGCGTGTCCAAATCGTCTAAGGAAGTGACGTATAACATAGCGACCTATTTTTTCTCCATATTACTCCTTGTTTGTAGCTGTGGCTTACGAAGGGAAATCCCGAGATTTCCCGTATGTCTAGCTTTTAGTTGCTTTGTGAAACGGACTCAATGTTCAGTTCCTCATTTGGGCACGAAATTTAAATGACCAAACATCACTTTTAAATGAAAGTAAGCTAATAGTTTAGCAGAAAATAAATTTGGTGAACATTTAACATATGTCAATAAAGGAATAAATATGAAGAGCACCGAGAAAAGGACAATAAAGTACAGTGCACCGAGACGAGACAAAAAGATAAAGCGCAATGCACTTAAAAATGAAAGTACAGAAATATTAACGCAATAGTAAAAAGCAAGGTGTCATTAAATGTGCTTAGAAAATTAAGTAAGGTACATCGTAGCTCGCTAAAGGAACAAAATAATTTACAACAAACATATTCGTCCGGCGATGTATTAATAATGAAACATGCAAAAGTAAAAAATACGTTTAACTATTAACTTTAACGAAAATGAATACCAATATTACCATAGTTTTCTCATTTACTGTATCTGAACTACAACAAATTCTTTGATAAATACATGTATGAAACAGCGTTGCAGACAAATCCAATAAGAAGCGTCATTTCTGTATCTTGTATAATTATTGCCAAGAAATTGATTAGCTGAAGGAATACCAAACGGAACACGAATACGATGGAATGTGTTTTTACGCACAACGCTGTGTTGTTGTCTACCCGCTGTTAAAACACTCGAATGGCTGTTCATATTAGTTTGTCAAATTTAATCACAATTAACACCTACCGTCCACAGATAATGAGCAATCAGAGTTTCCATGGATCCATCGTCTGCCATTTTGACGAAGTTTAAAAGGCAGACGATAAAACTGAAGACAGCGAAATAACTGCTGCTCTTCAACCGTTGAAGATTGACCACAGAGAGTTCAGGCACGTCACAGCAGAATTTCGGTAGTTGGCGTCGTCGACCTCTGGTCACAACTTTCTGATTCCCTTCGACTACCTAAATGAGCAGTAAGAAAGAAGACGTGATTAAAATATCAGACACGAAGAAGTAGTGGCCACCTTAATACTGGCGGAAATATTGATTCCGATGTCTTCGTGAAAGCGCGTGAGGTGATAGCACAAACGTTCTAGCGTGGAGAACGAGCGAAGAGCTTACGATGGCAAAGTCTTGTACTCTCAAACTGCAATAATTAAAGGACTGTTAGTTTCGGAAAACACTTAACACATTTGGCAATTTGCATGTAGTCTGCAAGTGCACACAGAAGGCAGCACTTCCTTTAATTATTCACACATCGACAATAAAATAATACGCCTATTGTGTATTTATTTTCCTTGTAAAATTATAACTGTCCCGAGTAGCCACCCCGGGGAGGGGGGGGGGGAGGGGGGGGGGGGGGGGGGGGGCTGGGGGGGGGGGGGGCGAGGGGCGGGGGGGGGGGTGGGGGGTGGGGAGGGGGGCGAGGCGGGGAGGGGGGGGGGGGTGGGGGGGGTGGGGGGGCGGATGGGGGGGGGTGGGGGGTGGGGGGGGGGGGGGGGGGGGGGGGGGGGGGGGGGGGTGAGGGGGGGGGGGGGGGGGGGGAGGGGGGGAAAGGGGGGATGAGAAGAAGAAAGAATATAACTGCTGCTCCCTCAAGCATGTCGTAAATGGCGAAGGTTGTGTATGAGGCTGGTGAACTCATCATGTAAAACAAATAGCTACATAAATCACCAATGTAAGAGCATGTGAATGGATGGTACAGGCTTCCTGTGAAGGAACCACCTGATGTGGCACCTTCATGCACCGTGAGGAGCCAAATGGGAAAGAACGATGATGATGAAAATGATATTTCTCCTTAATATATGTTGCGTCAGATTTGATTTAGCTCTACGCTACAGCTGTCACGTCATGTTCTTTACAATGCTGATAGAAGGATCACATATGTTACCACATAATGATTAAATAGTTACTTCCTATTGCTGATAGAAGGATCACATATGTTACCACATAATTATTAAATAGTTAGTACTTCCTATTTTTTTAACAATTGTTAGTTCTTCACTTATAACCAACTAATTTATATGAAAACAAAACAAACCAAAACAAAACGTCAAAATAAAGAAAATTAACTGCCATTTTAATACAAACAATTATGTCACGTTAACTTTACCACTCAACGCGAGATTCAGTCTGTTCAACATATTATTTCATAACTGGCAGCTATTCTTTGCTGTATCTTGTAATATTAGTCTTTTGGTTATTTTAATTTTATTTATTTTATTATGCTTCTGGCATTTAAAAAATCTATTTGTCATACTTGTGACGGTATTGCCTCCCCTGCTTTGCAGTAGTGGTCCATCAGTTGCCAAAACTCAAGATTATCTATTATAGGCTTCAATGGAGTCTATCTTTACACAAGATTACTCTTGGCAGAAAAGTAGATAGAAGAGTAGTAAAGCTTCTATCACATGGGAGTCTTCACAAGATATTCATAAGCGAAAACAATGCTAGCTGTTGCTGAGCACGTTAATTATGTAATCTGCCGACAACTTTTGTGAAGGATTTAAGCAATGGTTTATTCTAGCTCGTTAAGCCCTGTAGTGGTTTTTGATGTTATTGTATGGTTGTATGTTACCTAGTGTACTGTATGAGGTCAGCTGTGAAGGCCCTTGAGATAAAAGCTTATGGGTGTTACAGGAGGCCTTTCTGCTACCACTTACGACCTCAAACAGACCTATTCTACTATAATGAGTGTTAGCTACGTTAAAAGTCTAGGGTACTGAAATGTAATGTGTAGGTAATAAATACACAGACACACACATGTAATTAATAAGTCTAATAATAATAATAAACTCTATAATACACTGAACTAACACTGGCTGTTAAAGTTTAAGTTTAAAATTTATTAGTCCTGAACCAATTGTTTCTTTTGGTCAGAACATATGAAATGATAGGTATTTATCAATGAAATGCATATATATATTGCATAATCAAATATAACCTTTGTACATAGGTATATTATTACAATGATTAATATTAATGGTATCTACACTGTCTTGGGAACACTAGTACTGGATGGTTAGTTGGGGTGGCGTCATCATGTCTTCTGTGGTTACAAATTTCATAATCCTTAACATAGGGACTAATGTTAATGTTTTTATTACAAGCTTTATTTCTTTATTGATGGTGGGTTTTGTTAATGAATCTCCAGCAGGCCAGGTTTGCACTTTACTGGCCTGTAATGATGTAGTACAGAATTCTTGTGGCCCACTCCTCTTAGTAGCTGGAATAAAATGTTAGGCTGCACAGACACCCGCTCTTGTACTTCTACAAGAGTATCTGGCACAATCGTAGTGCCAGATCAGAAACTCTGAAACAAAATTTGTGCCATGTGTCAGTACTCTATTCACTGCGCCACTCTTACACACAACACCACAAAACAACACTACACAGATTGAGTCAGATCTCTCTGACCAACGTAACACATCTCACCCAGTTGTTATCAATTAGTATCAGTTTCCCAAGACTGCATTGCATCCGAAATATGTTCAATAGTTTCCTCTTCTATTCAATAAGGTGGGTGATATGTTCCCACTGATGTCAATAATAGATCCGCCTTCCATAGTCTTAGATAGGTTTTCATCTATTATTAGTTTGTCTCTAGGCCCTGGACTGCGGCTGGGGACCTAGAGCAGGCACTTACTTGTCGTAATCATTTTTCATGATATGGCAGTATCAATCACTCAAAATATTAAAATAAACAAGATAAATGCTTTTTTCCTTACCACAATTCAGAATTGAGAACACAGTTAATTAGGACTAGCAAAACTCAGCTGAGCTGCTGGCTAGATTAGGGCGTCCCACTGATTTTTATTTATTAATTCCGGGAAATCACCTCTAGCAGTCAAGTACTGTGTTAATGGACAGTCTTATATCAAATGATACAAGTGCGCGTCTCTCATTCACTAATATAAATACTTCTGTCCAATCAACAAACTTCCCCTCTAACTTTTTTTCAAATATTCAAACCAAAAGTCAAATTTCAGTCAGATCTCAGTCAAGTGTGTATTATTTTCTGTTGGTCCGCCTGTCTCTACTTGGCTTTTCACAAAAATACACTTGTTTCTTGGACTAACTACATGCAAAAACTGCACAAACCTGCCCCCTAAGTTATTTTTAGCTTCTATCCTCCGACTTTCCCCTCTAGTTCATTGCAGTTTGATTTTTGCATTTTTAGGGCTCAAGGACACCAAAATGTAACGTTAGTGAAATATGCACAAAAAACTGTTCGCTAGTCTAATGTGAACAATACAGTCTTTCGTCAATATCTTCTGTGTTATCTGTCCGTCTGTATAATTAAAAGTATATTATTTCTCTGCTCAAGATGGGCCATCAAACTAGCTAGGTTTTATTTTCATAACTTTATTATTAAAGAAAATCCTACTTTTCTCAAGGTTAGTTTTTCTACCAATTCCTTGCATTGTGTCAACTAGTGGCGTGATTTTTTTCTTTAAACTACAAATGGCGTCTTTTTGCCTTTTAGATTCAAACACGTGTTCAGTCATATTTTTTCCTTTTTATCTCCGTTTCGTCTGCATGTCTAACTAGTTAGTTTCAATGGCGGTAGAAAGCGAGAATGTATCCTCGTATCTTACGTATAATTTTATCCCTACAGGTTATCTTACCCGTTATCTTTATAATTGGAGATATTTTAACGTTGTATCACTGTATTTTTCACCACAAGCCCCCACCGCTGAGTTAATCAGTGGAATTATTATAATAATATAGCTCTGTTTAGAGTGTGTGTTTAGTAACTTTGACTGAGACAAACATGTAGTAAATTTAAAAAATGATTGAATCGAAGTTAAATTGGTATAATTACAAATAACAAAATTTAATATTCACTTTAAGTTTAACAGTTTAAAAGAAAGGAATAATAGTTAATTACAAAATAATGTTTTCATCACTCAGGTGATGGTTTTTGATAAGAGGTTCAAGTGGCAGCATATGGGTTAACGTAGCTGCCAGTGACGATTCTGATCCCCTCCTCCTGATGAGTTGGTTTTCTGTACACTGCGTTCACTCTTCTCTGGTCAAGGTTTGTAGGGTGAAGCTCGTTTCCCAGGAAAGTCTAGGAGAGTCTTCAAAGCTAGTCTTCCGTCTTAAAGCGTAACCACTCGTCCCTTCTTGTCCCAGAAATGGTCCTTTTTGCTGGTACCACCAATAAGCCAATCCTGGCTACAGACTTGTTGCTCAGATGAATAAAAGAGACGAGTCGGTCTCTTACACGCGTCTGGGATGTCTTTAATTTGACAATAGACTCCCTTTCTGACTCCGTGTGTTTCTTCAGTTTCCTAGTCCCGGTGTTCCTTATTAAAATGTAGAGATTTCCTGTGCTTTGTAAGTCTTATTTGGTTCTCCAATAAAAGGTCCGGTTAAAAAAAAGGAATTATAAATCTAGTCTTTACTCTGGCGAGGTGTGATGTGTCTTGGCGAGCGTGAAATTCACAGTGAAATAAAACTGCGAAATGGTCAGACTATATTCCTATCGTCCCACGCCTTCGTTTGTTATGGAGTTAAATAAACGCTCCAATCATATTCAAACCGGCCGGGTGTGGTACTTTCAAAATATTTCCGACATGGAAAAACTTTGCTAAGGTCACGTCTCCCATATATGGTAATATGATGTCCGATGCCCCTGTGTACAAACTTACAGACAGATCGGGGAACTAATATGACAACATGTGTAAGCTGTAATACTTATTACTTTATTAGAAAGTAATGTTGTCATAACAAGTCGGCCCCGAAGCGATTATGTCACACTTGTCTGCCCACATGTGTCATACAGACAGTAATCTCGTTATCTGTCGTATGAGTACGCAAAACTCCGTGTTTGCTCAGCTGGGTTACCAACCGAGTCGTCTTATCAGCGGTTCAATCTAAACACGCCGGCGACTATCTTATCTCAGCTGCTCACCGTAAGCCAGGATGACCGGGTAACAAACCGGTGACATCATAGAGAGGAGTGTCGAATGATTTGATAAAATCAAATATCGGCTACTTAGCAGAAAAATAATGATGAAAGAAAGAAAGAAAAGTGCGATACTTGAGAGCACATAATACACATCAGTACCACAAATGTACCGATACTGCCGGAGAGAAACAAAGCTCGCGAAGAGGTCGTTCATCTCGTCACAATACTGCATTTTATTACCTTTTTAAAAAAAAATTTTTTTTTGCCTCGTTTTGGCGAGGTGCGTCCCGTTCAATCTAGCCGGTTATATTAGTGCGCATGTCCAAATATAAAAGGCCTTTAGTATTTATTACCTCTTGTTTTGACACGTGTTACAGTTACACGTATATGGAATAGATACAAGTGAGGATATAAGTATTAAATATAGGAAGCAACTTATCAATCGCCCTGATGTGCCAGCTCAGTGTGTGACAGAGGTTATGTTATCGATTTCATATATCTTTCTCTTTGTCTTTATTTTCGTCTTCTACGTCTCGTCACCCACGCCCGTCGGGACTTAACTCTCCCATTCAAACCTTTGTCAATTCTTTTCTAAGTTAGCAAGCATTTAATTGCATTTTCTTTGATGTAGGTTTACGAGCAGACGTAATGAGTAACGCGAGTCGGTTTCACGTTAATTTTAAACGCCAGGGATCGAATCGTGTTAACTCGTTCTAGAGAAGTGATATAAGGGAATCTTAGATCTAAGACGAGTTCGCTTATATTACGTTTTATGACCATAGTCTGAAGGGCAGAAATAGTGTGAATTCTCGACGAGCAGAAATCTCTAGCACGGTCTGGAAAATCATGTTACGCAAGATCAAAGAGAGATTGTCCGCTAGATTTGCGAGCCTGTTTCGGCTTCATTCCTTTCATTTCGTAGAATCAGATAGGAAATATGGAAATCGGGACGTAGGTGCTACACCTGGCAAATTGAGTCTGTTTCGGGTTAGGGAACCCATTGTAAAAAGTACAGAGACTCAGGACGTGACGATCCTATTGCCTTCAACTTTTGGTCACATGCCTAGAACCTCAGAGAACTCGGCGTAACCAGCAGGCAATTTGGTGAGCCCTACCTTGGCTACATATCTCACGGAGACGCAGAAACACACCCTTTATCTCCCCCAGAGCAGGAACAGTACACTTCTGTCTTCTACCCGGGGTAGGTAGGAAATCCACATGAACCACAGTATCACAATCCCATAAAGATGATAGTGTTACAAAATAGTCCTGAAATATCCAGAGCAGGAAAAGTAGAGGGAAAAAAGAAAGAACGAACGAAATGTTTATTTCATCAGGGTAAAGAAATAGACATTATTGCCTTTTTACATTTCTGCCCTGTAGTAACAAATTTCTGTAAGTTATCACAAATTAATACATTCTTAATTTCACCAGTAAGCAGTAAATATTCACACACACACACGCACGCACGCACGCACAAACACACGCACGCACACACACACACACGCGCGCGCGCACACACACGCACACACACATGCACACACACACAAACTTTATTCTCCATAAAATACATTAACATGTACTGATATGATATAATAAAAATACAACATACGATATAGCAGAAACCTTTTCTCAGTCCCAAAGACATTAATCCGCTCACACATTTTGCATGTATATGTTCTTAACTGCCAATTATCAGTACGATAACAAATGCACGATATCCTAATTCGTTAATTTCCACACTTAGTGGATAGTACTTATCAAATTTATGTTGGTAACATTTATCTATCCAGCACCACTGATTCATGCTATACAGAGCTACTACAAGGCTTGCAGAAATTATGTGAGGACAGTAAACCATAAGTCAGAAGAGTTCAGGACCACCACTGGTGTAAGACAAGGTGATATCCTATCACCTTACCTGTTCATACTCCTTATGGACGATGTCATCAAGGCATGTAAGGAGAGAACAAGAAAGTATTCAGTGGGGTACTGGAAGATGAGACAGGTCTATATTTCGGAGCTGGCATTTGCTGATGATGTTGCCCTGATTGCTAAATCAGAGGCACATCTCCAATCCAACCTGCAAGTCTGGAAGGAAGAGCTGGAGAAGAGACGGATGGTCATAAGCAGCTCTAAAACAAAATCCATGGTGATATCACGAGAAGAAAGAAGACATCAGATTAAGCTGGGAGAACAGGTCCTGGAGCAGGTCGACCACTTTAAATACCTCGGAGCTATTATTGACCGAAAGGGAGGCATCAAAGAAGCGTTGGCCACTCGAAAAGCAGCAGCTGGGAGACTTTTTCAGGCCATAAATCGAGGATTCCTCAGCAAGAGAGAGGTTGGTAAGAAAACGAAGATGGCTGTATACCGCTCCACCTATGTCCCAGTCTTGACATATGGATGCAAGTCATGGGCAATGACTACAACCCATAAAAGCCAGATCCAAACCTCAGAAACGAGGTATCTGAGGAAGGTGGTTGAAGTAACAAGAAGAGACATGGTACGCAACCAGACGATACGTCAAGGCCTTAAATCCTACCCCCTGCAGACCCAAGAAGAACAGTCCCAATTAAGATGGTTTGGCCATGTCTGCAGAATGGGAGAAGATCGGATACCACGACAAGCATGGGAAACAAAGAGCCAAGGATCCAGACCCCGAGGACGACCCAGAGTCCGCTGGGAGGACAACATTAGACAATCTTTGAAGGACCGAGGATTAGAATGGAACCAGGCCAGGAGGAAGACAGCCGATAGGATAGTCTGGCGCTCTCTCTTCCAAACCTCTACACCTCACGGTAGAAGGGGAACGACTAAGTAAGTAAGTAAGTAACATTTATCTAAATGTCATCATATGATGTTGATACATTTACTAGAAAAGAGGCTTTACTACGAGGAGAAACCTGAGGCCTGTAAACAGTAAATAAATAATACACAAAGGTATGTTTCAGGTACTCATGAGAAATACAGAAGTAGAAGGCTCCACGTAACCCGTATATGTACCTAAGGACGACCCAGACTAATTATAGACGCAATCACTCCTGCATTTTTCCTATTTACCAGTATAGGCCAGATTACATTAATACTATGTCTAGTAAATGATAGAAGAATGAGAATAGTAAAGGTGTGCCTGAAACATAAATTAATATGAAACAAATATAAAGGTATGTTATAAGGCACTCGTAGGAAATAAAGAAGTAGAACACTAGACAACAGAAAAACAACAGACATGAGTGGCTTACCCAGGATTTGAACCCTAGACCTTCCGTGCGACAACACCGCCTAGCTATGCAAGCGAATCACACTGTCCTCCCTGCCATCTACGCATCCCCAAAAAAGGATGTTTCAGATTGCGTCATTAATAGGCTGAACTGCCCATGATAAACTTCCGCTGTTATGTATAGAGGTTCGCACTAACGACCTGTCATTGAAACATGATTTAAATGAATTTCAACTGCTGCCGAAGAGAGATGGTTTAACTATTGTTTCTTTACTTTATTTCACTTTCTCATTAACAATGTATACAACTCTGTTGTGCTGGTACAAGTCTTGAAATTTAGTACATCCATTTAATATATGTGAAACTGTTTCATATGGGTGGTTACATATTTTGCAATTTTTCATGTATGACTCTGGGTAGTATAGATACAAAAACTTTCACACTGAGGTAACTGTAATCTTGATCTAACAGCAAATGACAGTAAATTATCACTTAATTTAACATTAGATAAAAAAGTAGATGACAATGAGTGGTTCACACAGTTCATTTCGCGCACTAGTCTACCTTGTGAAGATTTATTTTTAAGTTAATTTAGAATTTGATTTAGTTTCTGTACTTTAAATCCAGAATAAAACGAATGAGCTGAGTTGTGTTTGAAACTAACTTCTTCATCTATGTTTAAATATACAATGTAATTGTCAAGGGATTGACTCCCCTGCTCAGCAGTGATGGTCCAACAATGGCCACAATTTACACTATACAATGAGGGTCTTTAAAATTAACTTCTTTCGCTCAAGAATACTCTTGGCAAAGTTGTAAATAGAAGGACGGTGCTTCTATTTTAGGGAGTCTTCATAGGATATTTCAGAAATCAAGTACAACGCTGAATTTATCAAGGCTGTCATGAACTTTGCATCTGCCTGCCCTTCTATGAAGATGACGATCTATTAGCTCGTTTCTGAGACCCCAACTGAATTATTCTGTAAAACATTACTAAAGTAGCTCTGTTGTATATATATATATATATATATATATATATATATATATATTTTTTTCACTATCCACTAAGTGTAGAAATTTAACTGAAATTTACAGAATATCGGCATTGTTCATGCGTTACTACGAGTATTTGGGTCATATATATATATATATATATATATATATATATATATATATATATATATATATATATATATATATATATATAAGATAACTGATTCATACGAGTGCACTTCTCTCTAATAATTAAATTAACTTTGAGTTTGTAGATACATATAACAAATTTAATAATCAATCATTGATTAACATGAGTAAATATATAAGTGATGATAGTGAATTGAACTACTGAGTTTTTCTTCTCTGAAATTGGTTAAGGTGGTGGTTGTTTGGGTGGTGAGTTATTTTGCTGTGGCCACATTAAAATTACTTAACAGGCTAGATATTGAAATGGTTTGCTAACTGCTCCGTGATCGTCGACTTTTGTGGTGAGGGTATGTCCCAGGCGTAGTTGCAGGGGTAAGCTCTCCAAACGTCAAGGCAAGGATCTTCACAACCCGTCAAAGGCAGGCGTCTATTGTAGACCACAAGCTCTTGATCCACAGACTCTTATCAAGCTGGTACTACACACTGATGTCTCCAGCGTGTACCACAAACTGGTATCACCAACCTTTACTAAAAACTTTACAAGAAACAAATGTCTCTACTAAGTATTGGTTTCCTGACACTAGTCAGGCGCCCTATCTGCTGTCCATTACGCTGACCCCTCCCTTCTTTCTCAGTAATTTTACCCTCACTGAGTATCAATGATAAACCCAGTGGATTAGAGAGAAAATAGTTGTTAATTCAAGAAGTCTGATGAAAAAAATGTGGCTGGACAGCGGAAAACGACTTTTTTGTGATTTAAGCATTATTAAATATACATATTAACTTATTACAATGTTAATATAATACGTATCTACCCTGGCAAAGGGGCGACCGACCCCAACCAGGCGCGTCCACGGGTGGCGGATAGTGGAACGACCTCCAGATATGGTGTGTCAGCTGCGAATTAAGTCAGCATTGCTGGACGAATAAGCAGTCGCGGACCAAACGGCGATGTCCTCCCAGCAGGACGGGGAGGGGTAACAGGTGGCACTGATACCCCCACTGAAATCCCCCACATGTCCTACGACGGGTGCATCAAGCGAATAAGAGCCGCTATAAGCTCTAGCCACGGGGAAGGTAAACCTCGGTAAACAAACCAATCTGCTGCCTTGCAGCTACCACCGGGAGATGGAAAGGCTATGGGAGACAACCCTGAACAACAAACACAACCCGGCCTGCCGAAGACGGAGTGTGTTAGCTACGGCACAGACACCGGGAAAAATTAGGACACACACGCTTTTGCGGTATGGAGTCATGCGACAATCTCGACTTACGTCATGGCGTCGCTCCTATCAGCTACAACAGGGAGGAGCGGAGCCGGGCCCCTAGCCTCGAAAGGGCCCACCCAAGCAACCGGTACGACCTGGCCAAAAGGTGATGAGCTCCAGCAGAAGCTATGGGGCTGCCGCGCCGACCTGGAAAAGACTGTGGACTTCGTCCTGGCGACAGGCCTGCAGATTTAGCATGACTATAAACCGAACGCAGAAGAAGAAGAAGAAGATACGTATTTACACCATGATGTCATCATAATCATCCACTCCCTGCTCGAATTGGAGCCTGAGACTATCTCTGCTTTTGGTTCCCTGTGAGAACTGGCATGAAGCAGTCACCAGCGCTTGATGTGGTGGTTCATGACTCTATCATTTTCATATGCTGAGGTTGCCAGCCTCTTATGAACCGGTACAACCACCAGCAAGTTAAACATGTCAAATGTAAAATATAAAATTGCATTTGTTACAACTTACCCCACATAATTGTGTTAATTTACAGACGTCTGGCACAGGAAGACATCCGTATAATGTCGGGCCACAGGCTTTGAGGCCGTCTTACTTATTGTCAAGAATTGCGAAAAGAGTTCTGTGTTATTATTTGCGTGTAGTGACTGCAGAATAAAGCCTATCGTGATTGAAACGCGAATGTCGTAGGCTTAGTAGATGGATTCATTCAACACAAGTGGCGTGCCATACAATGAGATAATTTCAACACAGTCGATGATAATGCGAATCAGGCCAAATCCAACGAAACATTTATTGGGCTCCATATCTTTCAAAACATGTAGTAATAATAATCATATGTTGCATTCAGACGTCCAGTGGCCGTCGATTGTAGAAGCATATAATATAGCATACAATGGAGGAATACATCTCAGTTCTGGCCATTATGACTAGAGGTCAGTTCGGATACGACGTGACCCAAGTTCTGTGACATCATTATTTACTGACGACATCGTTACGAAAATACTTCAATAAACTGGTTACTATTCTTCTCTGTTAACACAGTAAACCGTCATGGCCAATAATAGTTTAGTGGCGGCCTCTCAAACATAGCCACATGAAAATAACTTGCATCAAAGTCTCCAAGAATCAGGAGCATAAAAATGTACGACCTCACTGGTCAACATACAATAACAAAGGCTCAGAAAATTAGCCGTTGGGCTACAATAGCAGACGACACATACGTCATATAGTTACCAATTACGTAACAATGTCGAGGCGTTCAATACAAGTGCTTTGACGCACAAAAACTAGCTAATGCAGACAGCCGTATCTCCAAAAAAAGAACGGGCATACGCCTGTGTGCAAAAGCATGCACAACATCTAGTATTACTTTAATTATTATCCCATTATTTTCCTGTATATATGTTCCGAGGTCTTTGTAGTTTTTTAGTATTGTAAAGTCCAGTTTTCTTGCTGGTTAATTTTAGAAGATCCTCAATACTTGGTCCAGTCTTTTTGATTGAAATCCTACTTTTCTTCGGTCCTGGCTTGTCTGAAATTATTGCCTTGACTCAGTGGAACACAGTGCCGGAGTCTAAACTTGCGCTACAATATAAGGGACATTTCGCCCACGTTCTCCTAGCTTTCTAGGCTATGAAAGTTGCCAACCAAACGTAGTCTAATATATATTATCTAGACCCAGCAGACTTAAATATTTGACTTTAGTATATATCTTCTCCCCCCCTTCTCTCAGGAAATTTCACATGACAACCAGCAATTTTAAACTTTTCCCATATAAGGTAGTAACATTACTAGTTGTTTGTATGAATCATCAGTTTAATTTTTTTTTTTTTTTTTTTTGCGTTCGCCCGCTAATACTCGAGGCGAAATCTCAGGTTATTATTTTATGTCTAACCTGACATTGATTTTACGTGAGTATCCCTTTATTTCTTGTACCGAAA
>JAMPIV010018177.1:262500-327500 GCA_024509875.1 Oreohelix idahoensis
GGAACACAGCTAAAATATTTCTGTTTTTGTTTGTACACATATTTATAAAAATACAAACCAATAATATTTGGTGCACTGAAGAATTAAGGACAACACTACTTTTACAAATATGTTTACAATGATCAATTAGTGAATAATCTGATGGGAGAAACATGTGATCAGCCATATCAAAATTATAACACTTCTTTGTGGGGAAATATAGTGGTTATATGGTAGTGTTAAGTGGAAAGACAAACAGGAATTAGAACTGCATTCATCATGATCAAACTTAAAAATGCATTAAGAGTTACTCAACAATTTCAGCGATAAGCAGTTATCATGCACAAACTTCATGACTCTCAGTAGACGAAACCTTTGACATTACATTTTTGTTTGTTGTTTTTCCCTTTTTGAAGGGATTTAATGACAGATTCTAGTCATGAACTTCTGTTTTCCCCTTTCTTTAATATTAGGCCAGACAAAATTTTAACGGAAGTTTTTAATAGCTGCAATGGTATGTGAAAATAGAATGAAAGGTTTGTGAGAAACGAAGGTAAAAATACTCAGTAAACATTCTGTTGAATGAATGGGTTAACATAAGAGTAAATACACTTTAAAGGTTATATTTGAATTTGATAAACGTGTAATATTTTAAATAAAGGTTAAACAGAAAAAAACCTCGAATAGAGAAAACAAAATGCAACAATGCTTTTATATTCGTTCTGCGGGAGCAGATTTGCCAGTATGAGTGAAATGTAAACAGAGATGTCCAGATTTTAGAGTAGTGCATTATATATCATGCTGATAATGTTCACACTTGAGAACTTATCTAAAACCAGAAAGAAAAGGAATTATTAAAAATTTGAAAAAAGTAGCACTCGTTTAAGTGCATAGCTTTTCGCCTCATATTCGTGCAAAAAGGTATCTAGGTTACATATCAAAAAAAATATCGACTTTATTACCTTGTATACGCAGCTAGCAACGGATCAAGCGATTTGAGGCGCACAGTTTATTTATTTATTAATGTCAGATTACAATTCTGCACAATTCAATGGATCTATCTATCTATCTATCTATCTATCTATCTATCTATCTATCTATCTATCTATCTATCTATCTATCTATCTATCTATCTATCTATCTATCTATCTATCTATCTATCTATCTATCTATCTATCTATCTATCTATCTATCTATCTATCTATCTATCTATCTATCTATCTATCTATCTATCTATCTATCTATCTATCTGTCTGTCTGTCTGTCTGTCTGTCTGTCTGTCTGTCTGTCTATCTATCTATCTATCTGTCTATCTGTCTGTCTGTCTGTCTGTCTATCTGTCTATCTGTCTATCTGTCTATCTGTCTGCCTGCCTGCCTGTCTGTCTGTCTATCTGTCTCACATTGACAGGAGAAATATGCGAGGCCGTAAAATAAGCACCTAACATGGAAATCCTCAGAGAATTTATTTAAAAAAACCAATTGCTATAACTTTTGCTAAAGCAGTATCTTTAATGTTGTCGTCATCAATACCCTTTAGCTCCCCGAGGAGCATAGGCCTTCAACACACACATGCCATGTCTTCCTGTCCCGTGCCATCCGCTCAAGTTCTTTCCATGTGTTTCTCATCATTTTCACCTCTGTATCCAGTTCTCTTCTCCATGTGTTTTTTGGTCAACCTCTGCCTCTCTTTCCCTGTGGATTCAAAGAACAAGGACCCTTGTAATGCTATCAACAGGTCTCCTCAATGTGTGTCCTATCCATCGCCAGCGTCTTCTTCTCAACTCTTATTCCACTGGCACTTGTCTGGTTCTTGTCATCAATTCCACATTTGTGACTTTGTCATACCATTTCAGTCCTTCTATTCTACGCAAGCACCCGTTTATAAAAGTCTGTAGCTTTTTGGTTGTTGTTTTTATTGTTCTCCATGTCTCAGAATCATACAATAGGACTGACTTCACATTTGAGTTGAAGATTCCTATTTTCGTATTGGACTTAATTTCTCTGGTTCTCCATATGCTTCCCAATGCAATGAAAGCTCCTTTTGCTTTTTGTATTCTTATTTTGATATCATTGTCTGTCCCTCCAACTTTGTCTATATTACTGCCAAGATATGTGTATGATTCTACATCCTTTAGTGGTGTTTCTTCAAGTTCAACCTTGTTATAATTTATTGCATTTATTCTCATAATCTTTGTCTTTTCCCTGTGTATTTTCAGGCCCACTTGTTGTAACATCTCATCGAGAATTTTCATTTTCTCTTGCATCTGATTATGGTTATGGGACAGAAGAGCCAAGTCATCTGCAAAATCCAGATCACCAAGTTGCTTAGTCAGATTCCACTTGATTCCATTTCTGTTGTGTAATGTCGATGTTTTCATAACCCAATTTATTGCTAGTAAGAAAAGAAATGGATACAAAAGGCATCCCTGTCTCACTCCCGTTCTAATCCTAAACGGTTCTGTAAGTTGTCCTTCATGAAGAACTCTGCATGTCATGACTTCATAGGTCTTCCTTATTGAGTTAATGATCTTCATGGGAACTCCATAATGCCTCATCAATTTCAAAAGCGATTCTTTGTCTACACTGTCAAATGCCTTTTCATAGTCCACGAATCCGATGTATAGCGGTGAATTCCATTCCAGACTTTGTTCAACTATTATTCTCAATGTGGCTATTAGGTCTGTACAGGATCTGTTTTGTCGAAAACGTGCTTGTTCATCCCTCAGTTGCTTGTCTATGGACTCTTTTAATTTCTCAAGGATGATTCTGTTTAATTCTTTTCCTGGCACTGATAGTAACATTATTCCTCTATACAAGCGTCCCCCGCTTTTTCGACGGTCCGCTTTTCGACGTTCCGCTCTTTCGACCCTTGTAAATTATAACCAGAACCCATACATTCGACGCGTGGTCCGCTCTTTCGACCTATTTTGTCATGTTTCCAAGCTTTTGTTCATTTTACTGTACATTACTTTTGTATTTTTAAAGATAAGCTTTTGTTCATTTTACTGTACTTTTGTATACACATAGTGTGTTATTTAGCTTTCGCACGCATTCACAATTGATATATAGTGCGTTATTTACGTTTTTCGGCGGCAAACTGCATTTGCACGCTAAAAAAAGACTGGGTTCCGCTTTTCGACGATTTCCGCATTTCGACAGTGTTCTGGTCCTTAACCTGTCGAATAAACGGGAGACGCCTGTAATTTGTGCACTCTTGTAAATTTCCCTTCTTAGGCAGCTTGACCAGATAACCTTCCTTCCATTCTGCTGGGATTTCCTCTCTCTACATTGGAACATCACTAATTGAAAACGTAAATGAACATAAAACTCTAGGTCTAACTGTTGACCAGCACCTAAGTTGGAACTCACATGTAAGTGCACTCACAAAGCTAACGGCACAAAAAAGTTTACCAATTAGCCAAAATCAAACACTTCCTGGATGAGGGGCAAGGAAAATGTTCTACACATCTCACATACAAACATACCTAGACTATTGTTCCACAATCTGGGATGGTTGTTCCATATCCAACACAAAAAGGCTTCATTCACTTCAAAAACGTACAGTGCGCCTAGTTGCTGATAAACACCAAACACATTGTATAGATCTATATAACTATCTTAAAATATTACTCCTTAGAAAGCGCTTCCTATTTAACAAAGCTAAATTCGCTCACAAAATCTTGTCACATAATGCTCCAACGTATCTGTGGCCACTTTTAAAATTCAATGAAAAAACGTAGTCAGCGCTTAAACCAGTTAGAGGTACCCAAGCCGAGGCTAGATTTGTACAAGAAGAGCTTGGCTTACTCAGCTGCTCATCTTTGGAACAATCTTCCACATGACCTGAAAAACATGCACAGTCCCTACTCATATAATCGTAGGCTGTTCAAATACATTATGAGTGCGGATTATATGCCGCCCTAAGGGATTATGTTTCGAATTATTATTATCTAATATACTGTATGGAGGGTCTGATGATCTAGTTTTTCATTTTAATATACCTTACTTCTTAATTGTAATAGATACTGTAAATGATTCTCATCTATCAGTCATACCCTTTACCTCCCAAACTCTTTCAGTCCCAAGCAAAAAAAAGTGGTTTGGCACAAGCTACTGGGGGTAAACAATTGGTTTGGCCACGCAAGAAAAAAGCAAAATACCCCGGTGCATTTGTAAATAAATATCGCGGGGGAAAAAACAAAAACCCGATTCACTCTTAAAACACATACGGTATTTAAAAGAATGTACTTGCAGTCGGAAATGACGTTTTGGGTGGTTTGTGTGTAGTTATAATTAGAAATAGTCTCAAACAGAGGCACATATACTAAACGCTTTATAAAGTTGAAGCGAGCATAGGTCATAAAACTGGATCTCGTGTAGTGGAGGCGTCGACAATTCACTCCCTGTGGCAGTATCTGCTTGGGACTCAAAGTTGCTCACCTGTGAGAACATTTTCCGCATGCGCTGACAACACATGAAGTCCCAGCTAATTCAGCAGATTTCCAAAATGTCACGAGTTCTTATTATATGCCACCATTATCTGATTACGTTTCAAATTATGTCTTATTTACTGTATGAATGGTTTAGATTGTGTTTGTTATTTTTTTTTTTTTAATAATAATTTATTTTAATTTTTTTTTTTTTAAGGTATTAATTTTTGTTAATGTATTTTAATTAATAATTCTTCATCTTTTCGTTTGCTCTTGTATATTACGAAGCAATTTTCCATTCTTATCTTTTTGTGAGGTCATTTGCTTGCTTAAATTTCCGTTAGCTTCTTTGTGTTGTTGTACAGGTCCCTCATATTTCCTTTGGCTGCAGCTTCCTCTGCTTCCCTTGCCAACTCTTCAATATACTTTCTCTTGTCTGTTTTGATGTTTCTTCTTACTTCTTTTTTTGCTTCTATGTACACTTCATGAGCCTTGGCTTTGGAGCTTCTGGTTTTGCTTCTGTATAAATCTGCTTTCTTGTTTTTCCTGTCTTCTATCTTACTAATGGTTTCTGTTGTTACCCATGATTTGTGCTGACATTCTCTTTTTCTCAGTACTTCTTCACATGTCTCGTTCTATATATTTTTTACTTGTTGTCAGTGGTCTTCGGTATCTGCTTCATCTACCAGCTGTTGGAGTACTTGGTATTTGTTGGATACTGTAATTGAAATTTTTTCTCTTATTTCCTGGTTTCTTAGATATCCCACATTATACTGTTGTCTATAGCTATATACTGTTGTAAATTTCTTGAGTTTTAATTTTGTTTTAGCCAACAGAAGATGGTGGTCTGATACCACATCTGCTCCTCTACATACTTTTACACCATGAAATGATGACTTAAACTTCTTACTTATGCATATGTGATCAATCTGATTCTCAGTTCTGTGGTCAGGTGATATCCATGTTGCTTTATGTATTCTTTTATGTGGAAATATGCCTCCACATATAGCTAGTTGATTTGAAGCACAGAAGTTAGCTAATAATTCCTCATTCTCGTTCATCATACCTAATCCATGCTTTCCCATGATTTCTTCAAAGCCGGTGTTGTCTGTTCCTATTTTCACGTTTAGGTCTCCCATCAAAATTGTGATGTCCTTTCTTTTCTTTTTGTCCAAGACATTTTGTAGTCTGGTGTAAAAGTCTTCTTTCTCAGATTCTTCTTTATCATTTTTTGGTGCATAACATTGGATGATGTTTATATTTACTTTATTTTTGGCTGATATAAACCTTGCTGTTATAATTCGGGGTCCCATTGCTTCCCATTCTATAAGTCTCTTCTGTGCTTCGCTAGACAGCATTAAAGCCACCCCTTCACTGTGGTGGGCGCTGTTGTCCTCAGGTCTTGAGGACAACACAATTTCTCCTGTGATCAATCTCCTCCTCTCTATGCCCTTCCACCGTTTCTCGCAGAGACCCAGGATATAAATCCTGAAATTTGCATTTATGCTGCTACCTGTGCAGTTTTCCCTTGTTCACATAGAGTGCGAACATTCCAGGTGCCAATCCTTTAGATTGTCCTAGACGAAAAAAGGTTAGTCGGCAACCCAGACTCCTTTCGGCTGTCACTTGGTTGCTTTCCATAGGACCTTCTTCTGTCTTGGGCGGCTGAGTTGATTTATATTCTGTATTTGACTTGTCCATATTTGTTGAAGTTTTTTTTTGTAAAATGTTTTTTACGAGATAGGGTAACCAGACCCATGCCCAACCCCCCTTAGTCGCTTTTTACGACATGCATGGTAGGGTACATTGTTACTATTCTTTGTTCCCCTTTCGGGCCCCGGTAACACACGGGTGGTTGTCGTCATGGCGGTCAATAAAAGTGATAATTATCGAACATAGCCATTTATTTTCGTTTTATTTTTTATTTGGATCTGTGCTACTTGTGAAGAGGCTGTCTTTCGCTTAATGTCAACAAATGCTCCACTTCAAGACCAGTTTTACTATCGGTGTGTCCATAGCTGACGTTGTAATGACGTCACAGTGATCTTCATGTTTAAAAATTAACTTGTGCATTTATGGCCCGTGCGGCTTCCGGGTGTTTCTGAGGAGATAATCTAAAAATATATCAGATACTTGATTTGAGGCAATTAATTTGAAGCCGTGGATGGGTCTGCCATCTTTATCTTCTTAAAACAAAATGCTACAGAATACACTGCTGCCAAAGCTCCTAAATGATGTGGTGCAGACTTACTTCAAGGGAATCAGCTGCAGACGTGAATCTATGATCTATTGGCGGCAAAAGGGGAAATCTGGTATTAATGTTAAGGTTGTGTGTGGAACCTGTATTGGAAACGTTGTGTGTGGAACCTGTATTGGAAACGTTGTGTGTGGAACATGTATTGGAAACGTTGTGTGTGGAACCTGTATTGGAAACGTTGTGTTCTCTCAGATGTGATAATATTATAGTATAAATCCACAAAATAACAACTAAAATGCTTCAGACTTTCATAAATGGTTGCTTGAGTAGAATAGAAGTATTAAAGTGCTATGACAAGATCACTAATGTGGAACTAAATACAAGAACTAGACAAGTTCCAGCTGAACAAGAGATGAGAAGAAGACCTAAAGATGGACAGGACACTGATTGAAAAAAAGAACATGTTGATAGCATTACAGGACAGTATTTGTTCTGACATCCCCAGGACAAGAGTGGTAGAGGGAGACATAGACACACACGGAGAAGAGAACTGAAGACAGATGGCGTAAGACAGGAAGATTTGACTGAAGTTTGTTGAAAGCCTATGCTTCTTGCTGAAAAGTGATGATGATGATGGTGATTTGATGATGATATGATGATGATGCTATAAGGATGATATGATGGTGATAAGATGATGATATGATGATGATTTAATGATGATACTATGATGATGATATGATAATGATGATAATGATATGATGATGATGATATGATGATGACATTATGATGATTTGATGATGATTATATGATGATGATATGATGATGATATGATAAATATATATGATATGTTTTTTTTATACAATGATGATGATATTTTATGATGATTTGATAATGACTGCTTTGCAGTATCCAACAGTGGCAAAAACCTGTCGGGCCCCGGTAAATCTTCAACTCAAATGTCAAGTCAGTCCTATTGTATGACTCAGAGACATGGAGAGCAACCAAAAACAACAACTAAAAAGCTACAGACTTTTATAAACGGGTGCTTGCGTAGAATAGAAGGACTGAAATGGTATGACAAAGTCACAAATGGGGAATTGATGACAAGAACCAGACAAGTGCCAGTGGAATAAGAGTTGAGAAGAAGACGCTGGCGATAGATAGGACACACATTTAGGAAACCTGTTGATAGTATTACAAGGCAGTCCTTGTTCTGGAATCCACAGGGAAAGAGAGGCAGAAATTGACCAAAAAACACATGGAGAAGAGAACTGGATACAGAGGAGAAAATGATGAGAAAAACATGGAAAGAACTTCAGCGGATGGCACGGGACAGGAAGACTTGGCATGTGTGTGTTGAAGGCCTATGCTCCTCGGGGAGCTAAAGGGTATTGATTGATTGATTATGTTAGTTCGTTTAAGCCCCCACCTCTGATTAACTCAGGGGAATTCTTATTATTCTAGTATAGCCCAGTTTAAAGTGTGTGTAGTAAATTTGACTGAGACAAACATGCGGTACACTTAAAAGGATCAAATCGAAGTTAAATTTGTAAAATTACAAATAACAAAATTTAATAATCACTTAAGTTTTAACAGTTTGAAAATAATAGAATAGTTTACAAGAAAAGTGTCATCATTGATGGATAATAGAGAGGATGAAAAAAAGTTCACTTTGGCAGCTTATATATGGAACTTAGCTGCCATTGACGGTTCTGCTCCTTCTGATGGGTTGGTTCGTTTTACACTGCTCCCGCTCGTCGCTGATCAAGGTTGTCGGGTGTAGCTAGTTTCCCAGAAACGTCAAGGAGAGTCTACAAAGTTGGTCCTTTGTCTTAAAGCGTAGGCCACTTGTCACTTCTTGTTCCAGAGATAGTACTTTCTGCTTGTACCATCAATAACTATGATAAAGAATAGAAACGAAACGCTCTTCTGAGTATTGTATTTCCCGACACATACTTATGTGTCCCGTTTCTTCTATTCTACCATCCCGTTTATCTCAGAATTTACCCTCGATGAGAATTAAATTTAATCCCTCGGGATAAAACTTTCTTTTACATTTAAATTGAATAGCTTTAGCTTCACATTACATTTAAATTAAAAGGTTAATAGCTCAGATAGAATATGCTTACATTTACATTTCCACGGATTGAAAAGTGTTCACAATATAAATTGAATATGTTTTCATTTATGTTTACACTGATTTGAAAAGTTAACTTCCATTAATTTTAAAAATGAATATTTTCACATAGACATTTGCATTTGTTTGAAACTGTAAGTATTATACTTAGAATATACATCATTTCTTTCATCTTTTCCTCCCTGCTTCGTATGGAATTCGGGACTACTTTTTGCTTTTAGTTCTCTTTACGAAACTAGCAATAAAGCAATCACCAGCCCGTGCAGTGGTGGTTCATGAATCATCATTCTATACGCTGAGGTTACCAGCCTCAAATGACTGGGACATCGGCTAGCGATTTTCACATATTAAAATTCACATGGTAATATACATATTACTGTATATGTTAGTTGACATGTTAGTAATAAAATTATAATGTAAAATCACAACTTACGCCAATCCTGGCTCACATTCTTTTTGCCCAGATGAATAAAAGGCACTGGCAGTTGCCTTATTACACGTGTACTTGGGGTCGTTAATTTGAACTTTAATTCCCTTTCTGATTCCGTGCGGCTTTCCTTATTAAAATGATAGAGATTTCCTGTGATGTTTTTGTATGTCCCGATAAATACTCATTTAAAAGGTGTCCGGTCTGATAAAATGGAATTCAGAATTCTAACTGGCATGTCTGGTGTCTTTGGCAAGCGTAAATCTCACATTGAAAAAACCACTGAAATATGTCAGGTTATATTCACTGTCTTACCCCACTCTGTTTGTTACGGGGCTCAAATGATCAGCCAATCTGATTTGAATATTTTGCATGACTCATCTTGTGCAAAATTTCAAACATTACTTTTATGACTATGGGCTGTAAACATCCGATTGCCCTGTGTACCAACTTACAAACACATCAGTAACCTCACACGACAACGTGTGTCAGATGTAACAACTTATTACTTTTGCTAAAGTAATGTCTTATCTGTTTGCTTGATCACACACAAAATCCGTCTTTTTACAACCTTGGCGGAGACGCACCCGTGCCTTATCAGTGAGTAAGCAGATTTCGCTGGGCGATGTACGTGTTAATCTGTGTACTGATATCGGTTGCGCCTGCGATTAACCAACTTGGTTGTCGATAATGTTCTCTCAGCCGCTCCTGCAAATGTTTAGTATTATCATCCACAAAGAGGGTCAGATAAACAGACAAGACACAATATACTGAAAGTAGCGAAAAAAAGGAGATACAAAATATCTGCTCCAGTGGACAGAGAAAGAACAGGGTGCGACTCGGAAAAATCGCTATAAAATCAAAACAAAATGTACCAATTACTGCCATAGTGAAACAGAGATTAGGAAGAAGAAGGGGTCGCCCCAATCCATTCTGTTACACTTTCTCTCACCTTTTGTGCTGAATTCATTTATTTTCACATGTATTTTACATATCAATTTCAAGGAATTCAACGTTGTAAAGTAAAATACTGTAATAAAGCACACTAATATTAACATTAATAACTTATAAGCATGACATAACATATGTTGAAAAGTACAAACATCGTCATTAGAACCTACAGTTGATATTATATGACAACATAATCCGATTTGGGGGGGGGGGAGGGGGGGGGGGGGGCATGTAATCAGAACTCAGAAAGTATTCAAAAAGTTTATGATTGTATGAATAGGAACTGAGGTTGTTTCTTAGTTTATGTGGAAGACAATTCCCAATGATGAGCAGCAGAGTACGCTAAGCTTTTCTTGAATAAGTCAAGCCTAGGCTTGGGCACTTGCAATTTGTTAAAGCGGTGACTACGTCTTTCATTGATAGTTGACCACACAAGTATGGGCGCTGCTTGAGAGGATAGATTGGTAATAGTTGGTTGTCTTAATGAAGACACAGCTATCATATTAACTCACTGCCTAGCAGCGATAGAAAATAGTAAAGTTTGGCGACACAGTGATCCAATAAGAAGTAGATTAAAAGTAGAGTAAGAAAGATGGTTGACAAGAGCTGTATGTCTCCAGGGGACAAAGCAGATTCCCTATTAGCCAAGTAATATGGAAGTTTTACAATATACAGTACAAAAGAACACACCAAAAAAAAAAAAAACACTCTTCCCACCCTTGCGAGCCGTCATCGTGCGTGACTAGCGCGGTCAGGTTACTCCGCACTTTATCGATCGAAAGCTATCGCTGAGGCAGCGTTGTAAGTAAACACTCCGCGGGCTTAGAGGTCCGCTTAACAGTTAGCTCGGAGAGTGGGCTTGGGGGAGACATAAGGTATACAGGCATGTCCTTACGTGAAAGGGTAAGAATGTAAATATATACATGTTTGGGCTCCAGCCCCGTTGCCGACACTTAATTGCATGGTCATCGAGATCGCTCTGAGCGAAACAAGAAAAATAATTATACAGAAATGGAGTGGCTCTCTGTCACGGGTCGCCTCCCCTTTGCTCTGCAGTGATGGTCCAGCAATGGCCAAAACCTAGAGTATCTAATGTGGGTCTTCAAAGGTATCTACCTTCGCACAAGATTACTGTTGGCAAAGATACAAATAGAAGGATGATAATGCTTCTACCTTGAGGGAGTATTTACAAGATATTCAGAAATCAAGAACAATGCTGAATGTGTCTTAGCACGGTTAACTTATTATCTGCCCGACAACTTTTGTGAAGAGATATATTTTATGATTTAGCTTGTTAAAGCTCCAAACTGATTTAATTCAACGAAATCTTAATTTAGTAGCTCTGTTTTAAGTGTATTTAAGGTGACTGAGACATACGGGTGCAGTACACTCAAAATGATTAAATCAACAATAAATTTGTATATATACAAATAACATATGTAATAATCAATTATATTTAACAGTGTAAAATCAATAATTCTTTAAAAAAAGGTAATCAACAAAGGGTGATGTTATGGATATTGAGGGAATTGTCTGAAAGTTTACTTGGTGTCGTAGATTTTTTGATAGGAAATTAAGACTTAGGTTGGTCCCTTCTGAATAGATAGAATCAGTGATAGCTGCAGTGAGAGTTAATACAGAAATAGATCTTTCCACGAGTGCAGTGGTAGCGAATCAATAGAACGGTCCCCTGGAAAAAAGACAAGATTCTTCTCTCTCTCTCTCAGGCCTATCTTCTACGACACTTATGTAAGAGTCGGACAGACTATTGACAACATATGCTAATATGTAATGAACATACCACTCACGTGCACACACACCAGTGTCAACAGGTAGACACACAGACGTGGGAAAGACTATCAAAATGATTACATATATATATTCTGAACGAGCTGACCAACACGCTGCTTTTAGTTTCAAAGGGAAGTTTTTATTTATCAGCTAAAAATTTCCTCACAACACATAAAATTCATCAAGAAAAGAAAATAAACATATACACGTGGTCAAAACAATAATCAATGAAATTGCTACAAGAAATGATAGACCCCAATATGATCTCATCCCCTCAAGGTAAGCCCACAGTCCCGTTATGAGTAAAGTGAAAGCCAGGAGATTCAATGATACATATGAGTTTGTCTGATAATTTTTCTTTTCTTTCCTCGTAAACAAATATGAACCGACTTAGATGTAGTAGGTTTTAAACTGAGGGAAGTCAAAAA
This sequence comes from Oreohelix idahoensis, assembly GCA_024509875.1. Lineage (NCBI taxonomy): Eukaryota > Metazoa > Mollusca > Gastropoda > Stylommatophora > Oreohelicidae > Oreohelix > Oreohelix idahoensis. The sequence continues at coordinate 274,843 of JAMPIV010018177.1, forward strand.
AATATTCTTGCATTGACAACAAGTTTCATAAATGGAATTACAAACATGGGTGAAATTCACATACCTCACACCGTCTACTTTCACTCGGTTCTTTCATCAGGGCCCTGTACTAATTACATACGTGATGTAGCTTGCCGTCTGGCGCAACCTTGGTAACATTCACACCCTTTGTCTGTTCTGTCGTTCACTGAAGCGGATCCCAGCTCTACAGAGTGGTTTGCTGGTTTTGGTTTTTCTCAGAAATTTCTCCGGGGAGCATCAGCTTCAGGCGTCAGCTATTTCAGACTAAAGTTAGTGTATCTTGACTCACGAAGTAAGAATTAAGGTTAAGCGAGCACACAATGTCAGAACACGAGGTTTCCCTAAATTAGGAAAATAACCGGTGGACAGCTTCTCTCAACAGATAATCAGGGTTCACCACACATTTGGTCAAAAAAAGATGTCGGCAAGTTTAATGCTATGAATAATGTTACTTGCCACAAAGGCTGTACTTTAGAATATCGTTTCTGGAAGGACTAATTCAGGCACACTGGGCCCGTTATTTCAGTTCACGTTAAAGTTCTTGAAAAAGCTTACGACCAAGTCTTTAAGGGAAAAGTTTTTTTAGTCTTCACAGGATAGGTTCATCAGTACGTAACGCTGGTATAGTTAGGTTACCACAGAAATCTCTGTATAAAGAAACATATATATGAAATATTTATACATCCTATGTTTAAGGGTATTCTTATATTTTAACTGCGGGCGTAAACCTTAACTTATCATTTAACACCTCCCGTGAAATAAGTTATAGTCATAAATTAATCATCATGAATTAGAGATATATATAAATATATTCTCGTCACGACTCATGAGACATCTAGTCTAGCAGTTATAAGTTAGTTTGAAAAATTATGTTCTCGTCTGATTATTTAGCAGTTAAATTAAATTTAGTAATAGCCGACTGAATTTAAGCTGGAAATATAATTTATCCTGCTTTCCGCTGAGACACGTCACTAGAAATTAAGACAGACTTATAAATTATTCGCGCAGCACCAGATCTACCGAGAGAAAGAAATATCGATTTAGCACTTATAAACACTGCACAAAATACTAGAGATACGAGAGAGTAATATATGATACCTCAAAACACAGAATTCCTAAGAACTAAACCACTTCGATCAAACTAAAGGCCATCTCTTTTAACTGAGATTTTAGAAATCGAACGAGGCTTGTTTCTAGTCTTGACTGCGAAGGAGTGATAATGAAATCTAGCTCATTCTAGCATATATGAAAACCCAGACAAAGAGATGAACGTTTATTTCGCAAAAACGAAATAATCTCCCCTTTCTCATAACAACTACGTAACTAGAAGAGGCTGTCGTAAACTGCCACTTTCTGCGTGTCAGTTGCGAAATCTCAGACAACCTGTCTCCAATGCAGGGCAATTTTCACACTACAGCTGACCATGGCCCACAGTGAGCGCCGTGTCAGTTTGGGATTTTTCAGGCAAATGTCTGAATACTGACCGGTGCAGATGTAAAGTATCACACCTCACCGGGACTTATGCCGAGAAGAAGCTCGCGCGCTCGGTGAGAATGTAGACGATTGTCTACGTCCTATGTTCAGCGAACCGACTTATCACGCCTTCTGACGCCCTGCAGCCCTGACATCTACGTAATATCGTCCTAGCGCGATTCTCAGTTTTGAGAAAGAAACAGGTAAGGTTTAAAAATACTGAAGAAAATATTTTTCGCAACCGAGTGATGCGAAAAATACAGGAAAAACAAGTATGGAAAGAATATAAATGAAAGGATTAGGGTGAGAGAATAGGAAGAAGATGTAGGTAATTTAATGATATAAAGACCCACGTGACACTTGGCAGCTTTTAAGTTTGTACTTAACTTCCAGTACGTTTGTTGGATTCTGCTCCAGCCGATGTTTGGTTCTTTGCAGGTTATGGACTGATGCACTTTCGTCTCTGGTCAAGTCTGGAGGTTGTGACACGTTCCAAGAAGTATCTTAGAGTAATCACGACCCGTCTGATGATGGCGTCTAGCGTTGAGAGCAGGCCACTTATACCACACACTTTGTTCCAGAGATAGTACCCTCAACTGGTACCACCTGCCCACAATTTCTTTTGGAATACTGACTCCTGGCTCAGAGAAATAGTTAAAGCAACTTGTTTAAGATGCTCCTTACACGCGGTCTAGGTATTACTTTACACTAGGCTCCCACTCTGACATTGTGCTCAGATTCCTAGGATTCCAGCTTTCCGTGTTAATGTAGGCAAAGCTTTCCTGGGATATAAGTCCCCAACATGCTCAGACAAAGTCTGGTCCGATAAATGGAATTCTGATCCTAATCCTTACTCTGGCTAGCTGGTTGTCTTCTTGACGAGGTGAATTTGACAGTGCTCTAAACCGGCGAAAGTGTCAGATTATATTGCAACTTTCATCCCACGCAAGTGGTTGTTACTATCTCACCAGGCTCCAATAGGAAATGTTGTTTATAACACTTAGAATTGCCCAGCGAATTGTATTCAGTCATTTGTGTAATGATGGGGTTTATCCCAACAATTTCCTCATAGGAAAATTCTGCGTGATTTTTTTTAAAAGTTCCTTTCGTATAAGGAATTGTTATTTCCATCGATTACACTGGACAACAGAAAAAATGTATCCGAGACAAAAGTAGCTATTTTTAACTAACTTGGACATAGTGATCACGAATATGACCTTAAAAATCGCGAATTAGCTCTAGTTTTCAAGATCGGGGGCGGGAAGGGGGGGAGAAGGGGTTCAGTAGGCAGGTGGCTTCACCTTCCCGACGCGAATGACCCAGTCCTTCTCTTTTCTATAGCCCTGACGCGTGATTCCCCACGAGACGGATAGCCTTGAGCGCCAATTGGATGACGCAATCTGTTGCAGTCATTGCAACCACATTTCCTCCTTGTCATTATTTGTGTTGTGGATTCTGTAGTTAATGGTCGTTTCAGATGCCTCCGTGAAATTGTGGAACAATTGTGGATCTGTGTTTTGCTGCTATTTGGCGGAACAAAACATCTTTTTGCTATCAACAAAGGCGACCCATTACGCCAATAAAGAAAGATTAACAAAGCCTTTATTTTTTGGTGACGAACGGGTCAGGAGGCTATTAGGGCCTACAAATATTTGTTACTGGCGACGCATTATCTGCGCTGTATGATAATTGATTCGTACAGTTGAGCTTAAAAGTTGTGCGGTTTTTGCTCCCATAATGGAACGGTATTTTTACCATCTTTAAGGATCCTGTTACTTTCGGCCCCACCAATGTTGGATAAACGTACAACAACATAAAAAGCTGTTGACCTGGTTGACACCGAAATTATCAACTATGACAAGTATAAAAGGCAGATTTGTTGGTGACCTGAGATCAGCGGCGAGCCTTAATCTTGATTGGGGCAGACAGCACAGTAGACATCCCGTCACTGAGAAGATTTGCACCTTACCTGCCACTTTTCCTTGCCTGTCTGTGCCCATTAATAAAGTTACAGCCGTGCCAGGACTTCCCATCTACAGTTTTTGAAGATAGCGTAATTGGCCCCAACGACAAATTAAATAAAATTTCAAGACCTGGGGAAAAACTGCTTAATTGAACTTCCTAAACGAATTTGCATATTCTAGCTTGAATCGCCTGTGTTGGCAACAAGATCTTGCTTCCCATATCCTTCCAAAATGACAGATAACTCATTGCACTTGCGTTCATTGAAGAATTGGATTTGTAAGCATGAACCATAATTTCTAAAATTGGAGCAGGATGATTTATTACCTTCGTGTTAATTATTTGCTACTCACACCATTTATTGGTAAGTTTACATAAAGTCACGACTTCTCCAAAGGGCTTACATTTAACGTCACCAAATAATGTTCAATTTGTATAAGAAATTTCATACCGGAATGACGATTACGAACTAACGAAGCATTTTCCGTCGTCTTCAGGTGTGTCATGTAGCCATATGATGGGCCGGCGCTACAGGCCTGTTGCCACAAAAGTACAAACACAGGCGGGTATATCACTTCATTTTATTACAAGAAAATGCACTTTGGCCCCCCAATCTGGAATCTTGAATCCGGTTTAACTCTGAGAACTTTAACGAGCAGGCAAATCACACATGACTTGAATTATAATACAGGACTCATGAGAATAGTAAAACTATTTGACATGAAAATACCAAATATTGTCCGAATTAGGAAAACAGAACTCCTGAAGACCACAAAATAAATTATCACAGGATGTTTTCGGCACAAAATTATTTATTTTCTGAAAAAGATTCCAGTCATTTCTGTGTCATTCAACCGATATTTGCTGAGAGAAAGGTCGTGCAAAAAAAAAGCAACTGAGGGTATTTTTACACACGATTAAATGCCGACAAGATCCCAGGTTCTTTATCTGTTTTCAACTCTGAGCACAGAATGATATTACTCAGCCACTGTAAATAACTTAATTATTTCATTAGATATTTTATAAATAGGCTTACAAAATAGTAATATTGCCCTAGGACAATACAGAACATGTAAGACAACATGAATTACAGGAGGCATTTATCGGGCAGGTATTCTGTGATAAATTATTTTTGCTTGAGAGAAATCTTTAAATAAGCAATATTAGTTTTTCAAGACAAATTTATTGTAGCATTTAACTCCACTGACAAGAAAATTACCTCCCCACTGTAATTAACAAAACTGTATGACCATCAATTTTGTAAATAAAAAATCAAAAGGGACGAGGATTTATCGGGGCTGGTAGGATCTGATCTGGTGTTGATTTATTAAGTATCCTTGTTCAAAAATACACTTCTTCAAGATTGTGAAGATGAAGTAAAAACTGTAAGAAAATTAACTCTTGGTTATTGAACAAGTTTCACCTCAGAAGAACGTGATCCTTAGCGCATGTAATATTTAAAATACACTAAGTGTTTCTGTACCGAAATTTGTAAGAAAGGTCTCGTAATATGAAACATGTTAGTGAGTATAACAGGATTACCGACTATTGCTAAGAAAGGCGAATTCCAGCTCGGTACGCAGATAGAAGAACATTGGCACTTGGAACAACAAGCAATCGCTTGCAACATCTCGCGCTGCCTGGCTTGACCAGGTCGCCCCACAGCCAAGATTAAATTTCCAAATTCTGACCAGGTCGCCCCACATCTGGCAGACACCTGGATGAACAAGCGGCGAGAAAGACTGGGGACAAAGACATCGGGGAACTAGGAGATTTATCCTGCCACCCGAGATGAAAGAGTTTTATCTCGCTTGACTGTGAAAGTAGCGAAGGGCCGATCATTGGTGTCCCTGCAACAGGGTTCAAGTAGAACAGCAACCGGTGAAACGAAAAGGCATTTCGACTCGCCTGTGTTCGCTTTTCCCTGACTCAAAAGACATTAGAAGATAGACCGCTGTCAGCATGAAAATAATTTTTGGTTGCATCTCTGGGCTGTCTAATTTAAAATTGACGCTGCTGGAGTCTGGAATTTATTCCGCAGACACTGGGAAAAAGAAGAGGGGAGGAGACTAAAGAACGGGCGGTCTTACCGGTGAGAAAGTAGTCAGGAATTCTGAGACAACCCATTACACCTAGCAAGTCGACAATGATTATTTAATTGCTAAGAATCTGCGATTAGGCGCATACAGAAGGAAGACGATGAGGCAGATGGCTAGACAACAATACTAAAATCCTACATTAGCACAAGCTCACATAAGCCAAGGCGACACACTTGGGTCAAGAACGAAAACGTATCGTGGTGTCATGGATTAGCTGCATGTTCAGTCTCTTCCCAAGCCATGTGGTCAGTTTACCGAGGCATGTGGTCAGTTTACCGAGCCATGTGGTCAGTTTACCAAGCCATGTAGTCAGTTTACCAAGCCATGTGGTCAGTTTACCGAGGCATTTCTCTCTTGCTCCCCCTGTCTCTTCGCGTTGAAGGCAAATTTGGCTGAATTGGTCCAGCTTTGACATGAAGGTCACTTACTTCTTCTCTATATATGCTACTTTCTTATTAGTTAAAGTCGTGTGCACTCTTCAATCTTTTGACTATTTATTGTTTCTATTTTCTTTCTGTATATTCTAATTTCCTTGGTTTTATGTACGTTGATGTGTTGTCTTGTTTTTGTTGCGTTTACCTTTAGTGTATTTGTCATTTTCTGCATGTCATGTTGTTTATATGACAGAAGAGATAAGAATCTACAAAATGAAGATGGTCTAGTTGTTCGTCAAACAGTTTATTTTTTCTTTCGTTATCTATCTCTTCAATTAGTCAATAATCAAGACGATGATCGTTGGCTGGAGCACACGCCCTTGTTTGTTGCCACTGTCTATAGTAAAGGGTTTTTAGAGTTTGCCTTAGTGGACAGTACCTAAAGACGGAGTCTTGGAAGAAGTGATGAGTGATTTAAATAACATATTTAGGGATTACATATGTATCAGTACTTTTCATATGACTGTGTGGTCTGTACTAACAATACTCTTTCAAAGTCCACAACGTTTATTTATAGATACTGCCAATCATTTAAATGTTTTATGATGATCCTCCTGAGCTTTGTTGTCGGATCTGTACACGATCTTCTCGTTCGAGATCCGGCTTGTTCCTCCATGAGAATTTCTTCCAAGCCTATTTTCCTACCAATGTCAGAAGTGAAGTGTTACACCACAGAGTTTTTAACTTGGTCAAGTTGCATACCTAGGGTAGTTAGTAATGTGTCCGTCCTTCCAGCTCTCTGTTAAGGCTTTATGTTCTCATACTTTCTTGAAGAGGTAGTGTGACATCTCTGTACTTATGGAATGTCAACTTAATTGTTTCTTTGGGAAATTCCATTCTGTTCTGCATCCTTTCCATTCTTCAGCAATTTAACACTTCTGTGATTTGTTGTTTTATGAGTAGATTTATGCTAACATTTAGAGTTTCCTTTGATGGTTATGATGATCTGCTATTTTGGTTAGGTCATGTTTAGAATTTCCTTAAAATATTCGACTCATCTGGATAATTTTTTCTTTTCATTAGTTTATTCTCTTTTCTATTTAACTGGTGCGTCGTGGTTTTATTGTGTCTTTGATATATTTCTGATGCTATTGAAAAGTGTCTTGCAATCTCCGTTTGTTGTATAACCTCCACCGCGTCCTTTGTCAGGTTTTCAAACATTTTGTCTGATCTTACAACGCTCTCTTGGTCACTTAAATAAAATTTAAATGCTTGTTGGCTCTTTTAAAAAAAAAAAATCTGTAATGGAGGAGATTACACGTGCTCTTTGAGCACCTTTATTTTTGTTGCTAATTCATTTTGCCCTGAGCCTTTTCACAAGTGTTCTGAAATGGTTCATGGATTATACGCCTGTTGTTTTATAAAGTTTTTTTTTCCAATCATGTTTCTCGGTGCTTCAGAGGTTCTCAAAAAGTGTGGGACTTCCCCCCTTGTGTCTTGATTTGTTAGGAGTGAGTTGTGTTTGTGAATACGGTGTCTTTGAGAGCTTTCACTCTTCTTTCTGAAGTCCCAAGAAGAGGATTGTGATCTGTTTTTTAGGTTGCTCTTCTTTTAATATCCGCCCATTGTAGACATTGATTTTGTTTGGTTTGGTTTTAAGGACTATCTTCATTGCATACGGACAACTCTATCAGTGCTCCGATCTTCTCCCTTAGATAACACAAGGAGGCTCTCAGCACAGTGCACGAACTCTGTAGCACCGGCGAGGATCCCAATGTGTGTATATAAGAATAACACATTTTATAAATATTTTTGTGGCGGGTAGGTTTTCTTAATTTTAAAAAAATTTTTAAGGCAACTGCCGTATGGCTACTCTTTACGATTTCCAACTGCCGAGCAATTTTTTAACGTGCACGACTTGCACATAGGACCTCCTATTATTTTCGCCCTTATCCGAGAAGGCTAGGCATCAGGGCGGAGAATGCCATTATTAGGACCCACTGGTTCTGAAAAAAATATATTCCCCGTTGTGACAGAGTATGTAAATATATTTACATGTATCAACACGTTTTTGCTTCCACCTGTTTCCCACCTCTCTTTGCTTTTTAATATCCACGTTTCTTTAACGCAGAAGGCATGCGCTTCGATATCTGTCGAACTCAAATTGTAGCCACGCCTATTTTCTTGTTCTCTGTCTTACAGGCACTAGTAATGTTTACCAACAGACCTATTAGTTAGTCCTGAGCCGTTAACTGTATTTATCACGCGAACGATTGGGCAATCGCTGAAATATTGACAGATCAGAGGATGAGTCGTCTAATTTTAAAATCAAGGGCGATAAGTTAAGACGTACTGTTTCGGTAATTACTTTGGTCAGGGGGAATTAATCTGAGGAAAGGGGAGATAATCAACAGTTAACCCCCCTCCGCTTCCCACATCCGTTTGTTTGGAACGTAATTAGCTAGAGCGAGAGATGTCAGATCAAAGCACGCCCGTTCTCTAGGGACGATTCTGCGGTCGGCATGAGTGTAAAAATAAGCTTTGATTCAGCATTCGACCGAAGAATTCCCCAAAATCTAAGCGAAGGCGTTAAATCTAGCAAGTGATAGCGAATTTCTACCTAAATCATATATATACCTCATCCTTTAAACTCAGTTTATCTAGTACCCACAGAATTTTCAGACGTCTAGCTTCGAATTCTAGATCCATTATACCAGTGGAATTTTTTAGTTTTTCCGATTGGAGATAGTCATATTTCTGTGTTGGGTAAATATTATACTAGAATTTTGAGTGATTTAATTGTTAAAAGTTCGTAATTATATTTCACTAGGATTTACTGTGTTAAATTGGCTAGCAGATTAAATATATATAGCTAATATTTTCCAGCTGTAACATAAATTTAATTAATTGCTAGTAACCAGAAAGAGATATTTTAATTGACGAGTAAATGCAATAGGCAAGGTATACCGACAAAATATATATTTATCTTCTATCCATCATGTGTCAATTTTGTAAATGACTAGAATTTATTTCACGGGTTAATAAGACCGATAGATAAGCTTCTCATGTGTGTTTCTAATCAAAATCTTATAACCGAATGGATAATAAATTATAACGTTGCGCGGGTTAGGATAGATACTGATATTGTGATTAAATGTTTGTATGTTTCTTCCTAAAATATAGTACGGGTCACAAACCTAAAACTACCAGCGGCCTAAGCCTACGCCTAAACCTGAATCTGAGGATAACGGATCTAAGTCCAACAGTACAAAAAGAACATTCTTATATAAATAGCGGGTCTTCAAGGTTGACCTGTTTGGCCTCTTGTTTTCACCCAGAAAGAGACAGAGTACCAACAAAAAGAATTAAGAATAAATTGTAACTGGATCTATAGCTATCCAGATTTCATTTTCCAATTTTTGTATACATTCAGCCCGTTGTGGCGAAATAATCAAACATTAACATTTCCCAACCATCGACCATTTATGGTGTGACAAGGAATTTTATACTGAGAGAAGTTACATACCTGACATTCCTTTATGTATTGGAATCCCAAGCTACTGACACTGTGAGCACTGTTAATTTTCTTACCTGGACTAATTAATGTGACATAAACAGAAATCATAATAACAGTAACGAAGTAAACGTTCCCCGAAGAAGAGGATTTAATCAGTCTTTGAGGAGCTGGGGTTTATTTTGCCAAAATAACATTGGATTTGCTGTGTGTATCCTAAAGATTGTTCCAGACGTTGCTAATCAACAATTAGATTAGAACGAATGAACGTGGCCACGGGTTGTCTGGAGAGAGAGAAAGAAGGAATGAGTAATTCTTTTTTTAACGTGTAAGCTTTGTACTCACTTTGTTTTGCTTTTCTTTTAGTTTGCTAGCACTGTTATTTTATTTCCAGAATAGATTCACTAGAACTTTGTTCTTTACAGTATAGCCAAATTCTATACCATAGTGCTAATCTTTTGACCTTTTGGGGGTTAATACCTTCTTCTAACGGGATCTTGTCTCAACAGAGGGAATTGCACTTACGGGTCTATTTCTTTTATTATTTCTGTAGCATATGATTTTGTATTTTTCTATCTTGATATTAAATGGTGTACGGTTCTTTATGATAAATAAACTGAACATAAAAAACTTAAGTACCTGTGTGTTGGTCAGATCGGTCCAATATCCCTATTCCACTAATAGAATTTCACGTTTGTGCGTCAAGTTGTCGTCACTTATCTGTGTGTGTGTGTGTACGTGAGTGGTTAATAGTGTATATGTCAATATATATATATATATATATATATATATATATATATATATATATATATATATATATATATATATATATATATATATATATATATATATATATATATATATATTAAGGTAAACTGTCTGATAAACAAATTTCAGTCGTAAGATAGGCTGGACTAGAGTATCTTCTAAATCCAGGGACAGACTCTACCTTTCCACCATTTCACTCGTGAAATCTATTTCTTTACCTTAGCTCTCATTGAGTTACCACCTTTTCCAGTTCTATTCAGACGGGACCTATTTATCTTCTTCTTCTTCTTGCGATCGCATCTTTGATGATTACACCGTCAGACGAGTTCTCATGATGAATTCGACTGTTGTTTGAAGTTCCTCTTTAACTCCATATAGCTTTGAGTTTAGTGTTGAGTCATTCGGCCAGTATATCTTTCTTAACTGGTCATACAGAGGACAGTCCTGTAGAACATGCTCAGCAGTTTGTTCGTTTAATCCACATGTGCACAGTGGTGAAGCAGACAATCGTAGCTTGTGCATGTGTTTATTCAGTTTGTTATGCCCTGTCCTGAGTCGAAAAATAGTTATCTGTCCCTGCCGGTCGAGAGTGTGATAGTCGTCTTTGGGTTGGTTCTGTTCTCTTCTGATAGTCTGGATAGCTCTCTTTTTCTCAAAGTATGTGACTTCATTATCTTCTTGTTCACATTCTCCTCCCTTAAAGATACCGGCACCTCCATTCCTAACAGCATTTGTTGCTGATCCATCTGTATAGGCATGTATCCATGATTGATCGGGATAGCTTTCTTGGATCATACTCAATGTAGCAGTTCGTTTTTGCAGATCATTATACTCACATCCACTTGTGAGACCACTGACTGATGTATTAATTTGGAGGGCACTGCTGGTCTGCTCCCATGGTACAGGGTATAGGGTGGGCTTCAGTGGTGTTGTCTTCATGGATAGGTCTTCTTGATGCTGTCTTATAAGTCTTTTCCCCCGATGCACAAAGCTGCTACGCTTTAGACGTCCCAATGCCAGATCATCTAGTCTTGCCTTCATTGGGTGCATTGGCATACTGTTGTACTTTTCCATCTGGATCATGGTTTTTGTGTCTCTTCTATGGGACAATGTCTGTAATCCAGCAAACTTCTGCATCTCTGTTATTGGTGTAGTTTTCATGGCTCCTGTAATGAGCCTGAGAGCTTGATTTTGCACCTTGTCCAAAGACTGCAGATGTGAGTTAGCAGCTGATGACCATGCTGCTGAGCTAAACTCTAAGTGTGGTCTCTATTTATCTTAAATACCTATCCTAAATCTACGACACCTTTACTGGAAACCGAACCATGTACCTTTAGAATTAGAGGCGGACGAACTAACTTTTAGCCACTCCAACCCCATAATTGTAGACATTGTCACTGTTTACTGTCTGCAGGGAAATGGTCAACTGGGTGTTCTGTGTTTTCCTCTTGAGAGCTGCATGTGGCCTGCTGCACATTCTTGTGTGGAAAGATGGTTCATCCAATGACCATTTTGTTAAATTATAGAATCTGTCAAAGATTTCCCAGTTCTATTTTCTGTTTACTGTGCCATTCTTCCTCGTAATTAGCTCATAGGTTTTAGTGTCCGTTCTGAGCAGTGCTTTTACATCTCCAGTAACTATCTTATAATCTTGCCTTTGTGCTTTGTTTAATGCTCCTCATAGTTTATCAAAAGTCTTGTTTTGTTACATGGTCTGCAGTGGTCATTGGTTATAACCTTTGATTATAGTGAATTTTCGTCCTTTTTTGTGCTTGGAATCTTGGTATTATAATTATGGGTGCTGTTCGTTCCCATTCTATCAGGGGTATTATTTTTGTTCTGTTGACATCATAAAGTCATCACCTCTGTGTGCACTTGCTTTTCGTTTTCGTATTCTAAATAGATTACACGTCTTTGAGTATTCATTCACATGTGTCTTGCCCCATTCCATCTTCTCTCTGCTAGTCCCAAGGAGTTTATATTATAGATATCTGTTAAGTGCCAGGGGTTTTTTGTGATCTGGTGATGGTGGGGTGTCAATCTGAATGACACAATGTTTCAAAACGAAACGGCTAAATGCAACTTGATCAACATTACTATTGAACTTCCAGATCACACGTAAGGAGGGTAAAAGGTAAAGGATCCAGTTACACGCCCATTGAGGCATATTAGGAATATGATGTTAGGCCCATATTTTCTTGACCATCGGCACACTAGGGGTGATGTGGTCAGCATCACGCCGGACGCCTTAACCTTCCCAGAGTTGCTCTGGTACCTAATTCATGAGGCTGGGTCGACCCCGGAGCCGTTTACGGTCTAAAAAAAATCCCACCTCAACTGGAGATCGAACCATAGAACACCGAGCTAGGAAGCCAGTGAGATCACACGTAGCATCTTTAATAACGTCCACTTAAACTTCTCTTCATATAAAATCCTTGATCATAATCGTATCACATAATCCACTTAATTATAATTAAGTCACCCATCGAACATCTCAGTGCTTCTCTGCACATAAATATTTTATACACATATTCCATGCAAGTCCACAGGCAGGTAATTATTCAATATCAATCAATTACAATGATTCTGACACGTGCGTATTATTTCTCTGTTCCCTTTTTATCCATGTACATGTATCCGACACTTTCTTGAAATATTACATCAATGGGAGACGTCTCATTCATAGATTCAACACTGCCTATAACACAGTCAGTCCATATGGCCATATTCTAAACAACTGATCAAACACAGCTAGTCCCGAAGGACATATTCAAAATAATGCTGTCGTTGCTTCACCAAACAATTTCACGTCACCATCACAACGACACATAAACACATTCGAATCCATGTCCTTTTGTGCATTTTCAAAATACAAGACCTCATGTGGTGCGCAAAAAAGGCTCATAACAGTGTCATCTCCTTGACCACTTCTGCTGGCTTAATGGTTTAATACAATGTTTGAACAGTACACGTAGCTACGCCATATCTTGCCTTTACAAACAGAAGATCCGGATTTCATCAAGCCGTGTCATAATCCTCACTTGTGAGGATTATTCTAGGCTCGGGCAGCTAGAATGTCACTTGTGAGGATTATTCTAGGTGTCACGAGAGGGTTGCCTATTATTGAAATTATACGATATCCTGGACAAAAAGTTGTATCAGGTGATACCAGGATAGTGCCAGATAAGAGACTCGTCTTATAAGAAATACCCCTTTGGTCCTGGAAGTACAGTTACTGATCTTCCTCAAGGCAATAGGTATTAGCTGATTGGCCTTCTGAACTCAAAAGGAACCTGCATCAGGAGTTCCCTCAGTAGTGGTTGACCTTATTAAGTGTAGTTGGGTTTACAGGATATAACCTGAAACGAATTAGAGGTAACCCCTATATTGACCATCACCATCCCACTAACACAAAGGTTGGGGATGATAGACAGGTTCAGACAGTGTGCTAGCAGATGCACAGGACATAGTAAAGAAGCAACAACCAAATCCAGTTCACTCTGACTACAATTTCCCTCTAAATCCTTAGTTAGAGCCATTTGTCCATGATCCGCCTCCATACAATGATTAGGTCTACTATAAAATACTAAGTAATAGCTTAAACAATCCAGTAAAACAAGCGCTTTCATTCTTCCTTACGTTCCTGGTGTGTGTGTCCATTCCATCAAGAAATAATTCTTTAAATGCTTTTCTAAACCTACAGACACACTATTGCCATCATTCTCAATTATTTTTGAATATCACAAGCTTGGCGTTTTGCCTCCAGAAATTACACAGTAGTCCAAACATATCTACACACTTCCTAACGCACACTGTCACTATTCACTAACACTTTTTGAGCTCGCTGTAATTTTTAAAATATGACTGGCCTATTTCTGTTAGAACACGTTCTATATATAGTCCGAGGTCGGACGCCAGAGGGGGTTTCCTGCTCAACTAGTTTTTGAGTTCAGAAATTGTGTGTAAAATCTGCCTATGTGTACAAATCAGGAAAACTAAGATTTTATTTATCTACGTTATTCCTGGAGCGATTTTCTTCATCTAAAGCTTAAAACACGCCCTGTATTATTCTACATCTTCCTAGCTAATAGTCTTTTACTTTCCTAAGTGCATTTTATTCTATGCTTACTCTAAACAGCAAAATTATGGACTAACTTGAGGCTTCGATGCATTCAACCAGAGATTTCTCTCTTAATATACTACTGGTCGTGAAAGTCACAGTGTGGATTTCGAGCTGGCAGATCAACAACAGACATGATCTTCTCTCTCCGCCAGCTTCAGGAAAAATCAAGAGAGCAGAAAAGACCATTATATATCGCCTTTATAGACCTCACAAAAGCATTCGACCTGGTTAGTAGGGATGGACTCTTTAAAATCATCCTGAAAATAGGCTGCCCTTCTAAAATGCTGGAAATGATAAAGTCATTCCATGACGACATGAAGGGAACAGTCCACTATGCTGGAAGCACGTCACAGCCCTTTGATATACGAAGTGGCGTTAAACAAGGCTGTGTTCTGGCTCCGACCCTCTTCGGAATCTTCTTTGCCTTACTCTTTAAACATGCATTCAGAGATGCAACTGAAGGAATATGCCTTCACACTAGGTCAGATGGCCGTCTGTTTAATCTTTCAAGGCTGAGGGCAAAAACAAAAATCAGAAGGGTCACTATTAGAGACTTGTTGTTCGCTGATGATGCTGCAGTCGTCACTCAAAGCCAACAGGAGCTTCAGAGCTTGATGAATCGCTTCACTAAAGCATGCAAGGACTTTGGCCTCACAATAAGTCTAAAGAAAACGAATGTGCTGAGTCAGGATGTGGGTGCTGCACCAGTTATCACTATCGATAACTATGAATTGGCAGTGGTGCACCACTTCACATACCTAGGGTCTACCATCAATGACAAACTCTCACTGGATACAAAATCAACAGCCGCATTGGCAAAGCTGCAGCTACCTTTGCCCGCCTCACATCGCGTGTTTGGGGAAACTCTAAACTCACAATGAAGACCAAAGCTGCGGTATATAATGCCTGCGTCACCAGCACACTCCTATATGGCAGCGAGACCTGGACGACCTATGCTAAGCAAGAAAGAAGGCTCAATACCTTCCATTTGCGGTGTCTACGTCGCATCCTCGGCATCTCGTGGAAAGATAAAGTGGCAAATGTCGAGGTGTTGTCACGTGCTGGCCTTCAAAGTATGTATACGCTGCTTAGACAGCGCAGACTTCGCTGGCTTGGCCATGTTCGCCGCATGGAAGATGGTGGCATCCCAAAAGATATCTTCTACGGACAATTAGCAGATGGCAAGAGAACAGTTGGGCGACCACAGCTGAGGTTCAAAGATGTGTGCAAGAGAGATATGAGGGCACTGGACATGGATCCAGCAACATGGGAGGATGAAGCTGCCGATCGCACTAAGTGGCGATGCTATTTACGGCACCACCTCAGATTGGGCGAAGAGAGGCTCACACAAGAAGCAGAGGTGAGGAGAAAACGTCGAAAGGAGCACCAGGAAAATAAGCAGCTGAGGGCTGCCACCTCAGGGCGCATTCCCATAGTCAGTTATGACTGAAGGGGCTATTATTATTATTATTATTATGTAAAAGTCTCTGCACAGACGTGTAGAGCAACATCTCTAATATCGTATTGGTGACCTCTTCCAGGTGGTACTTCTTTCCTAAGTCTGTAATTAATTGTCATCCTCCACTCGTTTGCACATATTAGGACTGGCCATTTTGACTGTCTAACGCTTTAGTAAACACGGCATGAAGGTACGTTCTGATTGGTCCGTGTATCAGGCAGTTATCACAAAGTATGGTGCGCGGTTTGGTTAGAGTTACTTAGAATGCAGTGTTGTGAATCAGACCACCTCACGACACTAGGCTCGGGCTGTTATACTATCACAGTTGGGAGAATTCTTCTATGCTCGGGCTGCTAGAATGTCACACCTGTGAGGATTATTCTAGGCTCGGGCTGCTAGAATGTCACACGTGAGGTTTATTCTAGGCTTGTGCTGCTAGAATGTCACATTTGTGGGGATTATTCCTGGCTCGGGCTGTTAGAATGCCACAGTTGTAAGGATTTATCCAGGTTCGGTCTGCTAGAATGTCACAGTTGTGAGGATTATTCCAGGCTCGGGCTGCTAGAATATCACAGTTATGGGAATTGTTCCAGGATCGTGCTGCTAGAATGTCACAGTTGTGAGGATTATTCCAGGCTCGGGCTGCTATAATATCACAATTGTGGGAATTGTTCCAGGCTCGTGCTGCTAGAATGCCACGCCACAGTTGTGAGGATTATTTCAGGCTCGGGCTGTTAGAATGTCACAGTTGTGGAGATTATTCTAGGCTCGGGCTGTTAGAATGTCACAGTTGTGGGGATTATTCCAGGCTCGGGCTGTCCAGGTTTGGGCTGCTAGGATGCTCCAGTTGTGAGGATTATTCCAGGCTTGGGCTGTTAGAATGCCACAGTTGTGAGCATTATTTCAGGCTCAGGCTGGTAGAATGCCACCCTTGTGAGGATTATTCCATGATCGGACTGTTAGAATGCCAATCCTATGAGGATTCAACCAGACTCGGGCTGCTAGAATGTCACACAAAATCCATTAAGAATAAATCAAATCTTACAACTCGTTCACAAAATGATTTAGACTTGGTAAAATGAGTCGTCATAAAAAAAAATAAACTCTGGAAACATCTAGTGAAGACAAGAATCATCTAGAGCATTTTCCTATCATAATCTAGGCTGTTTTTCTGTCTTCACATCGTTCAAGGATGTACAAACTCTGCTATATCTTCGTCTACTAATCCTTCTATATGTTATTTGGTTGCCTAAGCAACAGCTCTGTCTAGTTAAACTTTACTTACTCCATATGAAGATACGATCTATCCAGTTTCATTTCCTTTTGGCTGCTCGAACTGAGCTATTGCTTTGTTCAGGTCCATTGGTTTTTCATCATTATCCGTCAGCTAAGTGTGGAGTTTAAACCTTCGTTAAGCTTACGCAAAGTCCTCCTGTCATTTATCGATCGCTCAAGTTCCTTTCATGTCCGATTTGTCCTTTTAAAGAATGTCTCCAATTCTCTTTTCTATGCGTTATTTGTTTGTGTCTCCTTAGTATTTCGTTTACCTTTCCGTATTCATGAATTTGGTCTGTCTTGTAGTGCTGTTTAGCTGGTTTCTCTGGTGCGTATACTAATCAACGTTGCGTAAGTTCCTAATATTTTTTTCCCACAAGTAGTTGTCTGGCTCTTTCCGTTGGTTCCACGTTAGGGATCCTGTTATAACATTTTAATCCTTCTATTCTAAACAAGCGCTCACTGATAGCAACACATCTAGTAGAAAGAAAACTCTAGTTTCAAACCACCTGCTGCATTTGCAGGTAGGCTGGGGACAGTCACAAGCTGAGGAAAGCAAACCCGAATAAAAATGCTTGGTGAAAATCGGATGTGCCTGGCCATCCACATTCCATTCCACGCCTTGAGCACGCAGCGTTCGCACACAACCGTGAGAAATACAAACCAGATAAGTTGAATTTAATTTATTTGCTGTTTCTATTTTGTATACAATTTAAGCAGTTAGTATAATTGTTGATTGCTTGATACTGGCTAGGAGTGATAATATAAATTAGGAATAGCCATAAATTAAAAAGAAACAAATAAATTTTAATAGGCCCAGGCGCCACGTGCTTTCCATTGTGTGGTATGGTAGACATTTTTACTTTACTTAACTCATCAGAAAATAGCAAAAAGTTGAATCATCCTAAACTGTAATCATAGATCCTAGTAGTGTTAATCAATTATTAATAAAAAATATTAGTGATTAAGGGAATTTTAGAATTGCCAGATCAAAAGATTTGAACAAAATAGACCAAACTTCTAAGAATAAGAACAAGATAGCACAATAAAATAATTAAATTAATAATAACAAAATAAAAGAAAGGGAGCTAAAAGAAATAGGAAAGAACAATAAGTAAAGAAATTCAAATAGGAAATTAGGACATAGCTCATAACCAAACATGGCACCTATAGTCCTAACTAGATCACAGTCAGGTGAAGGCAAAATGTGGGCAGAAGCAGTTAAAACCAAAGATAAGGACACCAGGCACGATAAACTAGAAGAGAATAGTCAGGCCCCCATAGAAGAAATTTCTAACCAAAAAAATAGCAATGAAAGTACCAAAGAAGACTCAAGACATAAAGCAACCCAGGCAGTTTCCCAAAATAAAGATGGAGTAAACATATGTCGTTTAAAGATAACGCAAGTAGCTGGTGAGGCTGTCAAGATCAAGGCACTAGATGAAGACAAAATTATAAACATCCTTGAACCTGTGTTAGGCAAAAAGGCGATAGCCAAAATTTCCAAAACTCATTTTGGCATAATAATTACCCCAAATCAGAGTGACAGAATAAAAGAGATGTTAGAGGAACTCAAAGTAGAAGCAAAAACAGTGACTCTTGCACACGACATAGAAGTAAAGATAGAGCTAGCAAAAGAGACCAGTAGATGTGTGTTAAAAGGGATAAACACTACCCTTCCAAGCGAGGAAGTTATGAACATCCTCGCAAAACATAACCCAGACATAAAGCTGATACACGTGGACAGAATAATGGTGAAAGGGAGTATTGTAACCCCAGTGGTTATAATAACGGCAGAAGGGAGGGAAACCCCTAAAACGCTACTATTTGGGAAAACCAAGAAGCACACCGAAGCTTACATTCCCCCTGTGCTACAGTGCTCCAACTGTCTGAAATTCGGGCACGGAAGGAACAATTGTAAGGGGAAAACAGTTTGTAGGTACTGTTCCAGTAATCACCCTTCTACACAGTGTGAAAAGGCAAAGGCAGATACCGACTACAAAAAGGCGAATGGAAACAGAAAATGTATCAATTGTAAAGGGAACCACAGTGCCAGGTTTCAGGGCTGTCCAGTATACCAGCAAACAAAACAAGCACTTAAAGAATCCATCCTAACAAGAAAACCATTTAAAACAGTAATGAAAGAAATAAAAGAAAACACAAAAAACACAAACAGTAAAGTTGAAGAAGAAATCAAGTCTCTTAAAGAAGAAATTAAAACTATTAAAACGCAGCAGTCAAAAGAACAGAAAATAACTAACAAAACAAAAGAAAACAGCCAGCCAGACAGTTCAGCTACAACACTGGAAAATGGGAATTCACTGAAAAGTGCAGAGGCATTCTTCAAGAAGTGAAAGCCATGCAGTACCAAATTTCCCAGGATATAGCTAAACTGACTGTACTGAAAGAAGAAAATGAAATGATACTAGTCAAACTGTCCGAACAAAAAGAAGAAAGTGAAATAATACTAAAAAGAATGGAAAGTGAAAAACAGGAGATTAACATAGGGAAAGAAGGGAATGTAGCATTGGATGAAAATAGGAAAGTGGTCAAAAAGAACAAAAGGCAACAGGAAAACAAAAGCAACCTAGAAGAAACTATCAAAGAAACTATCAAAAAACATTTTGAGGCACATTTACCACACTTAGCTGAAGAAGTTAGGGATATAATGACAAGTATAAATAGGGATTTTCTTGAGAACTTGATGGATAATGGGTCCACAAGTACAGGAAATGCAGAATAAGAGCAAATTTGATAGCTACCAAAATAAAAGGTACACTAGATGATGTTAAAATTCAATTTAGAAAGATTTAGAATTATCCAGTGGAATTGTAGGGGTATTAAAAAAAATTTTGCACCCCTACTATCAGAGACTGGAGGAAATACTGATATATATGCTCTTCAAGAGACCCATTTAAACCCAAATAATAGATATAGTTGTAAGGGCTTTAAGATACTTAGACACGATAGGAAAGAAGGTAGAGGAGGAGGTGTCGCAGTATTAGTTAGCGAAAAATTTAAAATCATAGACTGGGAAGTATTTAATACAACCAATATAGAAGGTATCCAGGTTACTATAGCAGCTGAACCAAACAATCTAACAATTCTAAATGTATATGCTAAAGATGGCACAATTAAAGATGAAGAAATACTAGCCATAAGCACCAGACTAGGCCCCAAAACAATCATAGTAGGCGATTTTAATTCCCATCATTGTGCTTGGGGTGGACAACATGCAGATAATGCAGGAAAATGCCTACTTGACTTCATAGAAAACAATGAACTACTAATACTAAATGATGGATCTGCAACAAGAATTAATCCACAAGCTAATAGGGCAGACTCAGCAATAGACATAAGTATAGCAACTAACAACCTAGCGAATGTAAATTGGGAAGTGTTACAAGACACAAACTCAGATCATCTGCCCATTGTAATAACCATGCATGAAAATGTCATTCCAAACCCAGAACCTTCAACTATAAAAAAGCAAACTGGGAAGCTTTCCAATCAGAGCTGGAGGTGATGGAATATAAAGACATGGAATCAGATGATACTGACTTGTGGGCAGAAACACTGACCAATGAAATTCTGAAAATAGCAATAAAGTATATACCAAATAAAAATATGCCACAACACCTTAAATCAATAAATAACATTAATAAGAAAAGAGAAACTCAATGGAATAAAGAACCAGTTGCCTGGTGGAATAAAAGCTGTGCAGAAATTCATGAGAGAAGAAAAAGGGCCTTACAAAAATATAGAAATAACAGAACAGAAGAAAACTATGATAAGTATAAACTTATTAGGAATGAATCTAACAGAATAATATTCAAAGCCAAAGAAACTAACTGGAAGGAGTTTTGTCAGTCACTTAAACCTAGCACTCAAATTAGAGAAGTATGGAAAAAGCTTAAGGCAATCAAAGGGAACAATAAGAAAACAATAATGCCAACAATCAAACTACCAAAGAGAGCAGAAACAGATAAAGAAAAAGCTAATGCCCTTGCCGAGTATTTCTATAAAGTCAGTGCAAAAAGTAGCCTTGGACAGGAAGAAAATGAGAGAAGAGAAAGACTTAGGATACAGTTTTTAAAAGAACTACCAGACCAGATAGATGAAACACACTATTTAGATGCTGATATAACAGAGGAAGAAGTAACTAATGCAATAAAAGATAAATCTAATACTGCCTCAGGGCAAGATATACTTAGTTATGAAATCCTTAAGAAAGTACCCAAAAGAACTATAAACATAATAACTTCACTTTATATAACAAAATCTGGAACTTAGGAAAGATACCAAAAGCGTGGAAAGTAGCTATGATAGTACCCATTCTAAAACCCAATAAGGAAGCCCATGATGTAAGTTCATATAGGCCTATCTCCTTAACATCACAACTAGGTAAAATACTGGAAACTGTTGTGAATAAAAGAGTTAAATTCTACCTAGAAAAAAACCAGTTATATAGCCCAAACCAGTCAGGGTTTAGAGCAGACAGAAGTACAGTAGACCAGCTTGTAAGATTAGAACATGATGTAAAGCTAGGGTTCAAGAGGAAAGAGAAAACAGTGGCAGTCTTTCTAGATGTAGCTAGAGCATATGATGAATGCTGGCGAGATGGAGCTCTTTACAAAATGAAAAAGATTGGCATTACTGGTAAAACCTATAGGTATCTAGAAAACTTTTTACAGGACAGGTATTTTGCTGTACAGGTGAATAATGATAGGTCAGAAATATATGAACAACAGAATGGGATTCCTCAAGGATCAGTGATCTCTCCTTCAATTTTCACTATAGCTGTAAATGATTTAGCAGATGAATTTAATGACATAAAGAATGCAGTATCACAATTTGCAGATGACTGTGCCATTTGGCGATCTGGAAAAAACTTGGACCATGTTTACAAAAAACTTCAAAATCAAATAGACAAAGTTTCAGAGTGGATGAAAAGTTGGGGCTTCCAAATTAATGTAAACAAAACAGTAGGTATGATTTTCAGCAAAGGAAATTAAAAAAAAAAAACATAACAAAATCAATATAACCATTAAAGGACAGAAAATATGTACCTCCTCAACAACTAGATTTCTGGGCATAACTTTAGATAAACAACTAAATTATAATAAACATATAGACAATTTGGTAGAAAGCTGTAGGGGACCCCTAAATATACTAAGGATTGTAAAAGGCAATGGATGGGGGGCCAGCAATAAAATAATGCTTATGTTCTACAAGTCCTTCATCCGGGGGAAACTGGATTATGCCAGCATAGTCTATGACTCAGCTGCAGCTTCTAACAAAGCAAAACTGGACAGGATTCAAAATGCAGCCATGAGAACTATTACAGGTGCATTTATATCAACACCAGTAGAAGCTCTAGAAGTAGCTCTCGGCATACCTCCCCTTGGTCTAAGACGGAAAGAACTGAGATTAAATTATTGGAGTAAAGTAGCACAAGAAGTGACCCACCCAGCACATAAAGCATTTGTAAAAAACCAACCAAGTGTATGGGACGTCCCCTTAAATAAAGATAGATATCCAACAGGGTGGAGAACTATAGAAGACCTAATGCAGTTCAAAGAACTATCAAACACAATTGAAAATAGTAATAAATACAGAAGCAAAATACCACCATGGGAACTAAAAACACCAGTCATAGACTACTCACTTACTGAAAAGATCAAACAAAACATAGAAGATAAGGAAGCCAAAATGATAAGTAGAAAGTTCATAGAGCAACTAACTAAACAAAGTCTGGCCGTCTACACTGATGGATCCAAGGGTGATAGTGGGCAACTAGGTGCCGGAGTTGTAATACCACAATGGGGAATAAAAAAGAGCTACAGTGTAACGGAAGGGGCATCGATTTTTACTGCAGAGATGGTAGCAATTCTTAAAAGTCTAGAAATAATCGAAGATAACCCACCAGAAGCTGTTACGATATTTACAGACTCACTATCATCACTACAAGCACTAGAACACCCAGGTAAATGTAGCCGGCCAGACTTAAAGGAAGAAATTCTAGCAATTAATACATCACTAGAGAACAGAGGATGTAGTGTGAGGCTAGTGTGGGTTCCAGCACACATAGGTATAGCTGGCAACGAGTTGGCAGACCAGAATGCCAAGAAGGGAAGAACAAGTAAAAACAATATAAAAGCAGAACTAGGAAGGTCAGAGATCAAGAGCCAAGTGAAGGAAACTATAAACGGGGAATGGATGAAAACATGGAAGGAAAGTAGAAAAGGCAGACACGCGTTCAAACTGCTGAAAGAACCAACGAGGACATGCCAGGTCAGAGAAGAATTAAAGATACCATCGAACAAAAAACTGTGGCGTCTCCGACTCGGTGCAACATACTTCATGGTAGAAGAACCACACTGCCAAGAATGTCAGGAAAAGAATGACATAGACCACTACCTGATCCACTGTAAAAAGTATGAACAACAAAGGCTTGAATTAAAAACTTACTATAGAAATCACAATATAGACTTAACAGGTGATAAGGTTTTAAGTATAGATGCCCCAAGAGATGCCCAATCAATACTTAAAAGATATATACACAAAACAAAGGAAAAAATATAAGGTTAGAACTTCAGGAAAATCATCCAACTAAATAGAAATTAAGCAGCAAGAACTAACAAAGCATTAACAAAAAAAATAACTACTCATAGGACAAGGAAAGACAAGGTATTAAAAAAAAAAGGGACAACAACTCAAAAAGAACAAATACTAATACAAATTAAAACCAAGTGTAAAGGACAATAGTTATCTAGAAACAATACAAAAGAGACAATAAAATTGACAAATACTAATATAAATAAAAATCAGCAAATGCAAAAGACAACAGTTATTTCAATTGAATACAAAATTAGTAAATAAAATGACACTAAATACCCCAATTATAACCAACTTTCAGGTTGAACAGGGTAGACCAAGATGGAACGAGAAGAGGCAACAATGATCAGATGTTGAGTGCCCGATCTCCAACCATCAATTCATCAAAACAACAACAACAACAACGATGTGTCTGGCCGAAAGGTGTAGATGTAGCTGCCCAGCTGTAAACGCCTGGTCAATGTATTCAAATAGATTATGCATGTCCTTTGAAGAGTTCCGCTAGACAGAATGAATGCCGGACCCAAGCCTCGACGTTGTCAGTCCAGGGCCACTCGTGGTCAAAGTATTTGGTACAGAGGAGCCAGGAGCGGAAAACCATGTGAAAATATCACTTGAGAGATAAAAAACAAAATGTAAATCAGAACTTAAAAAAAAGACTTTATAACTAGCAATTTTTTTCTTTCATATTTTGTTTGCTTGTTTTGTTTCTGTTTTTATTAGAACTGGGTCAGAGAACAACAAGATGTTGCAAGGCAGTCCATAGGTTGCAGCGACCCTTATGCTAAATTATTGGTCAAATGTCACTTAGATACCATTTCACAAGTATCATGCCGTATTAAATATAAAACACTACTTCTAACATTGAAGTCAAAAGGCCTGGAACATTTTCACAAGCGCGTGATACTAATTTTGCGTGCTACTGTAAAAACTCAGCAGTTCTAATTCGCATTTTGTATCGTACAATTGTCTTTATCGATTTCTATGTACACGGTGTGCATTTTTAAACACATTCTGTATTGTTTTCATATGCAAAACATAATGCAGTACACACTGTTCAGTGCTCCCGTGTAATCACGATTTGCTTACATAGCACTACTCTTGTTAAGACACGCTACACACCGATTAAACTATATGGTTACAGACTTTCAAACGGGGCAATATATTAATGCTTGTGGCGATGAATGTAATTTGTATACATTGCCAAAGCATAGATTACATTTAAGAGTTATACTAACATACAAAGTGTACTCAAAACACACATTACATTAACAGTTATACTAACATACAAAGTGTACTCAAAACACACATTACATTAACAGTTAAACGAACGTACAAAGTGTACTCAAAACACACATTACATTAACAGTTGTACTAAAATACAAAGTGTACTCAAAACACACATTACATTAACAGTTATACAAACACAAAAAATAAAACAATATACACTGCTTAGACAGCGCAGACTACGCTGGCTTGGTTATGTCCGCGGCATGGAAGATGGTCGCATCCCGAAAGATATCTTCTACGAACAACTGGCAGATGGCAAATGAACATTTGGGCGACCGCAGCTGAGGTTCAAAGATGTGTGCAAAAGACACATGAGGGCATTGGGCATAAATCCAGCAACTTGGGAGGATGATGCTGCCGATTGCATCAAGTGGCTATGCTGTCTACGGTGCTACCTCAGATTGGGAGAAAAGAAGCTCTCACGGCAGGCAGAAGAGAGGAGAAAACGTCGAAAGGAACACCAGGTAAATAAGCAGCAGAGTGCTGTCACCTCAGGGGCGCATTCCCATAATCATTTATGACTGAAAGGGCTATTGTTATAACATGCAAAAAATACTCAAAACACACATCACATTAACAGTTATACTAACATTCAAAATTTACTAAAAAAAACACATTACATTAACACAGTGGTGCATAACTCGTTTATTGGTGAGGACCATATTGCTGTGAAAAATCCGCCGCTGGCCACAAGTGTAAGTTTGGGGTGGTATTTTGTTAAGTGGAAATTAACTAATTAAATTTAAAAAATTTACATATACTTATTTATTAATCATAGGTAAATGAAATGTATCTGTTGAATTACAAGGAGACATAGGTATTTTTTCATAGTGTTCTTATACTTAATGAGATATATTACATCTCTTTTCAGCAACAAGTTTGTCAAATTGTGGGATCATAGCTGAAGTGCATATTTTCATAATGTCTTCTAAATGGTCGTCAGTGAGTTTGGAACGTTGGTTGTTTTTGTTCATGTTCATGAGTGAATTACACGTTACACGGACTTTGAGTTGTGATTAACTGCTGGAATTTTCATGTACCTGTGGTAGGAGATTCTCTACACAGAAAGGCTTGAGAATCCACACAACGAAAAAGAGGTGTGGAAGCTCATCAGGGGGAGATCAACAGTGCTCTGTTGATCAACAGCGCTCTGTATCGACTGATAAGACGTTAGAAGAACTCAGCCAAGAATCAATCCACAGTGCCGAGAATATTAAAGTTGATCTGCCTGATGATGATCTCACACACTTCCTGGACGGGAAAAGAGATGCAATCAAGTATCCACCTGCCAGTGCAAAAGGGCTTTGGGATCAGCTGGTCAAAATGGTTGAATAACAACCTAAAGC
This sequence comes from Oreohelix idahoensis, assembly GCA_024509875.1. NCBI lineage: Eukaryota > Metazoa > Mollusca > Gastropoda > Stylommatophora > Oreohelicidae > Oreohelix > Oreohelix idahoensis. The sequence continues at coordinate 301,165 of JAMPIV010018177.1, forward strand.
GGATAACTTTGGAGAAGAAGCTGAAAATCTTCGGCGACATAATATATCTTCACAGTCGCAAAGTGTTTGGAGTCAGGGAGGCAAGGGAAAGTAACCCACCGAAACAAGTAAAAGACAAATCAGAATAGAAGAGATCAGGAAACAGAAGAACCATGCCCGAAAACTGTTCAAGAACGTAGTGGCCACAGAGAAGGAAGGATTACGACAGGTTTGGAAGCACTTGAAAGGCCAACATAATGCCCTTTGTAGAGCAGAAAGGTTGTGCAGGAAGAGAAGGAAAACACGAAGGGGTATGGAAAGATTCTTCAGGTAGCCCTTAAAGTTCGCCAAAGAACTGTTTGAGCAGCCACGGTCGGGAACGCTAAACATCAGGAAAGAAGACCTGGAAGAACACCTTAGAAGGACCTATTCAGATGGTCGCAAAGATGAGCCGCTTAGCTGCATGGCAGGCCTTAGTTGGCCTAGTAAGCCAGGAGCTGAATTCAACACTAAGCCCCCAACATTGCAAGAAATAGATAGCATTGTCCAGAAAGCACGGTGCAAGTCGGCTCCAGGTCCTAATAGTGTCCCATGTGTTGTGTATAAGAGATGTCATGAGGTGCTCAAACGACTGCTCCAGTTGCTGAAATGTGCGGGGAAAACCCAGCTTGTAAGCAAAGAATGGAGAAAGGCGAATGGAGACTACACCCTGAAGTAACAAAATTCCACAGACATCAGTCAGTTCAGGCCAATCTCACTACTTAATGTCGAAGGGAAGATATTCTTCTCAGTGACGACTAAAAGGCTCACCACATACTTTTTTGAAAATGGTTACATTGACACTACCATCCAGAAAGGAGATATCCCAGGCACACCAGGGTGTCTACAGCATGCTACAATGATCTAGGAAGCTATTCAAAAGGCAAAGTCTGACAGAACAAATCTCCATGTAATCTGGTTGGATCTAGCAAATGCATATGGATCCGTTCCACGCCAGATGTTGTGGCAGGCCCTGGAAATGTACCATGTTCCACAAGAAATTGCAGCAATGCTGAAGCTCTATTTCGCAGAGTTCCCTGTCAGATTTTCAACCAGAGAGTACACAACGAAGTGGATTGACCTACAAGTTGGAATTGCGATGGGATGTACCATCTCTCCGATACTATTCGTGTTGGCTATGCAGGTAATCCTCAAAGCGGCTGCAGGAGTTGCGATAGGTCCAAAGCTCAGTGGAATGTGTCACATGCCACCGCTCAAAGCATTCATGGATGACACAACAAAAAGGGAAGATAGCTGAGGTCACATTCATGGTTTCCAACCAAAGAATCCCTACTATCATTGAGGAACGTGTTAAAAGTCTTGGCAGGGTGTACGATACCTCATTAAAAGAATCGAAGGCAGTGCAACAAACAATAGTAATGGCAGACAGAGGACTCCAGATCATAGATTAAAGCAAACTCCTGGGGAAGTTCAAACTGTGGTTCCTCCAGTTTATGTTGATACCTGTTGCTGTCATTTTCGACGGAGTCATCTGTCAAGTTATTTGCCTATGTTTTATCATAAGTATAATTGTGTCTTTACCTGCGATGTCAGGTTGATTAGGGGTTGTCTTCCCTTGTTTATTCATTCATTGTGTTTTGACCTTTAGGGTCAAAGGTTGACAGTTCGGGCGTAGGCCTATGGGAAGGTTTTTTAAGCGGGAGAGAGATATACTTCCGGCAAGCCGGGAAGGTCCTGTTTTTCTGAAGGGACCAAGAGTCCATTGTTTTTTCGGGGAGAATCTTCGAAGTAACTGCTATGGCAGTTTTCCCCAGTGAATCTCTGTGCGTCGGGATGACGACAGAATTCCTTGTTATGTTCTGAGGATTCATTTTCCAGGTAATACCGACCTTTATGCATTATTACGCTTTTCGGTGGCAGAACATGTAAAAGGATTACTTAGTGTGAACTGCAGCTCACCGATCCTATATATTACAGAACTTATATTTTGTGCTCGAGGTAGCCATCCAAGACTGGTAGTCTTTATATTGTCCAGAAATCCAGTGACGATGATATATTGTGGGAACCGCAGATTGCCGGGATTTATGTCTACAATAAGCATTACTGCAGGGTTGATGATAACCTATTTAACAGAAGTACACAGCCGACGTCAGAACGAGGCCTGTGCTTTCGGCTATTATACTACAGCCTGATAATGTGCAATTGGCGGGGAATGCCAAGTTGCACCTATGTGTCAAAGTGACTAAGGCATCTGACGCGTTTAGTCAGAGATGCCAAGGGCGACGCTACGAACTGTCATTATTGAAGAACTTTGCTATTGACCATGCACGTCTATTCCGATGTTTACCTTTTTGAATGCCAACTGTATACCTATCGATTTCCGGTCAGCATGACCTTGTTACACTGACTGTTCCTGTTGATACTATGTGTGTTCTCGTCAATAAATGTCTTGAAACATGCCTGCAGTGTCCAAGCATCCTTGACTACTGCATGTGAGAGTATGGGTTGCAGGGTCTTCATATATACGAGCCTAAACACATTCGCGCCTTCATTCGCACCCACACTCAGGTCATCATACGCTCGCACTACACATCTAACAACAAGTATACTGTCTTGGGCCAGTGATCACCTCAACAAGAGAAAAAGACAGTTACACTATCTATCTATCTATCTATCTATCTATCTATCTATCTATCTATCTATCTATCTATCTATCTATCTATCTATCTATCTATCTATCTATCTATCTATCTATCTATCTATCTATCTAACTATCTATCTATCTATCTATCTATCTATCTATCTATCTATCTATCTATCTATCTATCTATCTATCTATCTATCTATCTATCTATCTATCTATCTATCTATCTATCTATCTATCTATCTATCTATCTATCTATCTATCTATCTATCTATCTATCTATCTACAGACTGACCGATACGAGAGTAAATTTTTTTTTTTTAAGTCCATTTCACACATATTAGGTCTAATAAATGATAGGCTAGTCTCAGTACTTTTCGATTCGGGATGTACTACCGTCGGGGTTAAGGAGTCTCTGATAGATCCTTGCTGTGCCACGGGAAAAACAATCAAATTGTAAAACAATCCTTACCGGTACTATGTAAAAGCTATCCTACTGCTATTACCTACCTGACCTACTCCTTTTTATCTATATATCTATTTATCTATCTATCTACCTACCTATTTATCTATTTATCTATCTATTTTTCTATGTATCTATCTCGCTAACAAATCTTCTAGTTGGGAAAAAAGAAACATTCAAACGGTCAATGCAGTGGTGACAAGAGCTCAAGCTCTTAATCCCCCAACTTCATCTGATAACAGTAATGAAGTTGATAGCCAAGACGAGCACTTGGTGATTTCCCATGACTCGTTTGTTAAACGTCAAGAAGAGGATCCTTCTTTGAAGAAATTCTTCCTTCTTGCAAAGAAAGGGGATCCCAATCAAAATACGAATCACAAATCGTATATCACTATGAAGAATGGTATATTGGTACGAATGGTACAACACTCGGACAAGTCTATGCACTCGCAAATTCTTGTGCCTAAGTGTATGAGAGCCTTAATTCTTCGGCATGCACACGATTCTCAGTGTGCTGGACACATGGGTTTTTCCAGAACTAAAACTAGAGTCCTTGCGTCCTTCTTTTGGCCATTCGTGAATAAAGACATCCGAATTTATTGCCGATCTTGCAAAATTTGTCAAGAGGTCAAGTCTAGGGGTCCGAGACATGCTGCTCCTATTCAGGCTGCAGATATTCCGATTCGGCCGTTTCAGAAAATGGCTATAGACATCATTGGTCCGTTCAAAATTAAGTCAGCCAGAGGACACCAATTTATCCTCACTTGCGTGGACATGTGCACGCGTTGGCCAGAGGCTATTCCTCTGAAGAGCATATCAACTGTCGATATCGCTGATGCTCTTTGGCTCGTATTTTCTCGTCTGGGATACCCCGGAGAAATACTGTCGGATCACGGCACTCAGTTAATTTCGGACGTTATGTCTCAGGTAATGGCTACGCTAGACATTAAAAGGTCTCTCAGTAGTATTTATCATCCAATGTCCAATGGATTGGTAGAACGTCTTAACAGGACACTAAGAACTTACTTGGCAAGATAACGGAGGATCATCCTGAAGATTGGGACAGGGTTTTACCTGCAGTCCTCTTTGCCTATAGAGAGGTTCCCAACGAGCATACAGGGTTTTCTCCTTTCGAACTTGTCTTTGGCGCGCAACCACGTGGTCCGATGTCCTTGTTACACGATTTGATAACTTCCGATAATATTGACGATGATACACAATCGTCATATGAATATGTCATAGCTCTTAGAGAAAAGATTATCGAATCGTGCAGGTTAGCAACTTCATCTTCCGAATTTGCGAAAGAAAAAGCTAGGCGATTTGCTAACAAGAAAAGACGCCTACGTCAACTTTGTCCTGGAGACAAAGCATATGTCTTACTGCCCTCAAGAGAGAATAGACTTCTCATTTCATGGAAAGGTCCATACACTATAGTCTCAAAAATTTCCGATGTCGACTATATTGTCGATGTGGATGGAAGGCATAAAACCTTCCATATAAATATGCTAACAGAGTTTATTGAACGTTCAGACTATTTGCAGCCTATTTTCCAGGCGACGGACGACTCTCCAGTCCAACATGGTCACATCTCATCCCTGTCCGTTATACAGGATGAGGAAACTATTTTTTCTGACGTGAACTTACCTCTTCCTGCGATTCCACTTACTTCAACGGAATCGTGGAGAGACGTTACAATCTCTTCGAACTTGTCTTTTGAGGAACAGCGTCAAGTATCCTCTACGTTACAATCATATCAGGATGTCCTTACCGACATTCCTGGACACACAGATGTCATAGAACATGACATCATACTTACTGATCGTAATCCGATCAGAGTAAGACCATACCCAATACCTATTCATTTTCAAGCACAAGTCGAGAAAGAATTGGATGAAATGATTCAACTACAAATAATTGACCATCCACTTCAGCTTATTCTTCGTCGATAGTTATTGTTCGAAAGAAAGACAATAACATACGTCTTTGCGTTGACTATCGCAAATTAAATCAAGTTACGAAGTTCGATGCTGAACCTATGCCGTTATTAGATGATCTACTTATTAGACTTTCTAAGCTAAATTCTTTACTAAACTAGACTTGTCGAAAGGTTATTGGCAAGTCCCACTGACGGAACACGCCAAACCTCTCACTGCTTTTTCGACACCTAGGGGTCAGTTTCAATGGAATTTTATGCCTTTCGGGCTTATGAACGCCCCAGCGACTTTCGTGCGCATGATGCGACGAATTCTATCAGATCGTGCAGATGTCATTGCATATTTAGACGACATCTGTCTTTTCAGCGATACTTGGGAAGAACACTATTTGGGTCTAAAGGAATTGCTATCTACTCTACGTGAGCATAGTTTGACTGCTAAACCCTCTAAAGCTTTTGTTGGGTTTAGTGAAATTTCCTTCCTAGGTCATCGAGTTGGTCATGGTCTGTTGAAGACAGAGGACCAAAACATTTCAAAGATATTAAATATCTCGGTTCCGAAGACGAAAAAGCAAGTGCGTAGTCTCTTGGGATTGATACAATTCTATGGAAGATTCATTGAGAATCTGTCCTCCATTATGGCACCACTTTCAACGTTATTGAAAAAAGGTTCTCCTAATATGGTGCGTTGGTCCCAAGAATGCCAAACTTCATTGGATCAGGTTAAGAATTTGTTCTCATCTCATCCTATCTTAAGACTACCGACGATTGATAAGACTTTTGTCCTTCGTACTGATGCCTCTTCCACTGGCATTGGAGCGGCACTAATGCAGGAATATTCAGGAACTCTGCATCCTGTAATGTATTTTTCTAGGAAGCTAAATGCGGCAGAAAGGAATTACTCGGTTTTGGACCGTGAATTGTTGGCTATGGTTTGGTCCATTCTTAAGCTACAAAGGTTCCTTCTGGGCGCGCATTTCTTTATGGAAACCGACCAAAAAGCTCTTACGGCTATGCAAAGTAAGGATTTGAAGAGCTCGAGATCTACTCGTTATGCTATTGCTCTTCAGCCTTTCCATTTCACGGTGCGAGCTATCCGTGGTTCGGATAATGTGATGGCGGACATATTGTCTAGATGCCCACATGATTCCAGTTAAATCTTGTGTCCTAGTTTTTCCTGATATATTTTCAGACTTAGGTCTGTCCTTAATATCATAATATGTTGTAATACAAATGTATTTGGATGATGTTTAGATAATTTAAACAAATTTCATTTTGTCCATCCATCAGTGATATGTTGCTAAAATAGCATTGACATTTGTATATTGCTATGATTATATTATTTAGTAATGTTTGATATATGATTGGTATTGCCAGCAACTTAGGTTTCTTGAATGGCATCCCTTAGTTTGTTTGGCTTAAAGGAAATATTTTCTCCTATGTTGGGAGATGATTTGTACCCTCTTCTACGCCTTATTTATCTATCTATTGTACCTGATATTATCTTCTATTTTTCTAGCACAGAAGTGATACTATCTATCTTGCTCATCATATTAAAAAAAATCTATCTATCTATCATTTTTTTTTCTATCAGGGGTATCTAGTAATGTTGCTGTCATTTTCGACGGAGTCATCTGTCGAGTTATTTGCCTATGTTTTATCATAAGTATAATTGTGTCTTTACCTGCGATGTCAGGTTGATTAGGGGTTGTCTTCCCTTGTTTATTCATTCATTGTGTTTTGACCTTTAGGGTCAAAGGTTGACAGTTCGGGCGTAGGCCTATGGGAAGGTTTTTTAAGCGGGAGAGAGTTATACTTCCGGCAAGCCGGGAAGGTCCTGTTTTTCTGAAGGGACCAAGAGTCCATTGTTTTTTCGGGGAGAATCTTCGAAGTAACTGCTATGGCAGTTTTCCCCAGTGAATCTCTGTGCGTCGGGATGACGACAGAATTCCTTGTTATGTTCTGAGGATTCATTTTCCAGGTAATACCGACCTTTATGCATTATTACGCTTTTCGGTGGCAGAACATGTAAAAGGATTACTTAGTGTGAACTGCAGCTCACCGATCCTATATATTACAGAACTTATATATTTTGTGCTCGAGGTAGCCATCCAAGACTGGTAGTCTTTATATTGTCCAGAAATCCAGTGACGATGATATATTGTGGGAACCGCAGATTGCCGGGATTTATGTCTACAATAAGCATTACTGCAGGGTTGATGATAACCTATTTAACAGAAGTACACAGCCGACGTCAGAACGAGGCCTGTGCTTTCGGCTATTATACTACAGCCTGATAATGTGCAATTGGCGGGGAATGCCAAGTTGCACCTATGTGTCAAAGTGACTAAGGCATCTGACGCGTTTAGTCAGAGATGCCAAGGGCGACGCTACGAACTGTCATTATTGAAGAACTTTGCTATTGACCATGCACGTCTATTCCGATGTTTACTTTTTGAATGCCAACTGTATACCTATCGATTTCCGGTCAGCATGACCTTGTTACACTGACTGTTCCTGTTGATACTATGTGTGTTCTCGTCAATAAATGTCTTGAAACATGCCTGCAGTGTCCAAGCATCCTTGACTACTGCATGTGAGAGTATGGGTTGCAGGGTCTTCATATATACGAGCCTAAACACATTCGCGCCTTCATTCGCACCCACACTCAGGTCATCATACGCTCGCACTACACATCTAACAACAAGTATACTGTCTTGGGCCACCGCCTACATATCTTGAAAGTTATTGGCATGACCACACAATTTAGTACAACTAGGCGTTACCTTTACCGGAAAAATTTGTATTATACGACCATGACCCTCTTATTCAATGTGGTTGTACTCTCTTCTTCCCATCTCTGTTGGTTTAAGACCAGATGTCATACCGGAACTGGTAATATGAAATCTCCCGGTGTCCTAGTACTTCCATCTTGTTGTAATTAAGATAAACGTGGAGATGTTTTTTTCTGCAGTCATGCCCGCAAATTAAACACTCGTTAACTTTAAACCCATATCTTCAAACAAGCTGACCGGAAACTCTTACGCAATCTAAAGGTGGTGTCCGGACACTTAATTCATGATTAAAATATCATCTAGACTAACTTTTGCGTTTATCTACAAAAACACTTCAGTGGTGGTTTAAAGTGACCAGGCATGTATTATCCTTAGTGATCGCTTCACCGAGCAGACTCTAACAATTTAAAAGATAAACATGACTCGTGCAGTCAAGCCTAAACCGTGTAGATGTTGTCGGGGAGGGTCCTTCCGAGGGTAAGATAATTATCAGTAAATTATGGCGTAAAAGAAAGATTGTTTCCAGATGAAAAGAAAAAAGGGAATGATCGAATTAGTGACTTCTGTATGTTTCGTCCCAATAGGCTCACTAGGGAAAGGTCAAACAAGAAATCACATCCTTTCCCTAAGGTTACGGAGTTAGGTTAGGGCCAACATCCCTAGCTGAGGGGAAAAAGTACCTGCAACCACAGCGCCCATAATCATCAGTCCTTGGTCCGGAAAACAAATTCTTGCAAAGGAAGCTTATGATGTGTCCTGATGAACACCAAAGAATGGTAGTCATGCTGCCATGAAAGTTTCTAACCACAACCTACTTTATTTTTGTTGGATTTCTGACATATGTAAACGTAGCATTTCTTTGACAGCATTAAATCTGTGAGCTTACGACATTCACAATTGTCATTTCACTGAGACACTGTCAGACATTTGTTTTCTGTCCCAATTGTTTGACAGACGATGATTTATGACTAGACTCACAATGCAAGGGAATAGCGCCACGGAATAGTCAGACAAAGATTAATTCTACAGACTAATTCTACAGACAACACTTTTACTTATTGTGGTGAAGTGGGATGTTATAAATATTTATATGGGACTTAGTGTACTGACTGAGATCAGCTGTGAAGGTATCTATATCTATTAAGAGTAGTGTATTATAGATAACCTTACTTGCTACCACATATCTATATATCTCAGTCAGAATTATTCTGGAATAGTGTGATGACTACGTTATGTGTCTAGGGTATGTGTATGATGAAGTGTAAGTCACAACAACAGACAGATAAACAATTAAATTTAATCCACTACTCTTGACAACACTGTGACACTCACATACATATAACACTCTATGAGAATATCTTAAGGAGTCACTGATAACTTTTCAAATAACAATATGTATTCATTTTTGTCATAAAGGTATATGTGTCCTGATTCAAATACAAAGGAACCAGGAATCACAATCAATTTTAATTACAAGTATATGTACAGACTTTATCAATATGAATATTGTAGTGACATATATTATTAAAAATATCCTATGTGTGTCAGTTGTGTAGTTGTAATATGAGGTAATACTGGTTTTGTTTTGTTCAAGCTCTGTTGGTATTTGTCATCATGACTTCAATAGTTTGTCTTTAGGGACTAGTATTGGAGATGTTCTCAGTTCCTGATATTAAGACAATTAAATTCCCCTCTGAATGTTATTTTTATAAAGTCATTTCAAGATGAGGGGCATAATGTTGAGCTCAGCTGGCCAAATCAGCTTATCTTGCGTGATGGCGGCAGGGAAAGACTCCTCGGCTCGAATTCTCCTCTGGGCTCTGGAGACACCTCACTGATAGCTAAATGGACCAAGGAGTATGCTGTCCGACTCTGGATTCAGCAAAGCTCTGACCAGGTGCTGCTCAGTACCATCAAGACCACGGTCCCTGAAATCAAGAAGGATGTACCTTCTACTTCATAACTAACTTATACTCTCTTGTTACACTGATCACAACACATCACAAACATTGAGTTCAGAGCGTTAGGCCAACTGTCAGCTTCATCTGAAATACTTTATACCAGTATTTACCTCCTTAATGGTTACCACGCCTCTGCACTTCCAGCATTATTTCTTTCTAGTCAATCATCCAGGTGTCAGTGAACTATTTGGCCATTCCATGCCGTTTTACTTCCCTCCGACACCCTCTGTTCAGGCTGGAGCATTATAGGCTTTATCTCCTGTTTGCCACTGAACTACACATATATATACAGGCATAAATTAACAATTTACATTCAATTTTCATTAAAAGATACTGAATGGTTCAAGCTTACCACAATTTCATGGAAATAAACACAGATACGTTGATTAGCAATGAATTCTGGCACAAAATACTGGCACAAATTCCCATCTGCTTATGTTCCAGGCTTTTATTTAACACAAATATGAGCTGGCTTCAACGCACTGATGCTTTATCAAGCTTATTTAAACAAGTGGTCTCGAACTAACGCTCCTAAGTGAGTATATCAGCGAGTCTAGCCAATCGAGCCCCGTTTCGACAAGTGTTTGAAAAAATGTTACCTTTTCACGTCTCCCCTAACAACGAAAGATAGTATTTATAGCCCGACCAATCGTGGTTAGTCTTTCATTTGTTGCGCTCCAATCAATTTGGAGTTTACATGGTAGGCTATTTCTGTAACGTAAGGTTTTTTCAAACACGTTATATAAAAAAATTTTATGAGCAGAAATGATTCCATGTTGTCAGGCATCCCCACTATTTTATTTTGGTTATAATTTATTAATTCCTGGACTATTTGCGTAACGTTTTACATATTCTTTGTCAGCAAGCCCTAAGGAACCCAAATATCCAAATTTAAAAGAGCTACGTGGCTGCGTTCAAAATATGCAATTCCTTCTACCTCCTGTTTCGAAGATGTGCTGTCTGGGTACTGTAATGTTTTCAAACGTAAACCCATCTATTGTCATCTTTCCTTATAAGCGTTTTTCAGGGTTTTAAAACCTAACTCTGGGAAGGGTAGTGAATTTATCACTGTCCGTCTGAAAAAAAATTAGTGCATGTAGTCTTACACGCGTGATGGCAGGATTTGTGTATCGCGCGAAGCGTGTTGCATGCGTTCCTGATTTTCAGCCCTCCCTCTCTCTTTATCCTTTAGTCCATCTGTTCGTTCGTTCCGCCGTGTATAAAATGGAATGAATGAAATATTTAAATTAGGTCATTGATCCGCTGGGTATCTCAATGTTTTTCCAAGAAATACAGCACACGTTTCATTGAAGAACGCGGGTAATAATATAGTAGGCTTTTACTATCAACGTGAAAGCGTTACAATTTGCAGATGAAGCAGAAAACAAGGGGATTTCGAGTACTGTCATTGTGACAGCACTGTTCTTTACCATTCTTCTTCCTTTATTTATTATATGTATTTATTAGGCTTTATATTTACCTAATAATTTATATATGTGGATTAGAATATTCCACGACACCTCCCCCTCTTAAAACAGACATTATATGTCAGTCCTTTATTCTATATACACATAGAGAAATTTATTATTATTTCTGGGGTTTACGGTGATTCTCATCACACGGATGGCGGCTTAAAAAATCAGCTCCCAAATTGGTTTTTCCAGATATATACTCGATGCTAAAATTATAGGGAGCCAGAAGTAAAGACCATCGGAGTAACCTAGAGTTCTCATGCTTAGCCTGTGCTAGAAACGATAAAGGTTTGTGATCTGTTTGCAACTTAAATGCCTTCCCATATAGATAAATATTGAATTTCTTTATTGCCCATATTACTGCAAGACATTCCTTTTCGCTAGTTGAGTAGTTGATTTCAGCTTTATTCAACTTTCTGCTAGCATATGCCACTGGGCTTAATTCCCCATCCAATGCATCTAATTTCTGTAGTAGAGTTGCACCTAACCCAATATTACTTGCATCCGTCCTTACTATGAATTCTTGACTTAAGTCAGGTAATTTCAAAATGGGTTTACTTGTGAGCTTTTCCTTCAATTCTTGGTAAGTCATTTCACGTTGTGGTGTCCATGTAATGCGATCTGGATGTCCTTTACGTGTCAATTCAGTTAACGGTGCACATATGGAATTAAAGTTTTTGATATACTTCTGGTAGAAACCACATAATGAGACAAAGGATCTCACGTCCTTCTTGGTTTGTGGTCTCGGGGCTTTCTGTAGTTTCTCTAAATTCTTTGGGTCAGGGGTCATGTTTCCCTGATAAACTGTGTGTCCCAAAAATTCCAATTCTTTACATCCAACGCAACATTTGGTTGGTCGGGCTGTTAAATTTGCCTCCCTAAGTCGATCAAACAGCATGTTCAGAGAGTCAATGTGTTCCTCAAATGTTTCTGTTGCTATAAGGATATCATCCATAAAATTTGTTATACAGGGATTATTCAGAGGATCCAATAATTTTCTCATCATTCTAGAGAAGACACTAGGCGCATTCTTCAATCCAAATGGCAATCTATTAAACTCATAGTGTCCTTCTGAGGTACTAAAAGCTAGGTATGGTCTAACCTCAGGCTTTACTGGAATCTGATAATATCCTTTACTCAGATCCACTTTGGAGAAATATTTAGCTTTATTTAGTCTGGCAAACAGCTGATTTGTATCCGGCAATGGATCCACCTGTCCTTCTGTAATAGCATTCAGTCTCCTGTAATCTATACAGAGTCTATGTTCTCCAGAGGGCTTCCTTAAGAGTACAACACCGGAACTATACGAAGTCTCACTGTGCGAAATAATTCCTTCCTTCAATAGATAGTCTATCTCTTCCTTCAAAGCTTTCTCCTTAGCAAACGGAATCGAATATGGTTTCATACAGACAGGTGTGGAGTCTATTAGTTTCATATCATATTCCAATAGGTTTGTATGCCCTGGTCGGTCTGTTAACACCTCTGCATGATTATTTAGAACCTGTTGCACTCTCTCTTTCTGAGTTTTCGTTAAATGTGTACTGATTTTCACCTGTGCTGCTGTCTCACAGGGGTGTAATGGATATTCAAATGATGAAAGTGGTTCCTTTTTCATCTCCATGGCGATGGACAAGGTCAACAAGTGTGTCTCTTCCTGATGTTCTCTTTCCAAATATTTCTTCAGGAGATTCACATGATAGATTTTTTCTTTCCCCTTCTTATCTATCTTATAATTTGTTCTAGACACCTTCTCTAGAACTGTATATGGACCCTGCCATCCAATTTGTAACTTATTCTGACTCCCAGGCAAAAGAAGCAGTACTTTCTCTCCCACAGCCAAATTTCTGTCCTTCGCCTTCCTGTTATAATAGGCAGCATGTTTCTTCCTGGCTTGTTTCAAATTTTCATTGGCAAGTTTCCAGCCAGTTTTTAACCGAGTGGTCAGCTCATTCACATATTGGTATGAAGATGTAATGTTTTCCTCTGCCTTTTCATCAGTCCACGTTCTTAACATAGCTACATATGGACCTTTAATTGTGTGGACCTATTTGTCCATGCACCGGTATGGTCTCTTCCACTCGAAGCTTTATAGTGATGATTTTTCCTCCCAGAATTATCATTCACAAAACGACCGCTACCAATTTTTCTTTTGGGGCTTTCTCCCCACTTAAAATTCTTGATGAGAGATTTCCTCTCTACATCCTCTTCCTCCAGTTTGTTTGAGTCCGATTGAGGGATTGTCGGCTTATCCTGGGGTAAGACATCTTTTTGCACTCTCCGCATAGTGGCCATTGTAACACAGTTAAGTGAAGCTTGTCCGTGAAAAGGGGCTTCCCATTCCATTTGGTCCACTTTATCAAATTTATATCTCTTTTTATTATCAGGCCTAATTTTGCCCCGTGGCGTGTCCAGGTCCTGATCCATGTTCCCACTTGTGGGTGTTCCCTCATGTGCTATGCTACACCTTTCTACAAAATTCTCAATGTCCCATCTTGCTTTGGGCCAATAATAATTGTGAGCCACCTTTTGAATGATGGTACCTATTTTCTCATGGTCCCCATCTGGTTTCACATGTAGGCTCCTTATTAATTCTGTCCTGTATCTTTTAGGAAGTACCAGCTGTCCGTGACCTTTGGATCTAGCTCCAGTCTTCCTATACATCAACTTGTTTTTCATGTAAAAATCTCCCTTTCCTGGAGTTGTATGACAAGTTGACAATTTTCTGAAACAAGGCTTGAGTGTTTTATCCCCAGCCTGTGCCTTCCTCATCTCTTCTGGAGTGGTATCCAACATAATATCCTCCTCCTGTCTTGAGGTCGACCTGACCTGAAGGGTTGCCATATACACAGGTTTCCTTCTGCAACGGTCAGTGTCATGATTGTCCATCTGACAATTCTTACACCACCTTTTTCCTTGGTTGAAAGATTTTCTTTCATTATATTTCCTTTCATCGAATTGTGGGAATTTATTTTTATTGTCATACCGTGGCCTATCAAATTGGTGCTTACCTTTATTTTGATCCCTAGGATCAAATTGATTAAAGTTCTGTGGTGCCCTAAAGTTGTCCACCTGTTTCTTTTTATTACCTGTTACCTCTGCTTGAGCTGCTTGATACCTTTCAGCAACATTTAGCAACTCACCCAGCCTCTCTGCACCTTGTTCCATGAGAAACTTTCTCAGGTCTGGAGCCATGGACTCTCTTAATTGCTCTATAAGGACCATTTCCTTAAGATCTTGGGTTTTCCCCAGAGAAGTCCATTTCTCCAAGTATGTCTCTATTCGTGCAGAGAACTGGTGATAGGTTTCACCTGACAGTAGCTTAGCATTCCTAAATTTTTTCCTATAAAATTCTGCATTCTTTTCATACCTTAACAAAAGAGCCTGCTTTAGCATGTCATAATTTTCCTGATCACCTCTGCTCATTTTTGCAAAAACTTCATAAGCTGCCCCACGAAGTCCCTGAGATAACTTTAAGCTCCACCTTTCTCTCTCTAACCCATACGTGGTAGCTAATAGTTCATACCTATTTATATAGCTCTCAATATCATCGTCTTTCTCAACAAAATGATCTAAATGAAAGTTCATAGCTGAGGTTGAGGCTCCCTGAGTAACCGTAGCATCAGAGGCAAAGGGACTGGCACCATTTTCAGGAGCATGGCCTTGAAACTCAAACTCCCTTAGTCGTAACTCATGTTCCCTTTGTAATCTTTTATCTTCTGCTTCCCTTTCTGCAGCTAATTTTCTCTCTTCTCTTTCTGCAGCCTGTCTTCTTTCCTCGGCTTCTCTTTCTGCAGCTAATCTTTTGTCTTCTCTTTCTGCTTCCAATTTCTTAGCCTCAGCCTCAATCTGCAACCTCTTAATTTCCCTTTCAGCCTCTAACCTTCTTTCGGCTTCAAACCTTCTTTCTTCGCGTTCAATAAATTTGTCACATTCCGTGGTGACATAGGCAACCATAACTTGCCCATCTAATCCTAACTCTTTTGCAGTCTGAACAGCAGCAGATCGAAACTTGGCCAGGTCCGCCATTGTCTATCAGGTAAATTTCTACAATGTCTAACCAACAATTTAATCTCTAAATATATCTAATGGACAACACAGGCACCGTGAGCTCAACCTTATTTAATTCCACCCAAGGATACCTTTTAATTCTGATATTCCCTGAAGTGAATTACTCCCAATATTTTTAATAGGGAAAGATTCAAAATCCCGGACGAGCCCCCAATATATGTGGTGAAGTGGGATGTTATAAATATTTATATGGGACTTAGTGTACTGACTGAGATCAGCTGTGAAGGTATCTATATCTATTAAGAGTAGTGTATTATAGATAACCTTACTTGCTACCACATATCTATATATCTCAGTCAGAATTATTCTGGAATAGTGTGATGACTACGTTATGTGTCTAGGGTATGTGTATGATGAAGTGTAAGTCACAACAACAGACAGATAAACAATTAAATTTAATCCACTACTCTTGACAACACTGTGACACTCACATACATATAACACTCTATGAGAATATCTTAAGGAGTCACTGATAACTTTTCAAATAACAATATGTATTCATTTTTGTCATAAAGGTATATGTGTCCTGATTCAAATACAAAGGAACCAGGAATCACAATCAATTTTAATTACAAGTATATGTACAGACTTTATCAATATGAATATTGTAGTGACATATATTATTAAAAATATCCTATGTGTGTCAGTTGTGTAGTTGTAATATGAGGTAATACTGGTTTTGTTTTGTTCAAGCTCTGTTGGTATTTGTCATCATGACTTCAATAGTTTGTCTTTAGGGACTAGTATTGGAGATGTTCTCAGTTCCTGATATTAAGACAATTAAATTCCCCTCTGAATGTTATTTTTACAAAGTCATTTCAAGATGAGGGGACATAATGTTGAGCTCAGCTGGCCAAATCAGCTTATCTTGCGTGATGGCGGCAGGGAAAGACTCCTCGGCTCGAATTCTCCTCTGGGCTCTGGAGACACCTCACTGATAGCTAAATGGACCAAGGAGTATGCTGTCCGACTCTGGATTCAGCAAAGCTCTGACCAGGTGCTGCTCAGTACCATCAAGACCACGGTCCCTGAAATCAAGAAGGATGTACCTTCTACTTCATAACTAACTTATACTCTCTTGTTACACTGATCACAACACATCACAAACATTGAGTTCAGAGCGTTAGGCCAACTGTCAGCTTCATCTGAAATACTTTATACCAGTATTTACCTCCTTAATGGTTACCACGCCTCTGCACTTCCAGCATTATTTCTTTCTAGTCAATCATCCAGGTGTCAGTGTACTATTTGGCCATTCCATGCCGTTTTACTTTCCTCCGACACCCTCTGTTCAGGCTGGAGCATTATAGGCTTTATCTCCTGTTTGCCACTGAACTACACATATATATACAGGCATAAATTAACAATTTACATTCAATTTTCATTAAAAGATACTGAATGGTTCAAGCTTACCACAATTCATAGAATAAACACAGATACGTTGATTAGCAATGAATTCTGGCACAAAATACTGGCACAAATTCCCATCTGCTTATGTTCCAGGCTTTTATTTAACACAAATATGAGCTGGCTTCAACGCACTGATGCTTTATCAAGCTTATTTAAACAAGTGGTCTCGAACTAACGCTCCTAAGTGAGTATATCAGCGAGTCTAGCCAATCGAGCCCCGTTTCGACAAGTGTTTGAAAAAATGTTACCTTTTCACGTCTCCCCTAACAACGAAAGATAGTATTTATAGCCCGACCAATCGTGGTTAGTCTTTCATTTGTTGCGCTCCAATCAATTTGGAGTTTACATGGTAGGCTAATTCTGTAACGTAAGATTTTTTTCAAACACGTTATAAAAAAATTTTATGAGCAGAAATGATTCCATGCTGTCAGGCATCCCCACTATTTTATTTTGGGTATAATTTATTAATTCCTGGACTATTTTGCGTAACGTTTTACATATTCTTTGTCAGCAAGCCCTAAGGAACCCAAATATCCAAATTTAAAAGAGCTACGTGGCTGCGTTCAAAATATGCAATTCCTTCTACCTCCTGTTTCGAAGATGTGCTGTCTGGGTACTGTAATGTTTTCAAACGTAAACCCATCTATTGTCATCTTTCCTTATAAGCGTTTTTCAGGGTTTTAAAACCTAACTCTGGGAAGGGTAGTGAATTTATCACTGTCCGTCTGAAAAAAAATTAGTGCATGTAGTCTTACACGCGTGATGGCAGCATTTGTGTATCGCGCGAAGCGTGTTGCATGCGTTCCTGATTTTCAGCCCTCCCTCTCTCTTTATCCTTTAGTCCATCTGTTCGTTCGTTCCGCCGTGTATAAAATGGAATGAATGAAATATTTAAATTAGGTCATTGATCCGCTGGGTATCTCAATGTTTTCCAAGAAATACAGTATGTCTATGAGGCTAATTACACCGTCACTGGCTCTTGAAATCATCCACACACTTCCAGTGATTCTCCCTGTGGTGAAACCTGTTAAGAACCCAGCATTAGACACTAAGCCTGGAGATGTCGCTTGAGCCCCAGACGTAATTATTTGGCTTCAACCTGGTTAACTGTATGCAGAAGGATCTTACTATGGACTCAGTGATAGGCAGGGGGAGCTAAGAAGTGGTTCTGCGCAAGACGTGACAATTTCTAGGAAAAGCCCAGAACCAGAGCACAGTGCTTAAGCGCTGCATAGTTCGAGAGCCCATTGGATGGCGGGGAATGCACTGTATTCCACAAGCTTCTTATTCCTTGCTTGGGACCAGATGTGACGATTCTTTAAATGCAAACCAAGCTGGAGAAACTGGAGCTCATTTCGGAATGGCAGAAAAGCCACTGAAAAAGCCTAGCTCTACAGTGTAGATAATACCAAGTAGTCTTCAATTTGGTATTGGCTGCTAAAGAGCGAAGTATCAGCAACCCTAGTTAAACAAGAACAAGACGAAAGAAAGAGATGAAGGAAATTATGAAAGAAGAAGAAACAAAGGTAATAAAATAAAAATCACATGTTCACTATAATCTTTATTGAAATATGACCTCAAGTTATATATTAGCAGTACTGGCATCTTAACATTGACGGTCTCGGAGGATGACGAAGCATCAGTGTGTACGACAAAAGATTTGCCCAGGTCAGGCAAAAGCAATATAGGTTTCTTCGAAAATACATGTTTAATCTTAACAAGGGCATTTTCACACTCCGTCGACCATTTTACCCTGTTAGCCATCCCCTTCTTGGTAAGGGAGGAGTACTGCCGCAATGAATGAGAAACGAGGTATGAAGATATTGTAGAAATTAATAAGTTCTAAAAGACTTGTCACCTGTCTCTTAGTTTTTGGCGCCTGCAAATCCAAGATTTTAGCAGTCACCGAGTTATCCTCTGGTTTATCTCTTGCAGGCCGGAATTTTTTCATCAGTTTTGCCAGAATTATTTGTGTACCTTAAAGCAGTAACTTTATAAATTCTAAAGTTTCTGAGTTATTACACAACAAAGACACACATATTATACATCACAGTAAAGATAAATGAATGTAGAATTAGAATATGAAGGATTTTTAGTGATATTCTACATATAGTATTCAGTTATGAGTCATAACGAAAATACGGAACAAATTTCACAGAACACAAAAGTGACGTTCCCAACGTCGTTTCGGCTTCTAGGGGTTTTGCGGATGTACGCTACCAGCATCGTTCCGGCCTTTAAGAGTTAAGTAAATTATGGCCAAAAATATGACCAAGTAAGCTGAGCTCTGTATAGCCTACCGACACTTTGTTCGGACGAGCAGTGAGGCCATGTGTCCTCAGACACCCCAACAGAGAAGATAAACCCTCCATGTGTTGGCCCTACGTATCGTGAAACAAGCACATGTCATCGATGTAAGTGATTACATCGGTTCTGTGGCCTACCAGTTTCCTTATCATTCTTACAAATGTAGCGGGTGCATTGACTAACCCAAAACACATATAGTTGAACTGAAACAGACCTCTTGGAGTTGCAAACGCCATGAGGGATTTTGCTGCCTCAGCTAGGGGAACTTGCCAATATCCCATTGAGAAATCCAACTTACTAAAAAATGTTGCGTGTGAGAGTTGGGTAAAAAGCTCCTTCTGGTTAGGCATAGGCTCCGCGTCGACTACCGTGATGCTGTTGAGCTTGTGAAAATCAATACAATTGCGTAGAGAGCCATTCTTTTTCTTAACCACTATCTTAAGAAAAGAATACGCCGATTCAGAGGGGGAAATAATGTTGAGGCACACCATGTCGTCTATTTCTGTCTCAATAGCCGACTTATAGTGCAAAGGCAACGGAAAAGGTTTCACTCTGATTGGCTGGTCATCCAATCAACGAGAGACAGGTGAAGATTAACATCATCACCACTATATCCAAAGTCGTCGACAACCACTGCCGTTGCTACCCCCGACTCATTCCCAACTACAGCATCAACTATTGATATCTGCTTTCCTGAGCGTTCCACATATAGTTTCAACATGTTGACGTGCATCTGGTCGCTCGTCCATATTATTGTCGGTTTATTTTCAGTGTGAGCAATGTTATTTCGCAAGGATGGTTAAAATGTTTTTAGCTATTAAATGATTATTCTCCTCACAGATATTAGCAGGGATACACTAGTTTATTATCGAGAGCCACGTTGTTTTCAATAGTTACTTCACACTACGCAAAGGCTAGTTATCTAGGTCAGGTATCTGGGCTAGGTTTCTGGGTCAGCTATTCGTTTTATGTCAGGCATTTAGTAATATTTTGGTATGTATGGCGTATTTAGCGCTCATGGTTACTGCATATTAATTGATTACTTTAGTGTGGCTACCAGAAGTCTTTGCAGTTTGGGAATAGATTAGTGATTTTCTGCAGCTCATCCCGGACGAGCAACCAGATGTCAACGTGAATATATTGTATGTCTTCACAATACAAATACAAACACTACCACTGCACGTCTGAACTTCACACAGGACAGGAAAAATAAGACTCGTACACGCTAAGGGCTTCACGAACAGTGGTGACACTAATAAAGGCAGGCTCAAATAGCAATTATCCCTTTCTTCAATAACTTGGCCAAACGTTGCCAAAATCAGATACAAAATATATGCGTGCTACTAATGCAAATGGCACGATAGATATAAACTATTCATCAGCCTCTCGGTCAAGTCTGACCATCACTCAGAACAATGAGTGACGAAGCGAACTACAGTATAACATTCTCATTTACATATTAAACACAATGTGAGAATGAAAATAACAGCGAATACAGCTGACAACTCCGTAGAGCAAAATAGTTCTGCATTAAAACAAACAAACACACCAGGACTAAATTAACAATAGCAACTACTCATTGTCCAGCCATACGCCGAAAGAACTACGGTATCAAAACCAGCTTTCCAAAAAAAAAAAAACACGTCTCTACCAGACGGCTATCAAGACTCCAATCCCCTATCACTTTTGCCATCTTTTGTGCCAAAATTTAACCTCGTCACGTGACAACACACGACGGGTTGTTTACATCGGAACTCAAGCATATCGAGTTTTGTTTACGGCCCAGGAAAACACAGCTTGGCTTACGACCAAGCGTATGAGTTGAAACGGAAGTAAAACGTGCCGTCACTATATAAATAAATAAATAAATAAATAAATAAATAAATAAATAAATAAATAAATATATATATATATATATATATATATATATATATATATATATATATATATATATATATATATATATATATATATATATATATATATAATAATAATAATAATAATAATAATAATAATAATAATAGCTCCTTCAGTCATATCCGACAATGGGAATGCACCCCTGAGGTGAGAGTCCTCGGCTGCTTATTTTCCTGGTGATCCATTCTACGTTTTCTCCTCTCTTCTGCTTGTTGTGTCAGCTTCTTTTCGCCCAATCTGAGGTGGCGCCGCAGATAGCATCGCCACTTGGTGCGATCGGCAGCTTCATCCTCCCTGGTTACTTGATTTATGTCAAGTGTCCTCATGTCTCTCCTCCACACATCTTTGAATCTCAGCTGCGATCGCCCAACTGTTCTTTTGCCATCTGCCAGTTTTTGGTAGGGGATATCTTTCGGGATGCGACCATCTACCATGCAGCGGACACGGCCAAGGCAGCGTAGTCTGCGCTGTGTAAGCAATGTATACATGCTTTGAAGGCCAGCACGTGACAAAACTGTCGCGATTATGGAAATAGAGAATAGGCATTCTCTTCAGTTTAGACAGAATGTGAATGAGTAATGTGGCAATAGAGAAAAATAAAGTCACTAATGTAAATATGAAGAAAGGTAGGACTTCTGGAGAGAAGAGAGATGTAATCAAATATCTTGGGTCTACTTCCCAGCCATACTCGTACTCTGTTTAATGCTAAAAGAAAAATCTACTACACTAAGGACTACAACAGCAAACATTAAGTGACAGTTAGAATAGAGTGAATTCTGATCGCTTAGTACCTATAAATGCATTTATTAACGAACCACAACATTGAAAAAAAAAAAAATTATAAAAAAAAGTAATGCCTTCACTAGCTCTGAAGGGCTAGTTAATGTATCAATATCACAACCACAGAAAAATAACACAAGACTTCACTCAGTCTCTCAGGCGAAACGTCTCACTCCAAACCACCAACACCCGTACAGTTTCTCACTCCCAAGAAAAACTAACTAAAGGCGTTAGGCCTCCAGTTTCGCGAAGAAACGGCCGCTCTTTATATTAGTAATCTTGGTAAGTAAGTTACTTTCTCTGCTAGAAGAAATACATCTACTGTTCCACCAAGGTTGAAATTTCCAGGATATGGAACTCTGTAACAGTGTCGTAATAAATCCTATGAATTCACAATTTTCGGTGGCTGGTGGCGACACTAGCAGGTGGAGAAGATTTAAACGAGTGCATAAATGCTTGCACCCAATGATCCAAATCTATCCAATTGAAGAGAACATTTGCTGGCGAGCGAGTATCCAGTAGGCGCGCTGAATAGTGAAGACTTGAACTATAAAAACAGGTGACCTGTCCTGGCAACTGACTACTCCTCTAGGTCGTTATGTCAGTATACTCAGTGGTAATCGGCTATCAATGGGTCGGGCAGTGTTACCGAAACTGACTGGGTGGCAAAGGCGACAGCCCGTAGGTGTTGAGATGATGGTTAACTGCAACTGGTGGCATCTGTGCTGTAGGTAAATAATCCAGGACGCAAGACTACTGCTTACGTGTAGGTAACAGAAATCAATGTATAGTGGAATACCCCAAATCAACTGGCTGTTAATGGGTCGGGCAGTGTTGCCGAAAATAACAGGATGGCAAAGGCGACAGCCCGTATGTGCTGGAGCAATAGACGCTTTCAACTATAGGCTGTGGTTCGTAATCCATACACCAGCCTTATGACTTAAACCTAGCAGTATGACGTGGACTGCCTGGTAATATTGATTATATGGAAATGGTCATCCTCTGACAGCAGCAAATCACATCAGGAAGCATAAAACAAATGCTGACCAAGGTTTGTGTGCTTGTAAGTTGTTTAATTCCTGACTACATCAGAGAGAGAGAGAGAGAGAGAGAGAGAGAGAGATAGATAGATAGAGAGAGAGAGAGAGTGAGAGAAAGAGAGCCAATGAAGTCTCATTACTCATAATAGATGAAGCGTCTATGATTTCGTGCCACTGTGTGTTTCCGTACTTCCGAATCAAAATGTAACTCAACGAAATGACCACAGGAGAATTTAACGCCAGCATCAGGTAATGAAGGAGAAAGTGAACAACATAAGTATTTCTCACCACAATTTGGCGAGAAACTTACTCGATGTTAACTATTTATGTCAGAACGACGTTATACGTAATGTAGAAAATAAAAATAATATAAAAAAAAACCATGAAAATATAACTGTTTGTGAGATGGTGCCGAATAAAGAATTATACATTAATTATTTACTCTTTAATTCAATGTGTTGCACAGGACTTAAAGAAATAATCAGGCCATTCTCTCCTGTCTAATCGTATCAGTTCAAGGTCAATCCAAGTCTTCTATTCCCTTGCCTGTTTGTATTCAGTTCTCTTCTCCATGTGTTTTTCCATCTCCCTCTGTTTCTCATATGTAATTTTTCTCTTCTATTATTTATTTATTTTTGTGTGTGATGATTGTTACCGACTAAATATAATCCCGAAACTTCATGTGTTTCTAGTTGTAAAAAAATGGGTTATAAATTGTAGGCACCAGGTTGGAGCTACCATCCCTCCTTATTTCTTTCTGATTTTTTACTGTAGATGTCAAGGGGGGAAGTGGGTGTCCGAGGGGTGTGGGGGGGGGGGGGGGGTAATGGCCTGTCACTGTAATCACATAGGTTAACTTCACTGTTCTGTAATGTTGGTAAGAGATAATTGACGCATCCAGGATTCTCTGTCGCGGGAAAGCGGAATTTTTCTTTTTTTGTTTAGAAGTTCTTTGACCACGAGTCAGAAACCCAGCACTCGGTTTCTGCAGAGTAGAGCGGCAAACGTCCTGGGTCTTTGACACCAGGGAAACTAGTCGCAGGGTTCTGTAACTATTGCAGCATATTATGCGGCAACCAGGGCTAAAGGGTGGAATCGCGGTAGGATAGTGGTTAGTGCACTGGCTTTCTTGCTCAGTGGTCTATGGTTCGATCCCCAGATGAGGTGGGATGTTTTTAGGCCACCAACGGCTCCTGGGTCGACCCAGCCCCAATTGGGTACCAGAGCAACTTCTGGGAAGGTTAAGGCGGCCTGCGTGATGCTGACCACATCACCCCTAGTGTGCCGATGGTCAAGAAAATATGGGCCTAACAGCATATTCCCAATATGCCTCAATGGAAGTGTAACGGGATCCTTTACCTTTTTTTTTTTTTAACCAGGGCGAAAGGGTGCCTTTTGTGACGCGTCCGAGACACCTGCGCTGTTGGATGGCGGTCACAAAACCTTCCCTGAGTTTTGATTCCAGGGAACTATGGGACTCCCTCAGCGTAATACCCAGTCACTCTGTTACGCAAATTCTTTTGTAGCGTGTCGGCATGAGAATTCTTTGGGTAATTATTACGATTGTTTTCGACATTATCTTCGCAGATGTTAAAGCAGGCGGTAACCCACGCGTGAAGATCTGTGGCTCTAGATGCACTATATATTCAGTCTATCTATGTCTAAATGCTTCAGTCCTAAAATGTCCTGTCGTGAGCGGCAGAGACCTAGTGTAAGCTTGCCAACTTATTAGAGTGGGATATTCTTCACAAGTCTCGGTAAGAATTCTTAATTAATTTGTTAGTGTTATTTTGTCTTGGGTTTTATATCAAGTCAGAGTAAGTCATTATAGCGGGTTCTAGTAACTGTTAGCTAGGCTACTACCCAACAAACACCAGGAGCTATAATAGTATTTCCTTTTTTTTTGTGTGGAAATTATGTAATGCTACTTACGGGATTTTTTTCTAAGCCAAATAGTTGTGTACCTTAAACTGCTACATGGAATCTCGGCTAGAGAACCTTCTTATTCACGTAGTGTCCATATAGCTAACTGGTTTCACTCAGAGAATAATTGTTTACACAGAATGTAACACAAAGCTCTTTTCTTTGTTTTACGGCCTCTGCGGCGGATCTGTATATAATTTTTCACTACCTGTAATTTTGTTTTACTTGATTACATGTATACTGTATGGTTACTTTTAACTCAGTTAAATATTTCCCAACACTAGCCTTATTTGTTGTGTCATATAGATGCAGGTAAATATAAAACGATTGAATGTACTACAGCCAGTCTGGCGATTGTGTTTTAAACGCCTGTGCGTTTGGCCAGACTGACATCTGTTAGGTCAGTTCGATGCCGAGCTAACGGCCAGGAATGTTTACATTCCTAAACCGCCCCCCCCCACCCCCTCTTTTTCTTTGCCAGGCTGGATAAACCCCTCCCCCCTTTCCCCTGATTACGCATGTGCGAGCTATCGTGTAGGCCTACATACCGGCTCGCTTGTTTAGTAACGGTCAGTGAGAGAAGGTGTGAGTGGAAAAAATGCGGAAGCTGGTCAACACTGGCCAAGCGGTGGGGCGGGGAAAGGAGTGTCAATGTGTATAATATTCATATTCATAACCTTCCACTCCCAAAGGAGCATAGGCCTTCAACAAACACATGCCAAGTCCTCCTGTCACGTGCCATCATCTCAAGTTCTTTCCACGTTCTCCTCATCATTTTCACCACTGTTTCCAGCTCTCTTCTCCATGTGCTTCTTGGTCTACCTCTGCCTCTCTTGCCCTGGGGGTTCTAGAACAAAGACTGCCTTGTAATGCTATCAACAGGTTTTCTCAGTGTGTGTCCTATCCATCGCCATCGTCTTCTTCTCATCTCTTGTTCCACTGGCACTTGTCTAGTTCTTGTCATCAGTTCCACATTGGTAACCTTGTCATACCATTTTAATCCCTCTATTCTACGCAAGCACCCATTTATGAAAGTGTATAATATTGCTTTGCTGTAAATGATTTTTGATTTTGATGCTGACTAGATGTTAAGTCTTTTTTACTATGTTTATTACAGCAACACCAGGTAGACTCCGAAAGCGTTTTAAGCCATCGGCCTGACTTTGCCTTCCTGGTAGGCCGAATACAGCAGCAACCCATTTAGAGTGGGGCGTTCACACCCACCTTAGTCGTTTGTTTTATCAGCCTCCTACTACATAGTCATTCGGAGATTCCCCTGGCTAGGAATATTTGTAAACGCCCCTCGCCAAGCAAGTGGAGCGCCCATGCTCCACTGGTGTCAAACGGCATACATCGCCCGTATTATCACACACCTTCACAAGAGTGGCGGCCTTCGCCACTAGTGGTGTGGTTACTGCCAACGTATAAATATTTACTTATTGAGTGCATTCATCGTCACCCCTTTTAGATCCTGGATTTACAGCGCGCTAGTTCATCTATAAGACTGAATAATTGTCCTGAAGAAATCTTTCTAGTGGGGTAATTACAGTGGGGTTGTTTGTTTCCCCGGATCTGCAGCAGCTCAGGGAAAGGGTAGGGTGAAAATCTTTCCTGTCTGCGATCAGCCAACTAGCTGTAATTTCA